>CM055280.1:16610852-17210852 GCA_029237695.1 Conchocele bisecta | reverse complement strand
GGGGGGGGGCGTTAGCTATGAGCCTCTGTTCATTTTCTCTAGTTATTAAACTTGTTGACTAACATCATTATCTTTTTGACCATACTTGATACAGAAGAGCAGCAAAAAGAAGAACAGCGAATCTCGGAGGAAAAGCAAGAAGAAGGTAGAATTGATTACTACTTCCTGTGATGTCGACCCTTACAATGCTGAATTAGATTTTGTCATCTGTTGTTCATGTTTTAATTGCCATTATTGATTATACTCGTGAAATACATGCTTTGACAGCACTTTAGAATCCTTTCCAATGGAAATGATTCTAAAATGCTGTCAAGCCATGTTTTTACTGAGAAAGGATACAAAATATGAAACAACAGCAGATGACATTTTTGGTTCTGCCTTTTAAGGGTTAAGGTTATTGCGCACTTCTTGCTGACTTGAAACTTTATATGCTTATTTATCATCATCCCTATTTCAAACTATGGTCCACACTTCCTGCCAAAGGTGTGTAACAGTTCCATGTGTGACATTTTAAGTACCATAATTTCTGCAGGTCATATGTCAGAATGACTTGAAACTGATGATTGTTAATTCATCATGATTTATATTTTAATTCTTATAATAACCCTTCCATATAACACACATGTTCACTCAGCCACATCAAGCGACAATGGAAATGATTCTAAAATGCTGTCAAAACATGTTTTTATTGAGAAAGAAGGCAAAGCAACAGCAGACGACAATTTTCGTGCTCAGCAGTCTAAGGGTTAGATACAGAGGAAATCATCCATTTGGGATATAAAATAACGGCTGGTGGGTGGCAGGTGGGAGCACACGATGGGTAATTTAACGATCGGGGTTCATCCTTACCGGAATTCCGACTGGAGACCTGGTTTGGCCCTCACATACGTCTTTGGAATTTTGTATGTGACAGTTGAATCTGGTTATACCCCTTATGTGAGTATTACGATATTTGTAATCCTATTTATGGGAAGGGGCCAAGTGACTTGGTGTGGCATGGACCTGGCACCAGGTCAGGTTATTCTAATTTCAGGGCTGAATATATTTGTTCTCGATGTAAATATTCCGTTCTGATTTTGGGATTTTCCCCCCAATGCAGCAGGTTAAAATGGGATTGAACCCGTTTGCCCGGCCTTACATGACCTTAGCTGTTGATAGGCCGTTAAATACTAATAAACAAACAAACAAACAAACAAAAAAATAGCGGCTGTTATATAGAGGGTGTTGTTGTAGAGAGATGGCCGTTCGGGGAGGTTCGACTGTACCATTAAGATCAGCCCCAAACCCACTATTCCAGCCTTAGACATTTATCAAGGAATTATCTCGCTTCCAACTGCTTGCTAAGCCACTTCATTTTTGCCAATCTCTGCTTGTATAATCTTGCTCAAACTTTGTACATCACATCGGTCATCATTATACAATGATGAACATCACTTTTCGAAGGTCCATAAATCTCATGTACTAAAAAGACTCAAAAGACTATAATTAATTGTTTTATTATATGACCCTTACCACGATTTCCCTCCCTCACAAAAAAATATGTCCACAAACTTCTCGAGAAATAAATTGTTTGTTTACATGAATAAACACATCTCAGACTTATTCGTGTAAACAAACCGTTCAGAGGTCTACATTCAAATTGTAGATAATCACGTGGCCATGTTTCTGCCAATGAGAATGACTGAAATACTTAGTCATATAATAATAAATGTTGTTCACCATATTGTAGAGCACAACAATCTACGGAAGCCCATTAGCGCCACTTCACTTTTTTTTAATTTCCATTTATTCAAGATGTTTTCTTGAATTTTCAAGTTCTTTTCTTGAATTTTCAAGATCTTTCAAGAAAAGATAAAAAAAGTGAAGTGGCCCTAATGGGCTTCCGTAAAAATCCCTGCCATAGGTATAAAAATACTTTCATAGTAAATGTATGTCCATCTCACTGGTCCAATGTGCATGATCACGTGGTTACAACAACAACAACGTCGCCCACTCCAAAGAAAGTATTATTTTATATTTTCCTTAATATGCAACGGATTTTGATGAAATATGGCGCAGCAAACGCGTCTTCATGAGCTGAATTTGGTTGTCTAGGGAGTTTGGCACAGACTTCTGTCGTTTTTGCGAAGAACCGATTTCCGTGTCAGAGACACGGAAATCGATTCTTCGCAAAAACGACAGAAGTTTGGGCGAAAATACAGAGACCTCCAAATGCAGCTTAACAAGACGCGTTTGATGCGCCATATTTCATCAAAATCCGTTACGTAATAAGGACTCTATAAAAGAATACGTACTTTGAATCGGTACTTGTTGTTGTTGTTAGTACAACGTGATCATACACCTTGTGGTCTTTCGGATAAGATTTCAAAACCGGGGTCCCGTCTCTGTAGCTGTTAATTGCTCCAGATAAGCAATTAGTAATTGTGTTTTGTCACTCCATCTTTTCTGAAGCAATTGGGTATTTCAAAATTTTAATTGTGTAAAATAAAATCACACTACTGTTTACACATCAACAGACAGCAGTTATTGAATAGTTAGCTTTGAAATGAAAACATGTCTTGGCATTTCATTAGAATTGTCTCCTTGGAGACAATTCTAATGAAATACCAAGATATGTTTTCATTGAAAATAAGAAATATATACTATATTTATGGTCTGCTTGTTGTTTTCTGCAGCAGATAAAGGAAGGTACCACAAATTTGTAATTGCTTTTTGATACTCACTACTTCTGATTTCAATTGGGTTTTTGGCAATTTTAATTGGGTATTTACACAAATACGCAGCTTATCTGGAGCTCTGGCACCATATTGTAGAGCACAAAAATCCCGGCCATAGGTATACAAAATACTTTCATAGTAAATGTATTTTCATCTCATTTCCATGTCCGCTAAAAATTTTTAGCTTATTTTTTTTCTTTGTTTATTGATGCTTTTAGGCATATTTAATGTATTTCTAGACCTCAAAATTTTTTCAGCTTATTTTTTTTCTTCATTTATTGATGTTTTTAAGCATATTTAATGTATTTATAGACCTTGAAATTTTGTTTAGCTTATTTTTTTTCTTCATTTATTGATGATTTTAGGCATATTTAATGTATTTATAGACCTCGGTCCGTTACTTCAACCTGTGCATCTCACCGGTTATTCGGATAAGACTTCAAAACCGGGGTCCGTCTCTATATGACTGTAGCTGTTGATGGTATGTTAAACCTATCCAACTTTGTTCACAACGTTATAGAGCAGACAAAATCCCCCGAACATGAACCGGAGCCAGAGGTCAAAGAAGAAACGGATTCAACGAAGCAGCAATCTGATACAGGTTCATGACCTTGACATTTGACCTGTGTTTAACCTCTGACCTTCTGCTATTGTTTGTGTGATATAAACACCGCTTTCTTAATGTAATGCATGTATTGCAATGCCAGCCTATAATGTATATACATGTTTATCTCGTCAACACAGTGCGTACATGTATGTACCGTGAAACACGGTGCCGTGAAACGTTTTTGATATCCTGTCAATATGACCTAATCACTGCGTATGAATATGTGTGGTAGCTGGGATTATTTTTTTGCATTTTAAAGCCATTAGTAGGTGTTGACGGGATAAATAGAATAGTAGGTTAGTGCCGTGAATGGGAAAAATATCTGGCGCGGCTCGCAAACTCTGCAGAGCCTCGCCCATCCCGTTTCCTAAGCCTTGCCAGATATTTTTTCCCATTCACGGCACTAACCTACTATTCTCTATATAAGTAAACAGTGAAATTGTGGCCGAGAAGCATTATGCATGACCTCTGACTTGTCATTCTGGCGACCCGGGTTCGATCCCGATCTCGGTACTGTAGTCCCACTCTAACAGCTGGTTCTACCCAGGTGTGCCATATAGCAGCTGGTCCATGGGTATTTAACCCTTACACCGCTATCTAATTTTTTTGTCACCAGAACCCGGTTGCTCAAAGCTTCTATTAGCTTAACAGACTGTTAAATCCTTAACAATGTTAAGGATTTAACAGTCTGTTAAGCGAACAGAGGTTTTGAGCAACCAGGCCCTGCTGTTTATATTCTATTTTCCAGTTTTATTATCAAAAACATAGTCTGATAGTTAATTTGTAGATCCTGAGGTATAAGAAGGCATACGAGTCGATTCCCACCATTTAATATAACCTAAATTTAAGTCAAAAGTATATACATGCTTATTTTATGACCTTGAGATTTGAAGTGAGTGTAACCTCTGACCTTGTCTTATTGGTGTTTGACCTCTGACCTTGTGTTTGTGCGAGTTAACGCTACCGTCATAATATAATGTATGTACTTAAATTTCAGGCTATTATATTATGACCTTTGACCTGGGTGTTTGCCCTCTTTCTGGTTGGTGTTTGACCTCTGACCTTGTGCTGATGTCTGTGTCAGTTAACCCTTTCACCCCTAAGTAACTGGAATGGACTTTATTTTTTCATGTAGACGTTTTGAACTATTCCATCAATAAAAAGTTTGTTTTTTTTTTGTAAAAAAAATCTGAAAATATCCACAAACTGTGCAGATCATGATGAGATGGCTCGTTACGAGCCATATCATCAGGATATACACTGTTTGCCAACATTGGGAAATTGGTCGAAAGGGTTAACACTGCTTTCATCATTTAGTGCATGTACTGAAATATAAGGTTATGCTTATATGACCTTGAACTTTGACCTGTGTGTAACCTCTCTCCATGTTTGATTGGTGTTAGCCTCTGACCTTGTGTGTTTGTATGATACAAGCTTCAAGCTTTCATAATCTAATGCATGAATTGAAATACCGGACTACATGTATTTTGAATATTCGTATTTTATTATATACATATGCACTTTTGTTTCCCATTGAACACAATGGAATGCAAGCCATTAATATTGTTCCATATTAACGTCCAGAAGTTCACATTGGTCAGTGCCAGAACTACGTTTCATCTCATAAAGTAGTTCCTTCGAAATCATCACTAATTTGTTGATTTGATTTATATAATTATATTTGTGAGGCACATTTAAATTTGTTAGTGATGTATGCACATGTATATAATAAAATGGTAATTTAATTTGTATGTGGATATATGCTGCTCGTTCCTCCGCAAAATGATATTGAGTTCCTAAAGTTGTGCAATATCGCACGCTACGGAACTCTTGCATACATGTATATAAAATAACCTATATTTATTGAACTTATCAGGAGAATGCATGATACCTTGCTAAAATAATGTTACAGCATGAATGTTCCATCAAATGCGACCGTGAGTGGAATAAATGGTGCTTATGTGTTTTGCGACCAGTGCAGATCCAGATCAGCCTGTACAATGTAGATCATTATCAGGCTACAGGATTGTGCTGTTTGATCAGGAGCTACACTGGTCCCACAAGCCCCAATTCACATAAATAGGGCTTTGCAACCAGTGTAGATCCAGATCAGCCCGTGCATTTGCATGGTCTGATCAGGATCTGCACTGTTCGCCATTATATCAATGAAACAATGCTTCTAACAATGCACATAAGCCCCATTTCTCCAGTCACAGCCACATATCTTTGTGTTACATGTACAAGGGTGGAAATTTTCAGGATATATCCTGAAATCAGGATTTGAGGTTCCTGATAATTGCAGAAAACTACTGTTGCAGTATGGGAATCACACATCACAGGTGGAAGACTCGGACCTGTGACACAAAAAAAAATGCCCATTAAAAAAAATACATTACCCCACCCATTTGTTCTCTTACCGTACTATGTTCTATATATACCCACCCACTTGGATCTCGTACAGTACTACATGTATGTTCTATTTATATATAGAACATAGTACTGTATGAGACCAAGTGATGGATGTTTTTTAATGTACATTTTTTTGTGTCACAGGTCCGAGTCTTTCCCCTGTGTCACTCAATTACGCATACTGCCGAGTGCTGAAAATGGCTAAACAAACATATTTTTGCACCCACAAATGGCATTTGTGGGTGCAAAAATATGTTTGTTTAGCTATTTTCAAATTTCAGGATTAGGCATTGGGAACTGTTTCCACCCCTGCTGGTACATTTTGTATGTGAATTAACCAAGAAGTTACACTGTATAGTACATGTATTAACTATTAAGACTATAAATATTTCTGAATTTTACCCAATAATAAAACAGGTCGGGTAAGTGATGAGTGGGTGTAATATATTTTCAGCATGCGGTCACATTTATATCGGTCCGCATGACATATTTATTCCACGTTTACTCTCCATTTCCACTACATGTATTATCATTCATGTAAAAAAATTCACAATTTCACCAATTCACGTTTCAGATACTTGCATGTCCTTCATTATTCATAAGGAGGGTACTTTTTCATTAATAATATAAAAGTCACCCTCCCCAAAAAATTTTATTTGATGGAATTCCGCCATATATTGATTTTATTGCGAAAACAAAGTATTTTCCTATGGGCCGGAATTTAACACGAAAGCTAAAAATATATTTTTTTTAAATAATTTTTCATTTGTGGACCAATTTTCAAAATCAAATTTTTGTTTTATTAGTTACATGATTTCCAAGCTATATACGTTTGGAAATGATGTAACTAAGAAAACAAAAGTTAGAATTATTAAAAATATTTTACACAAAATCTATTTTTAGCCGTTATGTTATGTTAAATTCCTATTTTTTTTTTTGCAATAAAATCAGTACCAATATATCATTTATCATAGCAATGATAGCATGTACTTTATTATATTGCATGTTTTATTATTACAGATCATTTATAACATGTGAAGATAGACAGACACATCGATTATCTGTAGCCCTATTTCCCCAAAATTGCAAAGCATACTTACCTAGCAAATTGCACTTTGAGGGAGTAATCATTTATTTTTCCCGAAATGCATTATTTCATATAACGACTGCATATATTTGATGATTGAAAGTATGCAGAATTATTATACTATGATTATTCACAGCCATATTTGATGATTGAAAGTATGCAGAATTATTATACTGAATTTATTACATTATCACAGCCATTTTGGCTGTGATAATGTAATAAATTCAGTATAATAAAAATTAATAAATTTATCCTTAAATTGAAAATTTCTCCCTCAAAGTGTACTTAGCTAGATAAGTATACATACTTTGCAATTTTGATGAAATAGGTTACTGTTGTCCTCTGAGATTTTCCCTTACAAATTAAGCTTTATCATCTACTGTTTATTTTCCATTTTTCTCAACAACACACGTTTTGACAGTGCTTGGGAATTGTCTCCCAAAGGTGCTGCCAAAAATGTTTTGATGCAAATATGACAAGTTTGAGAAATGACAGAAGTCAATATTTGGTTTACTGCATGTTTTTATTCATACAGATGTTGTGGTGGTATATGAGAATCATTTTTGTCCATTTTACGCTTGATTGTCCCCTCACCGATAGGCAAGAGGGGATATAGTGTTTGTCCATGTACGTAGGTACATACATGCGTGAGCGAGCAACACCTTTCGGTTTTCAATAACTTGTGAACCGCTTCACCGATTTTGATAATAGTTGGCCACAATGTGCGTTTGGGATGCCGTTGTGTTTTGCATACAACCCACATCCGATCGCCCAAGGTCACTGAGGACTTATGTTCACCTTGTTTGTAAGGTAACAATCGAGGCTGCCAGCGAGGGGATTAGCTTAGTGATAACGATGCCCTTGTTCACTTTGATTTTATAAAGTATCATGCGTGAAAGAAAATACTTATTTTTATCAGATGAGCTGATAATCTTGAAATAATACCCCCGTCCTAGTCCTAAACAACTCGATTTGCTATGCTCACTCATTTGTTTAGCGTAATGGTCTTCGGATGGGACTTTAAACAGAGGTACCGTCCCAATATGACCTTACGTGGGATGTAAAACCCATTTACTTTCACTTAGTCTAGCATAAGGACCCAATCACTGTATAATGAGTTCACCTGGTTAAATAAATGGTATTTGCCTTCAGGAAACAAACAGGGGACATATGCCTCTGTTTGCCTCAATGTGGCTACGACTGCACGGCACAACCCTCAGCCTGTTAGGAATAAAATGTGGCTGTGACTGGAGAAATGGGGCTTATGGGACATTCTGACCCCGAGTAGCTCCTCATCAACTAGCACACTCCAATAACCTGCTTGTTTGAAGCACGACGGGTGTTTCATTGATGGAATGGCGAACAGTGCAGATCCTGATCAGACTGTGCGGATGCACAGTCTGACCAGGAGCTACTCTGGTCACAAATCCATTTGTATATTGCTTGTTAGAAGCATGACAGGCGTTTCATTGATGGAATGGTGAACAGTGCCGATCCTGATCAGACTGCGGATGCACAGGCTGATCTGGATCTACACTGGTCACAAAACGGATAAGCCACATTTCTCCAGTCACAGCCACATATATACATTTGTATATATATATAGATATATATTTATCAAAGGGGCTGTATTAAATACATGGATCTACACTGGTCACAAAATATGTAAGCCCACAATCAATCGATCAATCGTTCCAATTACAGAAGGGGGCGCGACGAAGGAAGACGATCGTGAGGACACGCGCGAAAGATCGCCGGACGCAAAAGGAGTGAAAGAAAATGATGATGGTAAATGTTTCCTTATTGCCATGGATATGGAAACACGGGATTTAGTTCTAAGATTAAGTCCCCCCCCCCCACCCCCCAGTCTCGATAAAGCCAGGAGGCATATAGTGTTAGGACTGCGTGTCCATGTGTCTGGTTAAGAAGTTTTTAATTCGGTTTAATTAACTGCCTTATAAATTTAATTCCTACATGTTGACCACAGGTTGAAGTAACGGACCGAGGTCTGTACATACATTAAATATGCCTAAAAGCGTCAATAAATGGAAAAAAAATAAGCTAAACATTTTTTTTACTCCCTCCATATAGAAGTCTATATGGAGGGAGTAAACAAAAATGTTTAGCTTATTTTTTTTCATTTATTGACGCTTTTGAGCATATTTAATGTATTTATAGACCTCGGTCCGTTACTTCAACCTGTGATGTTGACTACATACAACAACCACCAACAGAATTCGGAATCTCGGGGTTCATCCTTACCAGAATTAGAACTGGAGACCTGGTTTGGCCCTCAGTCATCATTAACATTTTGTATGTGGCGGTTGAATCTAGTTATAGCCATTATGCGAGTATTACGAGTATTCGTAATCCTATTTTAGGGGAAGGGGCCAAGTGACTGGTGTAGTATGGACCTGGCACCAGGTCAGTTTGTTTGTTTGTTTATTAGTGTTTAACGGCCTATCAACAGCTAAGGTCATGTAAGGCCGGGCAAACGGGTTCGATCCCATTTTAACCTGCTGCATTGGGGGGAAAATCCCAAAATCAGAACGGAATATTTACATCGAGAACAAATATATTCAGCCCTGAAATTAGAACAACCTGACCTGGTGCCAGGTCCATACCACACCAAGTAACTTGGCCCCTTCCCCTTAAATAGGATTACGAATATCGTAATACTCACATAAGGGGTATAACCAGATTCAACTGTCACATACAAAATGCCAAAGACGTATGTGAGGGCCAAACCAGGTCTCCAGTCGGGATTCCGGTAAAGATGAACCCCGATCGTTAAATTACCCATCACATTCTCCCACCTGCCACCCACTGGCACCAGGTCAGATTATTCTAATTTCAGGACTGAATATCTTTTTTATCGATGTAAATATCCCGTTCTGATTTTGGGATTTCCCCCCCAATGCAGCAGGTTAAAACTGGATTGAACCCGTGTGACCAGCCTTACATGACCTTAGCTGTTGATAGGCCGTTAAACACCAATAAACACACATTCTCCAATCTGTCACCGGGGACATTCGTGTGTTGATAGGTCACATTTTCTCCATGTGATGGGGTAATTTGTGTAGAAATATTTTGCATCTATGTAATCGGCGAAATCTCATCATTTCTACAATATCATGATCTGGTGGTAGGCACCCCCAGCACTCACAAATCCAATTGTAAAGATGAATATACTGTTATCATTAAAACCGGTCGGGTAGATTTCTTCTAGTTTCCGTTTCCTTGCACGGATTTGCTTGATACATGTACTTCATACACGCATTGCTCTAATGGTCCTCTACCGATCATCCCGCCCCCATTAAGCACAGGGTCAAGGTCACATATTTGGTGTGTTTGTTTGTTTGTTTTGGCCTATCAACAGATAAGGTCATTTAAGGCTGGGTCAAAGGATTTAGTACTAAATCCCATATATTAAATGACCTTAGCTGTTGATAGGCCGTTAAACCCCAACAAACAAACAAAATCTGACAACTCTTGTTCGTCCAGGGGTGGTATACGTCTAGTTTCCTTGAAATAAATTTCTCATTACAGATGACAAAGAAGATACAAAAGAAGCGTAGCCGTGTGTTCATCTCATCTTGCCAGGAAATCAACGGCCATTACCAGAATACTACGCAAATCGGGAATCAACATAGTTATTATATTACTGAACTATCACAACTTATCACGCAGTTTTCTCTGTTACTAGATACACCATTGTACAGAGCCACGCAGGGACGTAGAATTATTTTTTTTATTAATTCCTTCCCACGAAATAACAATTTGTTCCCTCAATTTAACAATTTGTCCCCACAAATTAACAATTTGTCCCCACAAATTAACAATTTGTTCCCTCAATTTAACAATTCGTTCCCACGAAATAACAATTCGTTCCCATGGGAACGAATTGTTATTCGTGCGAACAAATTGTTATATCATGGGAACGAATTGTTAATTCGAGGGAATAAATTGTTAAATTGAGGGAATGAATTGTCATTTCTTGGGAGCAAATTGTTAATTCGAGGGAACAAATTGTTATATCGAGGGAACAAGTTGTTAATTCAAGGGAACAAATTGTTAAATTGAGGGAACGAATTGTCATTTTGTGGGACCAAATTGTTAATTCGAGGGAACAAATTGTTATTTCGTGGGAACAAATTAATAAAAATATCCATTGCCCGTGCTACTCCTGCCAATATTGTTCAATTTCTTTATTTCAAAATACTGGAATATTGTGCTTGACATCAAGCTGCTTGATTGGCTGAGCTGTGTTTCAGATCTTGTGTTACTTGGGAAAATTTTAATTGACTTATAATTTAGTTATATAGTACATTTTGTATTGTGATCGTTTAATGGATGGCTTTTTACACCGCCGATGACGACTACGCAGTCAGCAAATTTATTGTATTCCATTTTAATTGATATATTGCACATTTGTATCAAGACAAAATCTTGCTTTTCTTTACAACCAGTGTACCATCTTCACAGACACTAGTGCCAATATTTAAATAATAAGCAGCAAAGACGGACTACCATTTATTGAATCCGTAGCCAAAAATTGCAAAGTATACTTATCTTGCTAAGTACACTTTGAGGGAGAAATTTTCAATTTATAAAGGATAAATTTATAACTTTTTATTATACTGAATTTATTACATTATCACAGCCATTTTGCCATTTTGGCTGTGATAATGTAATAAATTCAGTATAATAATTCTGCATACTTTTAATCATTAAATATACGCAGTCATTTGTTCTATATGAGATAATGCATTTCTGCAAAAATAAATGTATACTCCCTCAAAGTATACTTAGCTAGACAAGTATGCTTAGCAATTTTTGTGAAATCGGCTACAGGTGAGTTGATTATCACAAAATAATGCACAAGTTATTGGGTCCCTCCGCTAAACAAACGAGTGAGCATAGCATTGGAAACCAGAATTAAATGCTTTTCCAGACACTGCACCTGTACGTCAATGAGTTTAGTACTAAATCCCATATATTACCTGTACAAATGGGGAGAAAATCCCACAATCAGAACTGAATATTTACGCCCTGACATCAGAATAATCCTGATCTGATGCCAGGTCCTCGCCACACCAGAATCACTTGGCCCCCTCCCAAAAGCAGTAGGATCAGTAATAATCTTACTACTTTTATAATGGGAAATAACCGAATTCAACTCCCAGGTAACAAAAGAGCCAAAGATGAAAACGTACCTGAGGGCCAAACCAGGTTAATCGCGATTCCTATAAGGAGGAACCCCTACCGTTAATTTACGCCATCACGTTCGCCCGACCAACAACCCACTGCACAATAAAGATAAAACGGGGGAAAAGCACACAAACCACAAAAACTGGTAGCATGAACCGGACCCAAACAAAAACACTCGCGCTACTGTAGGACCCAATCACAAATGGATTATTTCACGATATTCACCTGTAGCCGATTTCATCAAAATTGCAAAGTATACTTATCTGGCAAAGTATACATTGAGGGAGTAATCATTTATTTTTCCTGAAAGGCATTATTTCATATAGAACAAACAAATGCATATATTTGATGATTAAAAGTATGCAGAATTATTATACTGAATTTATTACATTATCACAGCCAAATTGGCTGTGATAATGTAATAAATTCAGTATAATAAAAAGTTAATAAATTTATCCTAAAATTTAAAATTTCTCTCTCAAAGTATACTTTGCTAGAAAAGTATACTTTGCAATGTTGGTGAAATGGGCTACTGGTTTCTTACATTTCTTAACCCTTTCACCCCTAAGTAACTGGAATGGATTTGTATATGTTAATTTCTGGGCCAATCCAATCATCACAAAATGATTTTCAGACTAGTCCATTTATGAAAAGGGGTGTTTTTGTTCTCAAAAAAATATGAAAATTACTTGTAAAAAGTGCAGATCCTGATGAGACGGCTCGTCACGAGCCGGGTCATCTGGATCGGTACTGTTTGCCAATACCACTATACAGGCATGTGGTGTTGAAAGGATTAAAATGTGACTGGGTTTATGGGATTATAGCGATCAAACACCACCAGGGCTCCAGATAAGGAATTAGTAATCGAGTATTGTCACTCCATCATTTCTGAAGCAATTGGGTATTTCAAAATTTTAATTGTGTTAAATAGAATCACACTACTGTTTACACATCAGCAGACCGCACGTATTCAATAGTTTGCTTCTAAATGAAAACACATCTTGGTATTTCATTAGAATTGTCTCCTTGGAGACAATTCTAATGAAATACCAAGATGTGTTTTCATGGAAAAATAAGAAAATATGCTATATTTTGTGGTCTGTTTTATTGTTTTCTGTAGCATGATAAAGATACCAGAAATTTTTCATTGCTTTTTGATACTCACTAAGTCTGATTTCAATTGGGTTTTTGGCAATTTTAATTGGGTATTTACGCAAATACGCACCTTATCTGGAGCTCTGACCACACTCCTGTCATCTGTTAGAAGCATTGACTGAATCGCTAACTGCATATCCTGATCACAAAAAACGATAAATTTCCAGAGGTGGACGTCTCGATACAGAGGATACACGCCATTTCATCTTACATGGACATCACATACATGCCGCTATTGTTTTGGTTTTTGTCGCACCTGCTTTAGCAGAAGGCTCGACTATATTCGCCGCTTTTGCCGTCGTCGTCCGAAATGTCAAAAAGTTTGTACAAGCTTCGTCATCATATCGTCATCACTTTAAAATTACTTGACGGATTGCTTCAATATTTGGACACTTGATACATGTGAGCATTTGGAACACACTCACGCCGCCATTAACATGACCTTGACCTGTTTTACTTTCACATTTTTGCGGAAACACTTAGTAATTTTGTTTGCGTCAAAAATTTGGTACAAGTTTCTTCATCACGATAGAACTTTAATATTACTGATGGATTGCTTCAATATTTGGACACTTGAAGCATTTCGTCAAAACGTTACTTCAACATTGACCGTTTTCGGGTTTTAAGCATATACTTCTCTGACGGTTTTTGTGATGCTTTCTTTTAGCACATGATCATGTTACGGTCAAATGCATCGGCAGGCGCGACACCACTTCCATGGCAGAATTCTTGTATATAAATGTACAACAATTTGTGATATTTATTTTGACATAATTTATTGACATTTATTATTTACACATTTTAAAACACTACCGGTATTTATTCTCCATGTTACTTTTTTAAGACGAGAGATATTTTCGCACCTTAAAATGTAAGAATTGTTATCTATAAGGCCTAATAATCCTTGAATGCGAGACACTGTTGTTTAGCCGACTTCGGTGACTGGCTGATCAGGGGGTCATGTACGTTTGCATCCAAAGGCCTGGCTACACTGTCACCCGTTAAAGGACAAGACACCATTGTTGTACATGTATACATGTAATTATCAATAATCACACTGAATAAATTATTTTTCATGTGGCCACTGGTCTGCAAGTGTTGTCGATTTATTTCCCATAGATATTTGTTACCCACCATTAACACAGGGGCCGCATGAGAATGAAAATATGGGATATATTTCAAATACAAAGCAATGAAAAATTTCTGGTATCTTTATCATGCTACAGAAAACAATAAACAGACCACAAATATAGCATATTTTTTTATTTTTCCATGAAAACACATCTTGGTATTTCATTAGAATTTCTAATGAAATACCAAGATGTGTTCAAACTATTGAATAAGTGTGGTCTGCTGACGTGTAAACAGTAGTGTGATTCTATTTAACACAATTAAAACCCAATTGCTTCAGAAATGATGGAGTGACAATACTCAATTACTAATTCCTTATCTGGAGCCCTGGTGGTGTTCAAACTCTCTTATGTCAAACTACTGATAACTCGAAGTAAATTCTTGGTCCCAGGTAAATGTTTTCTTGTTCATTCATTAACTCTAGTATTTTCTTCAGTTGTTTGGACTTAACTGCTTGCATGCTGGGAAATTTGTGGGCTATAAATAGTTCAAAAATAGCAGATGACAATTCATTATATATTTTTTTTATTTCTCCCCGTAAATATCATGAATGTGTCTTGGAATTTCATTAGAATTGTGTCCGGAGACGCAATTCTCACAAAATTTCAAGACATATTTACAGAGAGAAATAAAACATATACTCTTAATTCGTTTGGCGGATATTTTCGCCGCTAGCATGCAAAGAGTTAAGTAAACGAGTGTCAGGAAAGAAGTTTCAAGCCATTCATTTCAAAACTTTATAACAGGCAGACAGATTATGTTGGGGTACATGAATGGAGCCAATTTCATTTGTTTAGTTGTATACTGGAGTCAGATTCTCCGTTCATCAGTCGGTCTGCACACACAATCATTTTACTGCTGCTTGTGGGAGGGGGTCAAGTGAATCTGGTGTGGCGAGGGGCCCCGACATCAGATCGGGATTATTCTGATTTCAGGGCTAAATATGTAGTTTTTTTTATTGTAAATATTCAGTTCTGATTTTGCGACCCCTCCCCCCCCCCTCGCCCTCCCCTCCCATTTATACAGGTAATATATGGGATTTAGTTTAAAGGCCTATCAACAGCTAAGGTCATGTAAGGCCAGGCCAACGGGTTTGATACCGTTTTAACCTGCTGCATTGGGAGGGGGGATCCCAAAATCAGACCGGAATATTTACATGAAGAAAAAATATATTCAGCCCAGAAATTAGAATAACCGACCTGGTGCCAGGTCCATACCACACCAAAGTCACTTGGGCCACTTCCCTAAAATAGGATTACGAATAATCGTAATACTCACATCAGGGGTATAACCAGATTCAACTGTCACATACAAAATGCCAAAGACATGTGAGGGCCAAACCAGGTCTCTGGTCGGAATTCCAGTAAGGATGAACCCCGATTGTTAAATTAGCCATCGCATTCTCCCACCTGCCACCCATGGTAAATCGATGACCACCACATACTCCATGCAGGGGGGGTGTATTCAGTAAGCCCTCAATTAACAAACGATATAGACATAGCATGTTGTGGTATAGCATAACTATTTGTAAACCATAATATTGCACTCGATAATGTATACATGGATGATATTTGTGCAATGTAACCATTCTAGCACATCTGTAAAAATATGATACAACAATCATTGAAGGTACATGTCTACTCAGTAGGCACAAAATGTTCTTTATAGGAATTAAATTAGTGTACAATTGTGTCGCTATTCCACCAGTTCTAAAAATGATGAGTGCCCGCTATACAGATATAATCAATTTAGTAATATTTATTTTACTGATAGCGACTCGCGGTGGTATCCAGCTATTTTCATATGCAAATGAGGCAGGTTATTTTTTAATTATTTATACTAATTAAATGTACATGTGTCACCTGAAAAAATAATATTTTCAAAAGATTATAAAGTATGATAAATGCACATAAAAAAATAAATACAGAGTATGAATAGTCATGTCCGTTAACATTTTAAGAAAACACGGTTATCGCCCCTGATATCAGTGTGGAAAGTTACGTCTGATATAAAATGTATATGCCAATCAATACTCAGGGTAATGATGAATGAATGTTTATTAAATGTCTCAAATGTCTCAGTCCCTGATATAAAGAACAGTTTGTGCCTACTGAGTTGGCATGTACCTTTAAAGCATGAAGTAGTAATATGGAAGTGCTTATTAACCCTTTTTTGCAAACCGAGCCATCTCATCAGGATCTGCACTGTTTGTTTGCCAATCAGGGAGGTGCTGATTTACATTACAGGTTCATTCATTAATTTGGTGCATACTCTGTTTCCAGTGATGAATTCAATTTTGTTGTATGCTGTTGCTGTTTTTATTGTCCATTTTTCTACTCAAAACATATGGAATGACAGTACATTAGAATCATTTCCATAGGAAATGATTCCAAAGTGCTGTCAAACCATGATTTTATTAAGAAAGAAGAAAAATATAAAACGACACCTGGGCCCAGTTGCTCAAAGCCTCTATTAGCTGAACAGACTGTTAAATCCTTAACATTGTTAAGGATTTCACAATCAGTTAAGCTAACAGAGGCTTTGAGCAACCGGGCCCAGAAGACAATTTTTTGTTTCCCCTCGTTCTTAATGGTTAAAGCAGCAAAGCTAGTAAATGGCTCCGAAATGAATTGCATAGGTCTCCAAATACAGTATCCAGGCAGCTTTGAACATGTTGAAAGGTGCATTAATATACTTGAACACAAAACTGGCTTTTGCAGTGTGGTAAAAATCGGAATATACAAACGTAATAAATAATCAAACGAGACCGCTACAGATGCCGAGTTTATTATCGGAAATCGGTCAACAAATTTAATAAATATCATTAAATCAACACAAACAAATTTCATTTATTGCATAAGCACAGCAACAACATATGTTGAAGCTGGACTAATCACCCAAGAGTTTTCTGAAGCGGTCTTATTTGCATATTTATTACACTGGATGAGGTGTAGTAGGATTGCCCATTTTATGCAGTATATTATGTGGATACACCCTTCTTAAATTTGTTAAAACGCCATGTAACTTCCTAACAATTTTTTACATAAAAAATCCTTTAACACACCTTTAAGAATTCTGGAATGTTAGGTCCAACATGATTCGTCCAACATACAAGTCACATAAATGATAAATGCCACTGTGATTAAGAAATGTGGCTTTTGGAATGTACGACCAGTGTAGACCCTGATCAGCCTGCGCGTCCCCGCATTCTGATATGGGTCTGCACTGTGTGCTTTTTTTCAGTCGGTGAAACACCCCGACATGCACCTAACGAGCAACATAGGTCCTTAACTGATACCCGGTTTGTATTTGACCTCACAGTTGAATGGACGCAAAAGCCGCAAATCGTGATTCAGTTTGCAAACTTTCAACGCCACTGGCGCCTTTATTATTTGAGATGGCGACTTTCTGTAAACGCCATCTTGTTCTGTGATCCAAATTCTATCGGCATGCCAATATTCAGCCGGACCGGATGACGTTGAAATTTTAGAAACTTTCCGAGTCCGATTCGGTTGAAACTTGGTACACGCATAGTCCCAATCATTACTGAATTGACGTAAGTCGTACATTAGAGCAATTTCAGAATTAACTGTTGGGAGCAAATGGAAAGTACTTTTTGAAAAAAAACCTTCTACAGTGGGACCTCTCTAAACCGGACACCCTGGGGACCTCCCAGGGTGTCCGGTTGACAGAGGTTCCACTGTAAATCAGGCATATGGGCACCGCAAAACAAGAAAATGTGGTTTGCGATCATGAACATACATTGTAAACGCTGTGAGATGACAATAAATACATACAATTAAGCAGACACAGATTGTATGGGTGTCCGGTTTAGAAAGGTTATACTGTACATATGTACCCACTAATTAAATTGACTTTCTGATGAATTTGTAAGGACTTGTTCGACCCCACCATACCACCCATAAATAAAATATTAAAGTGCCTTCTACTCCCCCCATACAATCAATTCTGGCATCGCCCTTGGCAAATCAGTAACATAACTGGTCACAATTCCCATGAGCCCCATTTCTCCAATACTAGCCAATAATATATTAACGTCATTAACTTGCTAACGCCCCCTTAATGTCTTTCAACAACATCGACCCGATCACCATCTTTTCGCAATTCACGATCAACTTCGCTGTCGACTCCTTCACAATCAGCAACACCAGCACCATTATACCCGAGGCCATCGTATGGGCTGCGAACCTGTATACGTTGTCGTCGGAGGAAGGGACTTGGAGCACGTTCGCAATCTTATGTACACATGTAAGGATGGATTTCGCGTCACATTTGTCGCCCGGGATTGCGACTGTGGTCGTGTTTTCGTTCATACCCGATAGTTTGCCTGCAATGAAATAATGAATAGTTTTTAGATGGCTAATTAAAAACAAAAAAACAGAAATATTATGTTTTGTCTGTACATGCCCACGCAGTAGGCACAAACTGTTCTTTATAGCAATTAAATAAGTGTATAATTGTGTCACTATTCCACCAGTTCTAAACATTATGAGTGCCCGCTATACCTATATACAGTGCAACCTCTCTACAACAGTCACCCATGGGAAGACGCAAAACTGAGAGGTGTCTGTTGTAGGGAGGTTAATGCTGAATTAAATTTTATTGTCTGATGTTTATTTATTTTCTTCAATAATTCTCAATAAAAACATGTTTTGACAGCATTTTAGAATCATTTCCAATGGAAATGATTCTAAAATTCTGTCAAAACATGTTTTTATTGAGAAAGAATGCAAAATCAACATCAGACGACAATTTTCATGCTCAGCAGTCTAAGGGTTAGATATAGAGGAAATCATCCATTTGGGATATAAAATAGCGGCTGTTACAGAGAGGGTGTTGTTGTAGAGAGGCGGCCGTTCGGGGAGGTTCGACTGTAATCATTTAGTAATATTTATTTTACTGATAGTGACGCGCGGTGGTATCAGGCTATTTTTATATGCAAATGAGGCATGATATTTTTTAATTATTTATACTAATTAAATGAGTCACCTGAAAAAATAATATTTTTGACAGATTATAAAGAATGATCATTGCACATCAAAAAATAAATACAGAACATAAATGGTAATGTGCATTAACATTTTAAGGAAACACGTTTATCGCCCCTGATATCAGTGTGGGAATATACGTCGGATATAAAATGTATAATAATGCCAATCAATACGCAAGGTAATGGTGAATGAATATTTATTTTGCCAGAAAATGTCTAAGATGATGTCTCTGATATAAAGAACATTTTGTGCCTACTGAGTGGGCGTGTACCTTTAACATGGTGGTAAGTAATTGTGATTACAGATTTTGTTCGATTGCAACTTCGTTGTGCATAAAGGCCGAAAATGTGGCCTTTAATCTGGTACTTGGATTCTCATCTATCCCCAAAATAAAACGTTTGGGGAAAATTCTATTTGCTTTTTTTCATCTCGAAAGTATATGTTGTTACCACTCATTTGACGAGACGGTTCAAATGAGTGGTAACAACATATACTTTTATAGAGAAATGAACAAAATAATGATATTTTTTTCTTTCGGTGAATGGTTTAAGCAGTCCTCTGGTACTTGGATTCTCATCTATCCCAAAAATAAAACGTTTACCTTGCTCTTTAACCCTTACAGAGCTGAATTGAAATCTGTCGTCTGCTGTTTATTTTATTATTTTCAATTTTTCTCATCAAAAATATGTTTTGACAACACTTTAGAATCATTTCCAATGGAAATGATTCTAAAGTGCTGTCAAACCATGTTTTTACTGTCAGAGAAAGAAGACACAATATCAAACAGCAGCAGACAATTTACGTTTCCCGCTAGTAGAGTCCCAAAATAAAACATTTACCTTGCTCTTTAATAAAGTCCTTCTCGTTCATTGTGAATGGCTGTATCAGTTCTCCGACTGGTGCGCCGATACTGACGGCAAACTTTCTCTCCTCCGTGCGTAATTCAAAGCTGGCGGGCTGAGTTGTGTCGTTGAAGTTGATCGCCATCAGGACCGACGTGGAATTGTTGGATGCTAATGTGGCTGTGTAAGAAATAGAAAGTGAATGGGTTTAACGTCCCAGCAACAGCTAAGGTCATATAGAGATGGGACCACGGTTTAAAGTCTCATCCGACGGACCAGTGGGATGGAAATACTACGAAAGTATTTTTGATGCCCAAGGCGAGGTTTGAACCCACAACATTTTTCAGAAAGCATTTTACTATTTTTTTTATTTCTTCTCGAAAGTATATATTGTTACTACTCAATTGAACCGTCTCGATGAGACGGTTCAAATGAGTGGCAACAACATATACTTTTATGCCGCAATAAACAAAATACCGGGAGTAGAATGTTTTCAACAAACATTATTGTATCTATAGACTTCAATGTGTTAAGTAACAAGTTCAAATGTAAAACCACATAACAATTTATAATTACGCCATGCCATTGTTTTTCTCTGTTAAGCGTCCACCTGGATAGCCAAAACCTACTAACGTATCCCGTAAAAACAAACAAGGCTTTGAAAAAAAAAAAAACGTAAATTTATGTTAAAAACTTCCTCAACCCTTTGCAGTGTGCAAAGGGTTAATGAAGTTTTTTAACATAAATTTAAATTGCTTTTATTAAACTTATTAAGTGTACATTCATGAATGGATTTAAAACTTTGACAAGTCCCAAATCAATTTTCATATTACTTAACCAGTAAATAGTGTAAACTAGCATACACAGTTTGTTTGTTCTTTCATAGAACCACTCGAACACTTAACAGAGGAGGAACTTGCTATGGCCATATACAGAACATATGTAAGCACAAATATTGGTGCTACACGACCGCATGTGTCCATATTGCCCATATGGCAACGTTTCTGAATATCGATTGGCAATCTCGACACAAATCAAGTAAGTTTGCACAGCACAGCTCAGGCTCAGTCAATCAAGCTGCTCGATATCCAGCACAATATTCGAGTATTTTGAAATAAACGAAAAGAACAAATATCGGCAGGATTAGTAGCGCGGGCGGATTGTGTATTGCAATATAATTCCAGCACAAAAATATTTACACAATTCCCGAACATTTGATTGGTCCGTTGCAAGTCTCCGTCCAAAACTTATATCCCAGTGAACTCCCACGCCGAACTACTTTCCGTAACCGTCAGGTGCAGTTAAAATAATTCTTAAGAAAACGGAAAATAAACACATGTTCTTGATTAATTTATTTCAAATGCTGGAATTATAAGTAATGAATGGCCTTTTCGTGGAATTTATCGGGGATATAAACTTGGAAAAGTCGCGGAAATACTGGACGAGGCCTTCCGGCCTTCGTCCAGTATTCCCGCGACTTTTCCAAGTTTATACCCCGATAAATTCCACAAAAAGGCTATTCATTCCTATAATATTTCCGACAACAATGTACGGCCAATGCTGAAAAACCACGTACCTATTTCTGGGAAGTCCTGAATCTCCATGCCCGGCTGAATTTTCTGAAAGACGTTGACAAAATATGGTGTTGTAAAACATTGTGAAAATGAAGTATTTAAATTTGGTGTCGGCCACAAATAAAATCACAACTGGATGTTTGCTTTATATGCCTGCTTCCAATAGAATTAATTCTAAAGTGTTGTCAAACCATATTTTATTGAGAAAAAAAGACAAGTATAAAACAACAGCAGATGACATGTTCCGCATGTTAAGGGTTTTAATCACTGGTAACTACATATGTTTGTAAACATGGATATGCCTCGTTGGCATACTGGACTCCAACTGGAGACTCAAACTTTTTGACGTTAATGTACACGGACGAATGTACAGATGGAACCTATCGCATAGGGGGCATAATAATTGGACTGCACAGATGTCCATGCTGTTCTGAGCCTATGCTGGTTGCATACATCACAAGGAGTTTTTTTCCAACATGTGTGTGGCAGCAGTGAGGAGGTGGAAAGCATTTTACTATTTTTGTTATTTCTTCCCGAAAGTATATATTGTTACCACTCATTTGAACCGTCTCGAGACGGTTCAAATGAGTGGTAACAACATACACTTTTATGCAAAAATAAACAAAATATCGGGAGTAGAATGTTTTCAAGAAACAATATTGTATCCATAGACTTCAATGTGTTAAGTAACAAGTTCAAATATAAAACCACATAACAATTTATAATTAGGCCATGCCATTGTTTTTCTCTGTTAAGTGTCCACCTGGATAGCCAAAAACTACTAACGTATCCGGTAAAAACAAACAAGGCTTAAAAAACGAACGTTAATTTATGCAATAAGACTATCAGTAGCTGAATAGCGAGCAAACAGCTTAGGCCAGACTGCACGGATGGTTGCACACATCACAAGTTGGTTTGTGGCGGGGAGGAGGGTAGCCGAATAGCAAGTGAACAGCTTAGGCCCTGATCAGACTGCACGAATGTGCAGGCTGATCTGGGCCTAAGCCTTCGCTCACATCATTCCAGCAGGTTGTGCACGGCAGGGCAGAAGGATGTTGTGGGGGTGGGTGGAGGGGGTGGGCATAATTGTTATACACACCTTCTCTGTCATCTTAATTGCGGATATGGGACCATCACTGCTGTTGACAAATGATAGCTCGACCGAGACCATCTTCGGCGAGAATATAGATATCGTCCTGGTGAACTTGTATGTAACACTCAGTCCGTTCCCCTTCATTTTGTTCAGGAGCTCATAGGATTTGCCGGGGACCGTCAAGTGAGCAAACTACAACAGAGGAAAAGAATTACCACCATTTCAAAGCTGAGCCTGATAAACTGGATATCACATGACAGGCAGACACTAGGCTGGCAATTAATTTACAGGTAACGTTTTATGCTAGACAATCGTCAAATATAACAGGGCTCCAGATAAGGAATTAGTAATTGAGTATTGTCACTCCATCATTTCTGAAGCAATTGGGTATTTCAAAATTTTAATTGTGTAAAACAGAATCACACTACTGTTTACACATCAGCAGACCGCAATTATTGAATAGTTTGCTTCTAAATGAAAACACATCTCCTTGGAGACAATTCTAATGAAATATCAAGATGTATTTTCATGGAAAAATAAGAAAATATGCTATATTTGTGGTCTGTTTATTGTTTTCTGCAGCATGATAGATACCACAAATTTTTCATTGCTTTTTGATACTCACTACTACTGATTTCAATTGGGTTTTTGGCAATTTTAATTGGGTATTTATGCAAATACGCAGCTTATCTGGAGCTCTGTATAATGTAGTTTTCGTTGAAATGAACTGCAAACTTTTTGTTTATGCTGCGTCATTACACACGGTTGGTTACGTTATGCAACGCATTTCGACCAATGAAAAGCGAGTTTTCAATTCGTGGTAATGCGGAAAATCATATCAGGTAAATGCATGATACTACATTATGTTCTCAGTTAGCAAGAATTAGGCCAATAAATAGAGAATACCAGGCTAATGTCTTTTGATATCAAGTTTATCAGGCAAGGCTAGGAAACGCATAGGAATTCCGAGGCTCACCGAGTACCTACCGTTTCCTGAGTCGAGCCTGATAAACTTGATACCACAAGACAGTAACCTGGTAGTCCATTTATCAGGTAACATTTTATGCTCGAAAATGACCACAGATTACGTCGTTATGTTTATACATAACGCAGCCTTGATACGTTGCGTCATCTGACCAATGAACGTCAGTTTTTACTTTGTTGTACCCCGACGTTTGTATCGGGTCAATGCATGATACAACAACATGTTGAGTCAGTACGTATTCGGTCAATACACGATAAAAAGCTTGTAACCTATTAGGACGATTCCAGAATTGATTGTATGGGGGAGTGGAAGGCCCCTGAATGTTTTATTTATGGGTGGTGGGGTAAAAAAATTGAAAAATTCTACAAAATTAATCAGAAAGTTAATTCAACTACATCATGTACATGCGTAGTGTTTTTGTTCCCTCAAAAAGTGCATTCCACTCACCCCATATAATTAATTATAATGGAATTGCCCCAAACTTACCATAGCAGCACTAGGACTGGACTTGACACTCGTGGCCGTGGGGATGGGACCGTCTAGACTAAGGGCCATCAGCGGGGTCAACATGTCCCCCGGGGTGGTGCCTGTACTGCTGTTGGGAGTAGGGGCTCCACCAACTGCAAATATAAGGGTTACAGAGAATTAGGGGTCTCATCGCTAGCTTAGCCCGTTATACAATTACAGTAGAATAAAAAAAATACTTTTTCGCCATTTTCTTTATATCTTCTCGAAAGTATGTGTTGTTGCCACTCATCTGAACCGTCTCGTCGAGACGGTTCAAATGAGTGGTAACAACATATATGTCTGTGCAGAACAAAAATAAAATTCTGCAAACAAAATGGTGTACACACGGTGGTGGCTGTACGGCTGATAGGAGTAGGGGCTCCACCAACTGGAAATAAGGGTTACAGAGAATTAGGGATCTCGTTCTTAACTTAGCCCACTATAGGCCAGATTAGGTTGGCGCTAATGGTTATTTTAAACCCTGTAAGATGTAGATAAAGCAACAGGTCGATATAATTTTCACTGAAATTTCCCCACTTCTAAGAGTTTTTTAACCGGACGTACCATCATCGAGGTCCAGCAACAAATCAAAGTTACTTGAAGGCTTGGCTTTCGGACTCTGCGACGGAGCTGCTTTCTTCTTACTCACCACCTGCAATTAAACAAAAAGTACAGGATTTCACTTTCTGTTGCCATGACAACCAGAGTTCTAGAGAAGAGATGTCGTTTGAAGAAATTGTTGACGGATGGTGGGTGATGGGAAACGTGTTCATGTGAGCTAAAAAGCCCCAGAGATGGAATAGAATTTGAATAAATTCCCTGTTTTAGATGATGAATAATCAAATCTATAACTAATTTGGATACCAGGTCCATAACTGCAGGATTATAACTCGGGCAAAGCTCCAGATAAGCTGCATATTTGTTTAAATGGCCAATTAAAATTGCCAAAAACACAATTGAAATCAGAAGTAACGAGTATCAAAAATCAATAAAAATGTTGTGGTACCTTTACCATGCTGCAGAAAACAATAAACGGACCACAAATATAGCATATTTTTTCTTATTTTCCATGAAAACACATCTTGTTATTTCATTAGAATTGTCTCCAAGGAGACAATTCTAATGAAATGCCAAGACATGTTTTCATTTCGAAGAAAACACACACTATTCTCACCAGTAGCCTATTTCTCCAACATTGCAAAGTATACTTATCTAGCAAAGTATACTTTTAGGGAGAAATTTTCAATTTAATGATAAATTTATTAATTTTTATTATACTGAATTTAAGCCAAAATGGCTGTGATAATGTGATACATTCAGTACAATAATTCTGCATACATTTAATCGTCAAATATATGCAGTGGTTAGTTCTATATGAAATAATGCATTTTGGGAAAAATAAATGATTACTTCCTCAAAGTATACTTTGCTAGAAAAGTATACTTTGCAATTTTGATGAAATCGGCTACTGGTCCATAACTGCAGTATTATAACTCAGGAAAGTTCACTCCTATAATTTATTGGTTTATGAATATTCGGGTGCATAATTACCGGTTTTGGTTTGACGTTGACCTCCACCTCGCTATCACTGCTGTCGTCGCTACTGTCTTCCGATGACGAATCATCGTCTTCCGTCCCACTGTCTGTCTCCGTTACCGACATTTTCTTCTTCTTCTCGATTTTCTTCGTAACTGCAACGTCGCTGTCCGATTCCTCGTCAGAATTTTCGTCTGCCGAGCTGTCGTCGGCGATGGAACTATCAGCCTCGGTATCGGAATTATCGCTGCTGTCTTCTTCGTCATCGCTAGAATCCTCATCTGATTCATCTACAAGTGTGGGGATTATTAATTCATAGTATATAATAAATATTGTTTTTGCATTGTTTATATCACCTTGAATTTTAGCAGGTTTCTTGAAACTTGTTATTTTTTAAACTTTATTTCAATACTATTTTAGTAAGATGTTTGTTTGTTTGTTAGGGTTTAACGGCCTATCAACAGATAAGGTCATTTAAGGCCGGGTCAATGGGTTTAGTACTAAATCCCATATATTACCTGTACAAATGAGGAGAAAATCCCAAAATCAGAACCGACTATTTACAATAAAAAATGTCTATATTCAGCCCTGAAATCAGAATAATCCTGATCTGATTTCAGGTCCTCGCCACAAAAGAATCACTTGGGCCCCCTCCCAAAAGCAGTAGCATCAGTAATAATTTTACTACTTTTATAATGGGCAATAATCCAATTCAACTCCTAGGTAACAAAAGAGCCAAAGATAAAAACATACCTGAGGGCCAAACCAGGCAAATCGTGATTCCTGTAAGGAGCAACCCCTACCGTTAATTTACACTATCGCGTTCGCCCGACCGACACACAGGTGGAAGACTCGGACCTATGACACCAAAAAAATGCCTATTAAAAAAGCCCATTACCCCACCCACTTGGTCTCGTACCATCTTCTATTTATAGAAAGGTGGGTAAGAATATGGCTATTATAGAAAGAGCCCTCTCTTTTCCGATTCACACAAACACAATAAACATCAATTAAACGTACAAAATATGTCTCTGGCAATCGATAAAGGTATTAGGTGTGTGAATATACTCACAAAAAATCGCTGTTTCAAGCATTTATTGAGTTATTCGCGTTTTGATTACCCCATCCAAAGCGAAAGTTGCGTGTACGAAAGGATCTCACACAGAATCGGAGGCCGTCCGGCATGGATTATCGGTCATATTTGGCCGATAGCTGATCGCCAGCTCAAACTAATGACGTGCACCATGACCATAGACATTAGAAACTCCAACCATACAATGTTCGTCCAATTCTGATCGTTCACCGATCTAAAAAACACTTTTTTGTCTAATTTTGTTCATTATCTGGAACCGGGTCAATGCACCATCTTCCATAATACAACCGGAAATGTCTATGTAAAGAACATCTCTGATTGGCTAAATCTAAACTGTAATGACGTCATTCAACCTATTTTGGGATTCCGGAAGACATAATCTGATGTACGCGAATCATGAATGAAAGTAGAAAAAATGTGTTTTTTTAGATCGGTGAACGATCACAATTGGACGACCTTTGTATAGAGACAGAAGTCATACATTTAATCGATGTTTATTGTGTTTGTGCGAGCCGGAAAAGAGAGGGCTCTTTCTATAATAGCCATATTTATACTCACCTTTATAAATAGAATATGGTACTGTACGAGACCAAGTGGGTGGGGTAATGGAATTTTTTTAATAGGCATTTTTTTTTTGTCGTAGGTCGGAGTCTTCCACCTGTGGACCAACCACCCACGCAGTCAAAGAATGAAATTTGTCCAATATTGAATTTAACCCTTTCAACCCTACTGACCATAAAGTCAACATGCGCAAACACAGTAGATCCAGAGTTGTCTCATCGCGACCTGCAGCTTGTTCAATTCTATCACAGTGCTCCAGATAAGGAATTAGTTATTGAGTATTCTCACTCCATCATTTCTGAAGCAATTGGGTATTTCAAAATTTTAATTGGGTAAAATAAAACACAACTCCTGTTTACACATCAACAGACGGCAATTATTGAATAGTTTGCATCGAAATGAAAACATGTCTTGGCATTTCATTAGAATTGTCTCCTTGGAGACAATTCTAATGAAATACAAAGATGTGTTTTCATGGGAAATAAGAAAAATATGCTATATTTGTGGTCTGTTTATTGTTTTCTGCAGCAAGGTAAAGGTACCACAATTTTTTTATTGCTTTTTGATACTCGCTACTTCTGATTTCAATTGGGTTTTTGGCAATTTGAATTGGGTATTTAAACAAATACGCAGCTTATCTGGAGCTCTGTTATCAAAATGTATCTAAACAAGAAATGCGTCTGTCGAACGCGGATGCCACCTACAGCATATTTGAGAAACTGTGACAAATTGGTTAACCGAAAAGTGTGACGAACGGACGGACGGACAGACGGTCCAAACACTATACGCCACCCGTTTCTTCGAAACCCGGTGGCATAAAAAGATTCTTTTTTGGGCCAAGTAATGGCAAATTTAATTGGGTATTTAAACAAATACCCAGCTTATCTGGAGCACTGCTATCAAAATGTATCGAAAAAAGACTATTTTCTGGGCCAAGTAATAATCTAAAATCATACGAACCTTCGGGACTAGATTCATCTTCAGAGTAGAAAGATTTCTCCGGGCGTTGTTTCGTTTTCTTAAACGTGGTTTTCTCCGTCCACGGCATCACCACCTCCACGTTACGTACCGTCGGATCTGGCGCCGTCTCCGGCCATTCCGGCAACTGCTGGTACCCGGTCGCCTTCATGTTGATTATGTGAGACAGGGTACCGAGTTGGAACTGGTCCCGGTCTGTAAGATGTACATTGTATATTATCATTGTAATAACCTTGCTAGCAGCCTTGATAATAAAAACAAGGGGAGATAACTCACTGACAATTAATAGGGTTCTTGCCGTGATAAACATGTATATTGAATTTGGTCAAGATCTGTCAAAATAGGCTTCTTCGTCTTTTTGTGATAAACATGTATACTGAAAAACCTAGCTAAAAATTGAATAAACAAGAGCATATACAGACAGGAATGGCCTTGTATGGGGGAACATTAGTACAAAATCACAGAAAATCATACTTTATCCCGTCAACACAGTGCGTATGTGCCGTGAAACACGGTGCCGTGAAACATTTTTGATATCCAGTCAATACTATTTTTGCATTTTACAGCCATTTGTAGGTGTTGACGGGATAAATAGAATAGTAGGTTAGTGCCGTGAATGGGAAAAAATATCTGGCGCGCACGGAAACTCGATGTGCTCGGCAGAGCCTCGCCCATCCCGTTTCCTGAGCCTTGCCAGATATTTTTTCCCATTCACGGCACTAACCTACTATTCTCTATCTATTTTCCTTATTTCTGAACCAAAGTATATGTTGTGACCACTCATTTGAACCGTCTCAGAGAGATGATTCAAATGTGTGGTCACAACATATACTTCTGATGAGAAATAAAGAAATTCTTGAGCCTTGCCGGATATTTTTCCCATTCACGGCACTAACCTACTATTCTCTATATATCGTGTAAAGTATATAATTGTGACTATGATTGGAGAAATGGGGTTTATGGGATTTGTGACCAGTGTAGTTCCTGATATATTAGCACACTCCTGTAGCCTGATCATGTTCTATCTTGCTGTTATGAGCATGGTAGGTGTTTCCTAATGAAATTGCAAACAGTGTAGGTCCTGATGCATCCGAAGTCTGATCTGGATATGCACTGTTCGCAATTTCATCAATGAAACACACGTCATGCCTCTAACAAGCAATGTAGATCGTCATCATGCTAAGTTGTTTGTGCTATTTGATCTGGATCTACACTGGTGGCAAAACCGATAAGCCCTATTTCTCCAGCCACAGCCACATATGACGTAATGGACAGTACGACAACAGGTGGGTGTGGTAATGGGATTTTTAATGGGAATTTTTATGTCACATGTATGTGTCTTCCATTTGCGATTGTGGTCACTCACAAGCAGGGATTCGGCTGGCGATCGCCACTTTCGCAATTGGCGATAAAAAATAACAATTTTCGAAAAAAAAAATTTAATTTTTTTTAGTTTTTGAAGTGGCGATTTTTTTATTTTCCTCAGCGGAATCCCTGCACAAGCCACATTTCTCCAGTCATAGCCACAATTTAAATAGCATATCAAAACCGTACGCCGCTAACCTCTAATTGATGATTGACTTATTGATGTTTAACGGCCTATCCACAGCTGAGATCATATAAGGCCGGGCCAACGGGTTCGATCCCATATTTAACCTGCTGCATTAGGAGGAAAATTCTAAAATCAAAACGGAATATTTACATCGAGAAAATATATATTCAGCCCTGAAATAAGAATAACCGGATATGGAGCCAGGTCCATACCGCACCAAAGTCACTTCCCCTAAAAGTAAAACTAACATAATTTAGGAATAATCATATTACTCTTATAAGGGTATAACCAGTCAACTCTCAATTATAAGAAAGCCAAAGACGTACTTGAGGGCCAAACCAGTATACAGTCGGGATTCCGGTAAGGATGAATCCCGATCGTTAAATTATCCATAACATGCTCCAGCCTGCCAGCCACTAAGATGCTAACCTCTAAATTGCGACTCCAACACGGGTGCAGGCTTCGAACTGAGGAATATCTTCTTTACGTATTTCGACAGCATTCCCCGTTCTCCGGATGGCAACACGAGCTGGCGTAGGAAGCGGGACCTATCACGGATATCATAGTTCTGATCGTACTTTGCGAGGTTGAACACATATTGGCAGAGTAGTTTTGTCTGTTTGCTGTTCGTGATGACAAGCTTGGCAGCCAGGTTTAGAATCTGTAGCTTAACAATGTCCTCCTGAAAATCAGATTGAGAATACAAGAGAATGGAATTGTGCTTAAAGGTCCAACAATCGGTGCCCTGGTACCGAATTTAGTAGGAGGGGCATATCCAATTACTGAGTGTCCCTAGCCTGTCAGTTATACACTGGCTTTATAAATAGAATACATAAACAGCAGCACATGTTTGTCGTCTGATCCCAATGTAGAACAGTGAGGGGGCAGCTGGATAGCCAGTGTAGGGGTTTCTGTACTGACCAGTATCTAGATATATGGTATGTAGGTTTGTTATCAAATGTGTGGTCCCATAAAACACACAAATGATACAGTGTATACCAGTCCCTCTAATAGTATCTGTATGTTTTATTTGTGCAGGAAAATGATTGAGAATTTACTAAAAGTGTTAAAACTTATATAGTATTTTGCTGCTAACTATTTCAAAGCAAAGAGTATTCTGATGCTATGATATAAATTATTAAAAATAGAAAGAAGTAAAATTGAATGCAACACCTTTCCATGTGTTACACAATGACAAAATGGGGTTTATTGAGTGTTTGATCAGTTTAACTCTGACACAATCAGATAGCACATGACTATAGCATGATCCAGTTTACATCATTAGAGCCACCATAAATGACCACCAAACTTAACAGTGTAGATCCTGATGAGGCTGCGAGGACGCACCAGCTAATCCGGGGATATGCATGTCGTAACGTGTCCACGTGTCCGTTACTTAGAGTGTGTCAGGTATATATAGTGAAACCTATATTGTACTTCTGGACCTGTACAAGGTTCCTATCTCCGATGTATTCTGTAAGTACAAGTAGTAACCAATATATAAGAATAAGTCATTCCACAGATAACCCCGTCCCATTGCTGCAGATATAATATATGCTGACAGCTAATTAGAGACCAGTGTTGAAATAGCCATACTGGTATGTGTTAGGATACAGGAAATAAGGCCGCTAGCAAACTTGAATTCATGTAGTCATAAGTTATGTAACGTCATTGAATTCTAAACTTCAATCAACGAGCATGAAGACCCTAGCATCACTCACCTCCTGTATAAAACTTTTCGCCATCTTTCTGAGGACGTCCGGGGCAATCTTCGGCACACGTTCGCTGTACTCGCCTATCAACCAGAGGATACTGGCGCGAGCCATCGGCACGTTAATTCCGTCCACCATTCGTGCCATGTGGATAATGATGTCTTTGTGCGTCGACGACTGTGTAAACAGAGAAATACGTAAATTGTTTTAGAGTCCCAGCAATAGCTAAGGTCATATTTGGTCGTGACTCGAGAAATGGGGCTTATGGAATTTGCGACCAGTGTAGCTCCTGATCAAATAGCACAGGCAATTGTATCCTGATAATGATCTTTATTGCTTGTTAGAAGTGTGACTGGCGTTTCATTAATGAAATTGTGAACAGTGATCAGACTATGCGGATGCATATGCTGATCTGGATTTACACTGGTCGCAAAACCCATAAGCCCCATTTCTCCAGTCATAGCAACGTATAGAGATGGGTCTCACCCAATAGATCAGGGGGATGGATATTACTACAATGGCGATCGCCAGTGAGTGTCTCGCCCACAAAGGTCAAGGCCATCTGAACGACATCAATGATAGCCAACAATGTAAGGAAGCGATTGATGCAGTTTGGTGATGATCCAATTAACAGACCAGGAGATATTAAATATTTGGATGTACGTCCAAAATTGTAGACGTCGCCGTCTACGACAGAATTGTGACAGCTAGGTCTCATTTTCCACTAACATGGGTGAGAAAAATAAAGGAAATGAACAGGTTTAATATCCCAACAATTCAGATTACATGTACATAGAGATGGAGCATTGGCTTCAGGGGCCTATTTCACCAACATTGCAAAGTATACTTTGAGGGAGAAATTTATTAATTTTTAGTATACTGAATTTATTACATTATCACAGCCATTTTGGCTGTGATAATGTAATACATTCAGTATAATAATTCTGCATACTTTTAATCATCAAATATATGCAATCGCTAGTTCTGTATGAAATAATGCATTTCGGAAAAATCAATGGTTACTCCCTCAAAGTATACTTTGATAGAAAAGTATACTTTGCAATTTTGATGAAATCGGCTACAGGTCTCGTCTGAAACACCAGAGGCATGGAAATACAAAGCACATTTTTCATTCCTAGAGCAGGGATTGATGTCCAATGATCTTTCCATTAGTCTATTTAGACTATCGAGCCATCCAGAATTAGACAATCAAGCTGCTTGCATTTGAGTATATTCAAGGTTTTAATCTCAGGACCTGGGGGCCGTTTCACTAAACTTTGTACGATTAAAATGTTCGAAAGTTCACATTTAGGATCGTTTGGAAATTTCATTTGATGGATTTATATTTATTGAGCATAGGCTGCATTCTTAATGCGAAATTGTTGCACTTACGAACATTTTAGTCGTTTGTTTGTTTGTTTGTTTAGGTTCAACAGCTCAGGTCATTTAAGGCCGGGTCAATGGGTTTAGTACTAAATCCCATATATTACCTGTACAAGTTATGTTCAAGTACATGTACAAATGGGGGGAAAATCCCAAAATCAGAACTGATTATTTACAATATAAAAACTATAAACTCAGCCCTGAAATCAGAATAATCCTCATCCGATGCCAGGTCCTCGCCACACCAGAATCACTTGGCCCCCTCCCAAAAGCAACTACTTAGGATCAGTAATAATCTTACTACTTTTATAATGGGCAATAACCCAATTCAACTCCCAGGTAACAAAAGAGCCAAACATAAAAACGTACCTATAAGGAGGAACCCCTACTGTTAATTTATGCCATCACATTCACCCGACCAGCCACCCACATTTTAGTCGTACAAAGTTAAGTGAAACGGCCCTCTGGTCAGTAACTACTAAATCAATGATATATTTCTGTATACATACCTTCATTTGCAGTAGCTTCTTGATGACAACAACGCTTTCTGCAACAACGTTTTCTGAAAAAGCATGAAAAGTCGAGTAAAACAGCTAACTATTTTTTCCTCGACATGGCTATTCGCTGACTAGGCAAAAATACACATAACAATGGCAGTTGAGACACGCCATGTCATTTTTTACCTTCGGACATCTGTGTAATTTCCTTAAATACATTTACAAAATTTACTTTTCATAAATAAAGTCAAAATCGGACAAAATAAAATTCCGTATGTATATCAACTTTTGACTCGATTAACGCAAAATATTGTAAATTTTGTAAATGTATTTCATGAAATTACGCAGATGTCCGAAGGTACAAAATCACATGGCGTGTCTCATATGTGTGCATAAAGACGGTGAGAGAGCTGAAGTCTGTCATAAGCAATCTATCCAGTCGTCTCAAACGTTGACGAGTCAAAAGCAATTAGAACCAAGTTCCGAAATGTTAACTTCATATGACATCAAAATTAAGCGAATGATCTTGATCTTGGGGTTGAGTGGGTACGAGGCTTTTTTTTGAAGAATGATGCATGGTGATGTTAGGAAGACAGTGGCTAAATATGAAAATTATACATACCATTCTGTTTGACATGAGGATTAAGTGGAAATGTGGGAGAGTACTTTGTACATACCGTTCCTGTTTGACATGAGCAGCACGAGTCCATTGAGGCACGAGTCAGTAACCTCGGAGATATTGATCGCACATCGACCAATCGCCTGGATGGTAGCCGCCGCAAACTCCTTGTCGGAACTCGTCACGTACGTCTGCAGGGAATTAACAGGTTTGCAATTACAGTCAAACCTCTCTAAACCGGACACAGAGAAATGTTAGCTTTTCTGTTCGTGATCGCAAAGCACCTACACGCGTCTTGAAGTTGTCTTCTGTTTTATGTTTTATAGTGGAACCTATACAGTGGAACCTCTCTAAACCGGACATCCTGGGAGGCCCCAGGGTGTCCGGTTTAGAGAGGTTCCACTGTATTTCTTTATTACATACAGCAACGTCCCCTTTCGGGGATTATACATGTACACACAATCAAATACAATTGTGTTCCCGGTGATTAGTCGCTATCCAGTTGCAGCTGGGTGAATTGATGCAGTGTGGATAGTGTGTCGTGCTCAAGGACACAACACATTGCCTCAGACGAGGCTCGAACCCACGACCATAGGATCAGCAGTCGTGATTGGGTACTACCGCTAAACAAACTTGGTTCACTATGCTCACTCGTTTGTTTAGCGTAAGGACCCTGGTGCATCACTGGTGCATCATTTCACGATAATCAGCTCACCTGGTTGAATAAACTGTACATCGACTATTTGTTTAGCATATGTAAATTGTGTAACATACATACAATTATATTACCCAAATTTCGACACATTTATTCAATTAAATTACAAAATCATATTTTGCCAAAATACTAATAGAGAACAGGAGTTTTACCTGTAATTCCCGAAGAATGGTGGAAATATTGGTCTGTGTAGCTAAATTCGTCAAAATCTCCAACTGAAAATATAATTCAATAGAATACATATTACTGGGTAAATAATTAGTTCAATGCTGTTTCATGTGCTTATACAACTAGAGAAAATGAGCAGGGCTCATGTTTACCCCCGGCCATCACCTGGACCGACAAATAAAAAATTAAAACGTAAATATTTAACAAACTTTAACGCAAATTTCTATTAAAGTAATTTGACCTTGGACATGAAGGCCACATGGGTGTGTGGTATGGAATGAAAATATGGATGATGATAAGGAAGTATATGAAGTTTGAAGTCAATTCGACTTACCCTTGCAGAGATAATGGGTACCCAATAACTTTAACACGGACGGACAAACGGACGGACGGAATTACGACAACTATATACCCCTAGACATACTTCGTATGCTGAGGGTACAACAACAGCATGTACATATGATAGACAGGGCAGGACATCACAAATGAGTTATGGTCATGAATAATACAGTTTGCCATACCAACAAAATGACAGACTGTCAGACAGAAAAAAACGACAGATGGATGTACAGACAGCCAGACTGACAAAATGGCCGGTGGATTGACGTAGAGGCAAAAGGACATACACTTCAGTAACGCCAGTGAGTATCTAACCCACGCAAGTCAGGGTCACCAAGGTCAAGGTCGTACTGTGAGAAAGCCATTGCTGAAGACGCCAGAAAAGTGATCGCTGTGCTTTGTTTTCCACCAACGTGGGTGAGACAAAAACATCAGATGGATGTACAGACAGCCAGGGCCAGGTTGCTCAAAACCGCTGTTAGCTTAACAGACTGTTAAATCCTTAGCAATGCTAAGGATTTAACAGTCTGTTAAGCTAACAGAAGCTTTGAGCAACCGGGCCCAGACTATTAACCAGTCAGTTTGTGTGTTCCGTGCGTTGGTGTTTAACGGCCTATCAACAGCTAAGGTCATTTAAGGCTTAACAAGTCAGAGTTAACCAGTCAGATAGTCAGAGTGACAAAATGGCCGGTGGCTAGACAAGCAGACCCACAGACGAAAGTACAGAAATACAACTAGATGGCCGCGGCCCGCATGTTGCGCCCGCCGAGGCTTTCATAGTATACCGAAAAACTTTAACCCGGTACGTACGTACACCAATGTGCCTACTATATCATGCTGTCTGTCAGCGGGTGTGACAAAAACCTTACTGTGAGCAGTTTAATGTGGGTAGGATCGTTGGATCGGACGTAGAAACTCTTTAGAAATGGCTCGAACATGCCCTGTGAATAACGAAATGGATTATATTAGTAGATTGCATGAATAGGGTTTAACATGCATTCAACAGCGAGGTCGTATGTGGCCGTGACTGGAGAAATGGGGCTTTTCGGCCAGTGCAGCTCCTGATCCAACAGCACACACCTGTAGTTCGGTAACAGTGTGTATTGCTTGGTAGGAGCATGAGGGGTGCCTGATTGATGGAATGGCAACCAGTGTAGCTCCTTATCAAATAGCACACACTGTAGCCTGATAACGATCTATATTGCTTGTTAGAAGCATGACAGACGTTTCATTGATGGAATGGCGACCAGGGCAGATCCAGATCAGACTGTGCGGATGCTACACTGGGCCTGGTTGCTCAAAACCGCTGTTAGCTTAACAGACTGTTAAATCCTTAGCAATGCTAAGGATTTAACAGTCTGTTAAGCTAACAGAAGCTTTGAGCAACCGGGCCCTTGTCGCAAAACCAGTAAACCTCCTTTCTCAAGACACAGCCAAATATACAGACGAGTGACTGGGTAGAACCAGTATATTCCTGCGAGGGGGAAAATGCAAGAGAGAATAATTCCAGCACAAAAATATTTACACAATTCCCTAACATTTGATTGGTCCGTAGCAAGTCTGTCCAAAATTTAAATCCCAGTAAACTCCCTGCCAAACTACTTTCCGTAACCGTGAGGCGCAGTTAAAATAATTCTTAAGAAAACGGAAAATAAACACATTTTCTTGATGAATTTATTTCAAATGCTGGAATTATAAGGAATGAAATGGCCTTTTTGTGGAATTTATCGGGGATATAAACTTAAAAAAGTCGCGGGAATACTGGACGAGGCCTTCCGGCCTTCGTCCAGTATTCCCACGACTTTTCCAAGTTTATACCCCGATAAATGCCACAAAAAGGCCATTAATTCCTATAATACCCGGCTACTGTTTTTTGATATCAAGTTCATCACGCAAGGCGGGGAAACACGTAGGAATTCCAACTGTTTCCGAGCCGAGCCCGATACTCGATATCAAAATACACTAGCATGGTATTCTATTTATCAGGTAACGTTTTAGGCTATAGAATGAGCAATTATGACTCCATTCGTTAATGTCATGCGACACCATTCAACCAATGAAATGTAAATTTGCTGTAACCCTGATATTCGTAAAAGGTCAATGATACGGCATTTTATATTTAATTATCATGTCAGTACGTGGTCGGCCAAATACAAAGATAATGACAGAACTGTGAATCCACAAGATCATGATCCGATAGTGAATAAAGAAAACAAATAACATATTGCATATTAACCCTTACCCCTATGTCATTGGAATGGATTTTGATACGTTCATTTTGTAACCAATTAAATCTTCACAATCTGATTTTCAGACTAGTACATTTATGAACAGGGGATAGTTTTGTTCTTAAAATATGAAAATTACTTTCAAACAGTGCCGATCCTGATGAGACGGCTCGTTACGAGCCGGCTCATCTGGATGTGCACTGTTTGCAGAAACCGATATAGCGGGCTTTCGGGTTCAAAGGGTTAAGGTACAAAATCATAATTAAAAGTAAAACAACAAATAAATTTGTAGTATTCACATCATAAAGTAGAGGAATGTAGAGAGAAAACTGTTGTGTTGATAATATTTGTGCGTACCTTTTGCCTGATTGACATCGTGGCAATATTGCTAAGGACAACAAACTGTACCTCCCTACAATGGAAAGTGTGTACAAGATCCATTACTGTTTGCCCTAGTTTCTCGCCCAATGAAAGCCAAGCATTTCATCTCAATTAATCACATACTGTGCGGCTCTTCAGCCAACATCTATTAAATATATTCATTAAAGGTACATGCCCACTCAGTGTGCACAAACTGTTCTTTATATCAGAGACATCATCTGAGACATTTTCTGGCAAAATAAACATTCATTCACCATTACTCCATGTATTGATTGGCATTATTATACATTTTATATCAAACAAAAAATTTCCACAGTTATCAAGGGCGATAACCTTGTTTCCCTTTGCAATATTTTTTATGAAACTTAACACATGCATAGGTCTCACTGGACAGGGCGGAGCTAGCGTTAAAGGTACATGCCCACTCAGTAGGCACAAAATGTTCTTTATGTCAGAGACATCATCGGAGACATTTTCTGGCCAGATCATTTACCATTACCCACGTATTGTTTGGCATTATTATACATTTTATATCAGAAGAAAATTTCCACATTGATATCAGGGACGATAACCGTGTTTCCTTAAAATGTTAACGGACATTACTATTTCTTCTCTGTATTTATGTGTTGATGTGCAATTATCATACTTTATAATCTGTCTAAAATATTATTTTTTCAGGTGACGCATTTAATTAGTATAAATAATTAAACAAGAGGGCCATGATGGCCCTAATTCGCTCACCTGACTCCATGAACACCAGAGGAGAATGTGACATTGAGTTCATGTGTTTTAAAAAAATTGTGCTATTTTTAGATGGCAGTCATCTTGGATTAAGCGATGACTCTCATTTTACAAAATCTGAAAATGCTTCACCCAGCATCGGCCATGTGGTTCCTGAGAAAAAGACGTTAAAAATCTTGAATAAATGGACCTTTTGGTGGCCATCATGGATGACATAATCATCCGATTCCGACAACAAATATTGCACCAGAGTGATCGCCTCATTGATACCTTCAATTTGATATATGACATGACCATATTCGGTCAAAAATAAAATTTGACCCCAATTAGACCCCACGGGCCACGCCCATTTTTGACCCCGGGGTCACCATTTTAACAACTTTGAAAGAGCAATGTACATCGATCATTCCTACCAAGTTTCGTCGAAATCTGGCAAGCGGTTCATGAGAAGACGATTTTTTAAGAATTTGTGCTATTTTTAGATGGCGGCCATCTTGGATTACATAATGACGTCATTTTAACAATTTTGTAATCCCCCTCCCTAAGGACCATGACCATGAAGTTTGGTGACTATAGACCCAATGGTTACCGAGGAGAAGACGTTTGAAAATGTTCACGGACGACGACGGACGACGGACACATTGCGGTAACAATAGCTCACATGAGCTTCGCTCAGGTGAGCTAAAAATATCATTCCTCATTTGCATATGAAAATAGCCTGATACCACCGCACGTCACAATCAGTAAAATAAATATTACTAAAATGATTATATCTGTATTCTGGGCACTCGTAGATTTTAGACCTGGTAGAATAGTGACACAATTATTCACTTATTTAATTCTTATAAAGAAAATTTTGTGCCTATTGAGTGGGCATGTACCTTTAAACTATTCAGTATTAAGTAAAAGGTTATATTGAGAACCAGACGTCACAGCTTGTTGACAGAAATTCACGTGACATGCATCAATCAAACTTAGGGTTATGGAAATAATAGGTAGTAAAATTCTAAGTGACCTTGACCTTGGGCATGTGGGCCGCAGAGATGGTCTATGGAATGAAAATATAGATCAAGACACACAAGTATCTGAAGTTTCTAGTCAATTGGACTTAGGGTTGCAGAGATAATAGGTACCCAAAAACTCAAACGGGCGTATAACACATTTATTTATTTCATGGTGTTTAACGGCCTGTTAACAGCTGTAGTCATTTCCCGTCGAGTTAACAGTGTTGTATCCCATATTTCACCTGCTGTTGCATAAAAAAAGACACTGAATTTAGAATCAAGGGGTGCAGTCCTCTTTACAGTTTAGTCACAAAGCTTATCTGCAGCTCTGTTAACAGAGCTCCAGTTAAGGTGCGTAATTTGGAGGTAAATTTCTTACTTCTCCATCAAAAATGGCAAGTTGGGAGTGCTTTAGAATCGTCTCAATGAGACGATTCTAAAGCACTCCCAACTTGCCATTTTTGATGAAGAAATACAAAAATTTCACCCCAAGTTGGTAAAATTACACACCTTAACTGGAGATCTGAGTTAAATCGGTACTTACTTGTGGCATCTAAGTAGGCGGATTAACGCCTTGGCCACCAGCCCGACCTCCGACTTGGGTGCACAGTGGTGATACAGCTGGGACACGGCCATCACAACCTACCGCAAATGGAAATCAGGAATCGTGATTATAAAACACGCTAATCATGGTCACTGTTCTCATGTTCAAATCAGGAAGTCTGAGTAATATAGCCGTCTCAGCGAAGCAACTGTCTGATTTTGTGAAAAAGAACTTTCCAAGCAAAGACTACTCTCATACTGGGCTCATAAGGAAAATAAACCTTGGAAACAGATTATCAACATGATAATGTTCACTATTGCAGGGCTCCAGATAAGGAATTAGTAATCGAGTAATGTCTGAGCAATTGGGTATTTCAAAATTTTAATTGGGTAAAATAAAATCACACTATAGATTACACATCAACAGACAGCATTTATTGAATAGTTTGCTTCGAAATGAAAATATGTCTTGGCATTTCCTTGGAGACAATTCTAATGAAATACCAAGAAGTGTTTTAATGGAAAATATGCTATATTTGTGGCCTGTTTATTGTTTTCTGCAGCATGATAAAGGTTCCACCAATTTTTTATTGCTTTTTGATACTCGCTACTTCCGATTTCAATTGGGTTTTTGGCAATTTTAATTGGGTATTTAAGCAAATAAACAGCTTATCTGGAGCTCTGCTATTGTCATTTGTATTTCATTTTACTCAACTTGAGTTCAAGCACAATATTCAAGCATGAAGAAATTGTCAAATATTGACAAAATTAGCGCAGATAACTTAAGATCACACAAACACTTACGGAAGCATTGTGACTATTCAACAATGGTTTGATCTACTGTCAGAAATAACACTATTTTCTGTTATAGTAATGAAATATTGTTTATAATAAACAACCGGCTCTGTTAATCTTATTATCAACAAATCGGAACAACTATTGGCAATGCCAACTCGCAATCCAACAAGTTGATTGTCTGAGCCCGAGCTGTAAATGATTTTTTATATGCAATTTAACATCACAAACTTACGGAGGTGTTCCGACTGTGCAGCAATGGTTTGGTCTGGCGTAGTAACAAACGATGGGGCATGAAAAGCGGTCAAACATTCATAGAATGGGCCTAAATGTGACACCTGCAAGCGTAACCTAACTTACGGAGGCATTCCGACTGTTCAGTAATGGCTTAGTCTGGCGCAGCAACAGCCGATGGTCAGGGTCCATCATGAACGGTTTTGGTTTCGTCTTCGCGTCCGCCTCTTCGCCATCATCGTCATCTTCGCTCTTCTCCGACTCGTAAAATGGCCGTTCTGATTCATCAAGGCCATCCTGAATAGGTGGACACATTATGACATATGGTTCATACTGGTAACAGAATTTTCCAAGTTCAGAGGCCTATTTCATTAAACTTTGCAGGCCCGTACGCAGAGGGGGTGCGACGGGTGCGTACGCACCCCCCTTAACTTTTTAAACACCCACGGTCTGTATAGTGGTATTGGCAAAAAGTGTAGATCCAGATGAGCCGGCTCATGACGAGCCGTCTCATCTGGATCTGCACTTTTTGCAAGTATTTTTCATAATTTTGAGAACAAAAACACCCCATGTGAAAATCATTTGTGATGATTGGATTGGGTTGCAAAATTAACATATCAAAATCCATCCCAGTTACTTAGGGATGAAATGGTTAATTTCTGCCGAGGTCTGTCCATGATGTGCAAAAAAAGTGTTTAGTCCTTTGCGCCGTCGATAACGCATCCCCCTAAATTAATTTCTGCGTACGGGCCTGCTTTGTATGTGCACATTTAGCATCGTCTGGAAATTTCAATGGATGGATTTTACATTTAGGCTGCATATGCTCCATGAATGTAAATCCAATAATTGTTTAAAAGAAAACATTATTAATGTGAAATTTACAGACCATCATAATGTTGCACTTAAGAACATTTTAGTCGTAGGAAGTTTAGTGAATCGGGCCCCAGATCCATAAACATTTGTTCGCAATCAATATTTGACTGAATTTCATGTGAAATAACAAGAGGTATGACGCCATAATATAAATATATACCTGGTTTGGATTGAGGAACTGCGAGCGACAGTATCGTGTAAGCGTGTTGATGATCACGACCTGGCCCCATTCCTCCACGTCAACAAGGAGATTGCAGAGTTTACGGTAGTTTTTGTGGATCAGGTCCGTTCGTTCTGGGCACACCTCCTCAAATGCTTGTATTGCACTTCCTGCTACCAGCTGAAACATTGATCGATTCAATACATAACTAAAATACTAATTACAATAAAATCCAACGCTTGTATTGCACTTCCTGCTACCAGCTGAAATATTGATTGATTCAACACAATAATTACAAGAAATGGCATCGCTAAAAGAAGCTTATACCCTCGCTAGCAGCCATGATAATAATAATAAATAAGACACAAGTCCTCAGTGACCTTGAGTGATGGGTTGTACTGGTAGTCTTGATAATAAAACAAGAAATGCGTCTGTCGAACGCGGATGCCACCTGCAGCATATTTGAGAAACTGTGACAAATTGGTTAACCGAAAAGTGTGACGGACAGACGGACAGACAGACGAACGGCCCACCAATAGTGAAGAAGGGGCCATTTCCATTGTTCTAGATCAAAGAGATGGCCCCTTGTAATGAATAGAATAAGGGGCCACACGGAATGAATCAAAGGATTCTTTTGTGTTAGGCTCCGCCCCATGGCCCCTTCTACACCCTTGGTTGCTCGGACAGACGGACGGACAGACGGATGGACGGACGGTCCAAACACTATATGCCACCCGTTTCTTCAAAACCCGGTGGCATAATAAAAGGGAAACAAGAAATGCGTCTGTCGAACGCGGATGCCACCTGCAGCATATTTGAGAAACTGTAACAAATTGGTTAACCGAAAAGTGTGACGGACGGACAGACGGACGGTCCAAACACTATATGCCACCCGTTTCTTCGAAACCCAGTGGCATAAAAAAAAGTTTTGCTTTAATACAAACAAGGTGAAGAAAACATGTCCTCAGTGACCTTGGGAAATCAGACGTGGGTCATATGCAAAACAAAGCACCATCCCTAGACACACAGTGTAGCCAACTATTATCAAAATTTGGTGAAGCGGTTCACGAGTTGTTGAAAAAAATAATTGCCTTTCAAATTTGCCTTACAAACAAGGTGAACATAAGTCCTCAGTGACCTTGAAAGTGAATGGGTTTAACATCCTACCAACAGCTAGGGTCATATAGAGACGGGACCACGGTTTAAAGTCTCATCCGAAAGACCAGTGGGATGGAAATATGAAAGTATTTCTGATGCTTAAGACGAGGCTTGACCCACAACCTCAGGATTGGAAGTCCGGTGTTTTAACCGCTAGGCCACAATTCACCATTGCCGGTCCGACGTGGGTCGTATGCAAAACAAAGCACCATCCCTAGACACACATTGTGGCCAAATATTATAAAAATACTCACATAAGGGGTATAACCAGATTCCACTGTGACATACAAAAATGCCAAAAACGTATGTGAGGGCCAAACCAGGGGGCCGTTTCACTAAACTTTGTACGACTAAAATGTTCGTAAGTGCAAAATTATGATAGTCTGTAAATTTCACCTTAACAATGTTTTCTCGTAAACAATTATTGGATTTACATTTATTGAGCATATGCTCAATAAATGTAAATCCATCAATTGAAATTTACAGACGATCCTAAATTTTCACTTACGAACATTTTAGTCGTAAGAAGTTTAGTGAAACGGGCCCCAGGTCTCCGGTTTCGAGATTCTGGTAAGGTTGAATCCCGATCATTAAATTACCCATCGCATGCTCCCATCTACCACCCACCAATGTTGTAGAACTGAGAAGGATGTAAGCAGAGCTCCAGATAAGCTTTGTGTTGAAAGCGTACTACACCCCCTGATTTCAAACTCTGCGTATTTTACTTTTATAAATGGTTTATTGATTTTCTTCATTACTAAATAGGGAACAAATGATAAAAAAATACAACAAATTTAAACATGCTCAACTAAGTGAATTTTCAACTTTATGACAGTATTTTCACTACTCAATGCGTATTTTCACATTGCTGTGCGTATTGTGTACTCCCACTTTGGATAATCAATGCATATTCAGCTAAAATATTTGCGTAAAATATGCCAATACGCACCTTATCTGGAGCTCTGTGTAAGTACTCAGGAATACTGATGAGACTGTGCCAAGTGTGTCGTATACATCAGAAGGATTCTCTTATCAACCATCAGCCCAATACATTTTATTGTAAAAGCTAGTCTACTGGGGTCCGTTTCACTAAACTTCTTACGACTAAAATGTTCGTAAGTGCAAATTTAAGATCGTCTGTAAATTTCAATTGATGGATTTACATTTATTGAGCATAGGCTGCATATGCAGCCTATGCTCAATAAATGTAAATCCAATAATTATTTACAAGAAAACAATGTCAATGTGAAATTTACAGACTATCATAATTTTGCACGTACGAACATTTTAGTCGTACGAAATTTAGTGAAACGACCCCCTGTTTTTTTACGGATGATAACTTACAGTTGTTTTATCACCGAGTAACTTCTCAATCACTTCCACTAATTGGTCCTTCTGTTCCGGGTCGATACTGAAATATGTCGCATCAAATGAAAATAAAATTTGGTTAGAAAAAAAAGAAAATCTATGGACATGAACATGTATGGACCCAAGTCCTTTTCATTTATCTACCACGTTTGGATCGAAATGAACGTATCTGGGCATGGATGCAAACATTTTCACTGACCATCAAAGTGTTGAAAATTGAAAGTGAACTAGTTTAGCGACTCAGCAACAGCTATGGTCATATACAGACGGGACAGAGCTTTCACATCCCATCCGAAAGACCAGTAGCCTGTTTCATCAAAATTGCAAAGCATACTTATCTAGCAAAGCATACTTATCTAGCAAAGCATACTTTGAGGGAGTAATAATTTATTTTCCCCTAAATGCATTATTTCATATAGAACTAACGACTGCATATATTTGATGATTAAAAATATGTAGAAGTATTATACTGAATTAATTACATTATCACAGCCAAAATGGCTGTGATAATGTAACAAATTCAATATAATAAAAATTAATAAATTTATTCTTAAATTGAACATTTCTCCCTCAAAGTATACTTTGCTAGAAAAGTATACTTTGCAATGTTGATGAAATAGGCTACAGTTGGATGGAAATGTTATAAAAGTAGTTTACATGCACAAGGTGAAGGTTGAACCGAACCTTCGGTAATGAACTCCAATGAATTTAGTATGATGTAGTACCCACCCACTAGATTATCAACCCATCGCATGTAAAAGTATGTTTCGAGCCCCGAGGTGGAAGACCCCACACAAAAAATGCCCATAAAAATCCCATTACCCCACCCACCTGGTCTCGTACTGTACATTACGTTATATAACGTAATGTACAGTACGAGACCAGGTGGGTGGGGTAATGGATTTTTTTATGGGCATTTTTTTGTGTCACATGTCCGAGTCTTTCACCCGTGTTGAGCCTCAAATTTCGACTGACCTGTACAGTTTCGGGATGGCGTGGGCGGCAGTTTTCCTCACGTACGGTGACATGTCATTCACAGACTCCTTGATGGCCAGCATCATTATGGGCGCAATCACATGCACCCGGATACTCGACAACACCCGCAGGGCACTCGCTCGTATCAACTGGTTTGGGTCCTGAAGACAGAGCAATTTACTTTAAAGGTACGTGCCCACTCAGTAGGCACATAGTGTCCTTTTTCAGAGACATCATCTAAGACATTTTCTGGCAAAATAAACATTCATTCACCATTACCCCATGTATTGATTGGCATTATTATATTATTCTCTGTAATTTTTTTTTTTATGTGCAATGATCATACTTTATAATATGTCGAAAATATTGTTTTTTCAGGTAACGCATTTAATTAGTAGAAATAATTAACCCTTATCATGCCCCAGCCTAAATCGCTTATCTACACAGCCACTGCCAGGCTATTTACACAGGGGATATGATTACTGCAGTAAAAGTGTTACTGTCCTGTTTAATCATGTAATTACTATCATGTACTGCTATTTTACCTCTTGGTAGCCTGCATATCATTTGAAGAAAATTGAACAAGCTTTCTTTAGGTATAATTTTTATTGGTGAAATCCAATTACATTCACATTCATTCTTCTTTCCGTATTTTCCGCCATTTTATTGGAAATTCCAAGCCAACAAAAGAATGGATTTCTACACGACTATTTTGGTGCATAGACGCATCTATTCACACTGATTGGTCAATATTATTAGACAGAATGACATCATAATAATTTATAAATGGAAATTTACACATATTCCATTCATGAACAGTTATAGTAACTTCAAACGAGGCCGAGTTTGGGAATGCCCCTAGAAACGGCTCTTATACGCGCTTGGCAGTGGGAAGAGATATACCGCAGCGCGGATCTCTACCGCGCTAGGCATGATAAGGGTTAAAAACGTTCATTCCTCATTTGCATATGAAAATAGCCTGATACCACCGCGAGTCACTATCAGTAAAATATACATTACTAACTGATTATATATGTATAGCGGGCACTCGTAATTTTTTTAGAACTGGTGGAATAGTGACACAATTTTAACTTATTTAATTCCTATAAAGAACAGTTTGTGCCTACTGAGTGGGAATCCCAAAATCAGAACGGAATATTTACATCGAGAAACAATATATTCAGCCCTGAAAGGAGAATAACCTGACCTGGTGCCAGGTCCATACCACACCAGTCACTTGGCCCCTTCCCTAAAATAGGATTACGAATAATCGTAATACTCACATAAGGGGTATAACCAGATTCAACTGTCACATACAAAATGCCAAAGACGTATGTGAGGGCCAAACCAGGTCTCCAGTCGGAATTCCGGTAAGGATGAACCACGATCGTTAAATTACCCGTCGCATTCTCCCACCTGCCACCCACCCCGCATACGTAATGGGTTAACTCTTAGACCGTTATCTTATATTTTTTTGTCGTCTGCTGTTTATTTTCTATTTTCCATTTTTACCATCAAAAACATGCTTTGACAGCACCTTAGAATAATGTACAACATGCTTTGACAGCACTTCAGAATCATTGGAAATGATGGGAATGATTCTGAAGTGCTGTCAAACCATGTTATTATTGAGAAATAAGACAAGATATAAGAACCTGTGACGTACCTTCAGTGCCCGTTGAAACGTACTGATGGACAACAGAGCCAAGTCTTGCTGCTCCTCAGCATACCTCGTTAGGTAGACATACACGAGCTTCTTGACCTGAATACACAACACGAGTAGTCAAATGAGTCACTGAATGGAATATAAGGTTTGATCATGTCCAGCCGTGTGCAAACGTTTGCTGTGGCCCGAGGGAACTGTTTGAACCCCAAGGCCGCAGGCCGCGGGTTCAAACAGTTCCCTCGGGCCACAGCCAAACGTTTGCACATGGCTGGACATGATCAAACGTTATTGTTTACATTTCCAACAAAAAACTGATGTAATTTGAGCATTATATTCAGTATTTTCAGTACTTTTATAAAATCGTCCCATTCACGTAGATAATTTTCGGTATGCATATTCCGGGGCCGCGTCATGAACGTCATGAAGTAGTGACGTCATGAAGGCACTTCCGCGTAGTGACGTCATGAAGGCACTTCCGTTACGCGCGGCCCCGGAATGAGCATTGCCTAAAGCCATGTGCAAACAGCACACGCTATTTGTTTGCACATATATGTGCAAACAACGGAAACCATGTAACAATGGTGCTTAACAGTCCATCAACACAAAAAAATAAATATGATCAGGGTAAAAATATTAATATGATGAACAACATGTATAGAATTATAAACTTACAGAATGAGAAACACCAGGGCTCCAGATAAGGAATTAGTAATTGAGTATTGTCACTCCAACATTTCTGAAGCAATTGAGTATTTCAACATTTTAATTGGGTAAAATAAAATCCCACTATTGTTTACACATCAACAGACAGCAATTATTGAATAGTTTGCTTCGAAATGAAAACAAGTCTTGGCATTTCATTAGAATTGTCTCCTTGGAGACAATTCTTGAAATACCAAGATGTGTTTTCATGGAAAATAAGAAAAATATGCTAAATTTGTGGTCCGTTTATTGTTTTCTGCAGCATGATAAAGGTAGCAATTTTTTTTAATGCATTTTGATGCTCGCTACTTCGGATTGGGTTTTTAGCAATTTTCATTGGGTATTTAAGCAAATACGCAGCTTATCTGGAGCTGTAACAGTGCCCCGGGTGACAGAGGATCTCCGAAATTTCTGACATATATGGAAAATCCTATGTCAGTCTTGAACCATGATTGTGATGACGTCAGAGCTTCAGATAAGGTGCGTATTGGCGTATTTTACACAATTATTTTATATGAATACGCATTGATTATCAAAAGTGGGAGTACAAAATATGCACAGCAATGTGAAAATACGCATTGATTTTCAAATTGAGTACTGCAAATACTGTCATAAAGTTGAAAATTCACTTAGTTGAGCTGCAAAAGCTCAAATAAGTGAATGTTTAATTTTGTTATATTTTTTGTATCCTTTGTGCCCTATTTACATGTAGTAATGAAGAAAACCAATAATCCATTTGTAAAAGTAAAATATGCAATGATTTTGAAATCAGGGGGCATAGTACGTTTTAGACACGAAGCTCATCTCGAGCTCAGTACCCGATTTCATCAAAATTGCAAAGTATACTTTCCTAGCAAAGTATACCTTGAGGGAGAAATTTTCAATTTTAGAATAAATTTATTAATTTTCATTATACTGAATTTATTACATTATCACAGCCAATTTTGGCTGTGATAATGTAATAAATTCAGTATAATAATTCTGCATAGTTTTAATCATCAAATATATGCAATCGTTAGTTCTGCATGGAATAATGCATTTCGGAAAAATCAATGATTGCTCCCTCAAAGTATACTTTGCTAGGAAATCGGCTACTGGAAGTACATTAAACATTCATTCATTGACTGATTAGCAAATGTATGGAGGAAGCAATGCACATTTGTTCAACAAAGTTATACAGTCAGACGACTCGGTAGAACCATATCACACATGTACATTGTTATATCTGGAAAAACAACAACAACACTTGCATTGACTTACCTCTAGATTCTTGGAGACAACATTTTTAACAACAGCTGGAAACAAGTCTGAAGCATCTTTTCCTTTGGCCACCATCTGTAACCATAGTAACAGAGGTAAACTTGTTAACAGCACTGATTGTCAATACATATACATGAACATTTGTGATGTTTGCATACAAAATTTACGGTAAGCGTCAAAACATATATCACCCACAATAACAGAAGTCTAGTTTTTGACCATTTCCTGACAAGCAAGCATATTTATACAGCAAGATAAAGGATCTAAATATGTTGTTCAAACAAACAGGTGTGCTGTACTGGTTCAATAGCAACAGTGTGGGCCCTGTAGCCTATTTCATCAACATTGCAAAGTATACTTTAGTAGCAAAGTATATTTTGAGGGAGAAATTTTCAATTTTATGATAAATTTATTAATTTTTATTATACTGAATTTATTACATTATCACCAATATCAGCCAATTTGTTCAGTATAATAATTCTGCATACTTTTAATCGTGAAATATATGCATTTGTTAGTTCTATATGAAATAATGCATTTCAGGAAAAATAAATGATTACTCCCTCAAAGTATACTTTGCTAGTAAAGTATACTTTGCAATGTTGATGAAATAGGCTACTGATGTTGACCGAAACTGGATAGTAATACCCTGCTTACCCCAACTATTCTCTTCATTGCATCAAGCTTCTGAACATCTTTGTTGCTGTCGAGCATAATTTTCAAGTCTTCATGTCTGAAATGGAATTTACAACAGTCAAGTGATTTCATCTCGCATAGTGATTCATTTCATAACTAATCAGAGCTCCAGATAAGGTATGTATTGGCGTATTTTACGCACTTAGCTTAGCAGAATATGCATTGATTATCAAAAGTGGGAGTACAAAATACTCACAGCAATGCAGCCAGTCTGGGCCGCACAATTCACCCAAATCCTCCCCAAATCCTCATTTCCCCCCAAATCCTCATGTAATGAATAAGTTATCCAATTAATATGTCTCAAAACCTTTTAATATCGTTCTTAAGAAGTTATTGAACCCGATTTGAATACGTTTTTATGGTAAAAAGAGTCTTATTTCGATGTTTTAATTTAACTTAGGCATTCTAGCAGCCAAGGGAGATCATCCAAAATAAATTATGAGATAAATGCAAGGGAGATAAATGTTGTTTGACCCATTTTGGTCAATTGAAACATGCAAGTTATTTACCATTCCAAATGTGTATAATACTATTCATCTGTTTTTATATCAATCAAATAAGCAATCAATCAATCAATCAATCAACCTCAGCACATATATAGCTTTAGACTATGAACATTTGGGGATGATTTGCTGCATATCGGGCCCGTACTACATAGACACTTGGCATTTACGGACGTGGTCATATTTTCAAGCTATATATGCTGAATTTGATTGATTGATTGATTGAGATAAAAAAAACAGATGAATAAATATTTGGAATGGTAAATAACTTGCATGTTTCATTTATCTCCCTTGCATTTATCTCATAATTTATTTTGGATGATCTCCCTTGGCTGCTAGAATGCCTAAGTTAAATTAAAACTTCGAAATAAGACTCTTTTTACCATACAAACGTATTCAAATCGGGTTCAATAACTTCTTAAGAACGATATTAAAAGGTTTTGAGACATATTAATTGGATAACTTATTCATTACATGAGGATTTGGGGAGGATTTGGGGGGAAATGTGGATTTGGGGAGGATTTGGGTGAATCGTGCGCCCGGCCAGTCTGTACTGGTTCTGCATGAATTAAACAATAGGTTCACTTACTCTAGTTGCAGTACCAGAGTTACAGATCCTCCCATAGCATTCCCCTGCAGAGCAGCGAATCAATCTGATTCACACTTCAAATGTTAATTATGAGTAATTTTGTGTATTTTTGATATGAAGTCAATGAATACATTATTTATTTCATAATTTTGTGTAAGCTAAAATCTACTAGAGACACAATTTTATTCCCTGGATATGCTGCAAGGATAAAAATTACTTTGAAAGTATTAGTTTGTATCAGTTTCCAGTAGGAGAGACTGAGCTTATTGGATGGGATTCGGTTAAATTATAAACTATTTGGTATGTTCAAACCTCGTAACGGATATTTTTACCAGGGTTATCGCTAACAATGGCACCGACAATCATATGACAATATGCTCATTTTCAGATGTTTACAAATACAAGAAACAAGACCGGACTATATATTTAATGGAAGAAAAATATCAATAATGATGAACACCGCAAAATCGGAACAAATATTTCCTTAAATTAAGCAAGAAACACGCGAAAATAAAATCATTATTCGGCGGTGTGGACACAAAAATCTTACCTCTTGAATTCGGTGTTGAAAAACATGCTGCTGGCTGGATCGGTGGCAACATCTGGCTCCCCGCTACCCGTCGAGGACGGCGGTCGGTCACTTGCAAAACCACTGGACGCCTGGAATCCCAGTCCATTCCCTGCCATGTTTCGATTTTTTTATTTACAATAGAACATAAATATGCCACACAGAAGGTTTTGCCCACTTCCGGTTAAAATTCGATGTGCCTAAAGTACGTAAAGGAACGCAAAGAAATTATACTCGCAATAGGGAACAAGATACACAAGTGAGCAACATGGACTCAATGAAACTAACATTTCATGTGCCATTCATGTCGATAACATGACACGCACGGTAATTCCACGCGACACAACCATACAATCCACGACCAGCAGTTTGCGGCCCCAAATTGAAAGCAACGATGAATAATCGACAAAGGGACCCCATAGGAACACTGAAATCAACTGCAGTACACATCTATCGACGAATTAGGTTATATATTACATGTACATTGTGACACATAACTCTTTCATTCTTTCTCCCAATCTCCTCTCTCACTACATTTACACTTTCTTTCTATCCGAGTTTTCTTTTCGTACATTATGCAAATATATATATATATATATATATAATACTGCATGATTATTGATATGTACCCATATACATATACCTGTATACTTATCGCCATTGCTGTTACATTGCTGTATTGTTGAAATACTTGGGCAGGGCTGTAACTAATGTTGTGAGAACTTGTAGCCCAAGCCCATTGTACTTGTATGTAATAAACTATGTTTAAACCTTAAACTATACGTTTTCAGTCTCGGGTTGGTCGTGCAATCGACACGCCGTCGCCAGTTTTTTTTTCGCTACAAACTTTCCATAACGCCAGGTCAATGACCTTCAAATGAAATGAACTAGATTGTAATGATATGTGCTGTTTGCACGTGTGCTGGGATTGGAACGTTACGTGTACATGCCCACTCAGTAAGCACAAACTGTTCTTTATATCAGAGAAATCATCTGAGACATTTTCTTGCAAAACAAACATTAATTCACCATTACCCCACGTATACTGATTGGCATCATTATACATTTTATATCAGACATGAATTTTCACACTGATATCAGGGGCGATAACCCTGTTTCTTTAAAATGTTAACGAACATTTAATACTATTTATTCTCTGTATTTATTTTTTATGTGTGATGGTCATGCTTTATAATCTGTCGAAAATATTTTTTTTTATGTGACGCATTTAATATATAACTAATTAAAAAATATCATGCCTCATTTGCATATCAAAATAGCCCGATACCACCGCGAGTCACTATCAGTAAAATAAATATTACACAATGATTATACCTGTATAGCGGGCACTCGTAATTTTTATAACTGGTGGAATAGTGACACAATTATACACTTAATATTTAATTCCGATAAATAATAGTTTGTGCCTACTAAGTAGGCGTGTACCTTTAACAAGCGAAATGCGAAAAATAATTGAATGCTTTCTCACGTCTAAAGATGTTCTAACTTAACAATTTAAAGCGCGTGCCAGGCTCAAACGCAAATAACGTTACATTGCAATTGAAATGACGTCATATTCACTGGTTTTTCCAAGTAAATGGCGTTCACGTTCCAGTGAAGAACCATTGTTTCACTCTAAGCTTCGTTCGACTAAAATGTTCGTAAATGCAACTTTATGATAGACTGGAACTTTCAATTGATATAGGCTGCACAACCTATGCTCAATACATGTAAATCCAATAATTGTTTACAAGCAAACATTGTTAATGTGAAATTTACAGACTATCAGAATTTTACATTTTAGTCGTAGAAAGCTAAGTGAAACGGCCCCAAGATATGATGTGTGAGAATATTAACCCTTAGACTGCTGAGCACGAACATTTTCGTCTGCTGATGCTTTATATTTTGCCTTCTTTCTCAATAAAGACATGATTTGACAGCACTTTAGAATCATTTCCACTGGAAATGATTCTAAAATGCTGTCAAATCATGTTTTTGATGATAACAATCGAAAATAAAAAATAAACAGCAGACGACAACATATAATTCGGCAGTGTAAGGATTAATCAATGCGGGGTTAGTACTGAGACGGAGAATCCCAGTCTCGCTCTGCGATATCGTCCCAGGCTCGACAGAGCCGAGTCGGAGACATTATTACGCTGCTCGAGCTGGGCCACCGCCATTGATTTCGAGACGGGGAATCCCAGTCCCAGTCTCGCTCTGCGATATCGTCCCAGGCTCGACAGAGCCGCACCGGAGACATTATTACGCTGCTCGAGCTGTGCCACCGCCATTGATTTCCCCAGATTATATACCGTCGAACGTCTGTAAACCGGACAGAGAGACAAGTAAGTTGCGCTTAATTTTGATATCATTCGTTGCCATTTATCTCCGAGGATAATGTATTTTCATGATCGCAAAGTTCGAACACATGTCTTGAAGCAGTTTCTGCCCGTTTCACAGTGGAACCTCTCTAAACCGGACACCCTCGGATGTCCCCAGGGTGTCCGGTTTAAAGGGGTTGCATTGTATAACCGAACCAAATACCACATGTTTCGTTATTCTCTGCTACTTTAATTTTTAGTATGGATGTTGTGGGACCTATTTTCCCATAACCAGCACATATTCTGCTCTGGATACTCACTAATTAAAATATAGGTTTAATTATAGCTAAGAAATATGAATTAGCGTTTATTAATTCTTTATCATTCAATCTAATAATATTTCAATACTATATGCTATCTCAAGGGAGCTAACATATACAATATCGCCGCTATGATCAGTGCGTATATTAAATCTATGTATCGTGACAGCTTGACCTGTATTTACACATTTGTGAATGCGATCAAACCTATTTACACCACGTACAGACTATTAACCCTCACTACGCGGGAGACGAAAATTGTCGTCTGTTGTTTTTCATTTTCGCCTTAATTCTTAACAAAAAAAACCCTGGTTTGACAGCTCACGAGAATCGTCTCCAGTGGAGACGATTCTCATGCACTGCCAAAACAGGTTTTTATCGAGAAATATTGAAAATAAAACACTTCCAGCAGATGACAAAAATTTAATTCAGCGTAGTAACGGTTAAGCGGATGTACATATCAACTCATATCTTGTTTACACTTTGGACAAGATACCGGAGCAGCAACGACACGGATTCAATGTACAATGTTCAAGGTATGCGATTATAATTGAAGGTGATTGTACCACTTTATGGTACATTTTAGTCACAATAACAGCCCAATTTGTTCTGGTGTTTTGCTACACAAATGGGAATAAATGTCAAACTATGTACACCTACATTTGTATTATTAGTCTATGAATGTTTTTAACATGACCATGATGACAGTGAAGTGTTAAACGTCTCACTCGTCAGACTGTGTAGCAAAATGCAAGGACAAATTGGGCTGTTATTGTGACTACATTTTAGACTGTAAGGGTCTCAGCTCTCACGGATACAGAAACTATATAAGACGGATGAAATCATGAAATAGTAGAGCTGAGATTTTCTAAGCTAAAAAGTATAATACATTATCCTATCAACATGCCGACCGCCTGTGGTTTAGAATGTAAATATACATGTAAAGCAAGAACAGTTATCTATTATTTGCAGATTGCAGTAGTATGTGTGTATTGTTACTAGTGGCAGTATCTGCATAAAGACACTACTGGTCACATTCACATGGTTTATTTAGGTAAGTAGCTGTTGTTTTATTAGTAGAGTTCCTTATTAGATTTCCATTGACATTACATGGGGCCACAAGAAGGGTACAACTTCCTTAACACTTTCAACACCGCAGCCCGCATTTCTTATACACCATCGTTAATTTGTGTCAATGTTTTCATTACAATATAGATACTTGAATATTGTGTTTGAAAGCAAGCGGATTGATTGGCTGAGCCTGAGCTGTGGCACAGTTCAGGCACAGCCAATCAAACCGACTGAATGCGAGTTGATGTTGCCAATATATGTTCAGAAACGTTGATATCTGGACAAGATTAACGCAGGCGGCGGTGTAGTTATATTATAAATTATAGTGTCCTTCATTTCATATACATGTTTATATCACTACAAAGCAGTTTTCCCTTTTTATTCTGGTTATTGTTTATTGTTCGTCCAGTGTACATGGCGTCTATACGGAAGCCCATTAGGGCCACTTCACTTTTTTTTAATTTCCATTTATTCAAGATGTTTTCTTTAATTTTCAAGTTCTTTTCTTGAATTTTCAAGATCTTTTAAGACCTTGAAAATTCAAGAAAAGAACTTGAAAATTCAAGAAAACATCTCAAAAATTCAAGAAAAGATCTAAGATCTCGAAAATTCAAGAAAAGATAGATAAAAGTGAAGTGGCCCTAATGGGCTTCCGTACGTACGTCTAGACACGATCTCATAATGTAATCATTAATCGTTTAAAGGCACATGCCCACTTAGTAGGCTGGGCCCAGTTGTTCAAAACACCAGTTAGCTTAACGGACTGTTAAATCCTTAACATACTGTTACATCCTTAACTGAATGGTTAAAATCTCTGTAAAACAGAGATTTTAACCATTCAGTTAAGGATTTAACAGTCCGTTAAGCTAACGAATGTTTTGAACAACTGCATGGGCCCTGTTCATTTACAGGAATGAAATAAGTGTATACTTGTGTCTCTATTCAACCAGTTCTAATTAAATATTACGAGTGCCCGCTATACAGATATAATCATTTAGTCATATTTATTTTACTGATAGTTATTCGCGGTTATATCAGGCTATTTTCATATGCAAATGAGGCATGATATTTTTTAATTATTTATGCCTGAAAAAATCATATTTTTGACAGATTATAAAGTATGATCATTGCACATCAACAATAAATACGGAGAATAAATAGTAATATCCGTTAACATGTTAAGGAAACACGGTTATCGGCCCTGACCCAGTGTGGAAAGTTACGTGTAATATAAAATGTATAATACTGCCAATCAATACGTGGGGTAATGGTGAATGAATGAATGCTTATTTTGCCATACCATGTCCCAGATGATGTCTCTTATATAAATAACAGTTTGTGCCTACTGAGTGGGCATGTACCTTTAATTGCCTTGTATGTCGTTGTGGATGCACAGGCTATTCTGGATCTACACTGTTCTCAAACCCCATAAACCCCATTTCTCCAGCCACAGCCACATGCTGTGACTGGAGAAATGGGGCTTAAGGGATTTGTAACCAGTGTGGCTCCAGACCAAACAGCACATTCCTGCAGCCTGATCACGATCTGTATTGCTTGCTAGAAGTGTTTAATTGATGTAATGGAAAACAGTGCAGATCCTAACCAGACTGGATACAGGTGCTGATCAGTAGCCTATTTCATCAACATTGCAAAGTATACTTTAGTAGCAAAGTATACTTTGAGGGAGAAATTTTAAATTTTATGATAAATTTATTAATTTTTATTATACTGAATTTATTACATTATCACAGCCAATTTGGCTGTGATAATGTAATGAATTCAGTATAATAATTCTGCATACTTTTAATCATGAAATATATGCATTTGTTAGTTCTATATGAAATAATGCATTTCACAAAAAATAAATGATTACTCCCTCAAAGTATACTTTGCTAGTAAAGTATACTTTGCAATGTTGATGAAATATGCTACTGGATCTACACTGGTCGCAAACCCCATAAGCCCTATTTCTCCAGCCACATCCACGTATATGTCGTTTGTGACCCATAAAGAGAAACCCCATATAATACATGCAAGTGACATATCCTGAGATACGGTGCCTTTGAATGGTCTCAAAGCCGCACTTTACGACTATTTCGACTATCTCCAGATCACAGGCACTGTGTGGTATGAACAAGAAAAGCCTCTTTAAATCATACTAGAAGGTAGGACACTCGCCATTTTTTCAACCAACGGAAGTGGTACTAGTGTACATTGAGCCCCTGTTCACTAATTCAGTAATTGTAACGCGCGAGAAGGCCGGGCTGGTCCCGGCCTTCGCGAGCATTACAATTACTGAATTAGCGAGCCGGACATAAGGTAAATGACCCACTTCCGTTGGTTGAAAATGATGGCGAGTAAAATTGGGTATGATTTTAAAGAGGCTTTTCTTGTTCTTACCACACAGTACCTATGCTCCAAATCTCTCTATCAAATAGTAGGAAAATTTCGGTTAAGGTTTAACAATACTAAATCATCAGATATACATGTTGCGAAAAGTAGTACACTAAATAAAGGCAATCAGATGTTGTAAGTCAAAGGCAATATTTGCTGTCAGAAATCGGTCAATTGATGTACTAATATACTTCACATGCATGTTAAAGGTATTGTGTCTTAGATGAGGTTGGCAAGTGGGGAATTGAGTTAGGAAAAAAACATGAACTGAAGAGGTGTATTGGTTTCTTGCCCTGTGAGTGATAACATTATCAAAAATATAACTACTGTCTGTTTCACGAAAGCTGCCAAAATTTTACGACTATATAAACAATTCCAAAACAATATTTTTTTCGATAATATTAAATTAAAGGAAAATTTAAGAATGAGCCTTCTTTTTATTTCGTGAAATTCGGTCAAATATTGATTTTATTACGAAAAATTAATTTGTCTGTGGGAATTTAACATTGGGGAAAAGGAAGTGGGAGGAGTCGAAAAACGAAAACATTTGGAAATTGACTCCGAAACCTGGCTAGATATCTTGGAAATGATCTAACTAAGAAAACAAAAGTTAAATTTTGAAAATCGGTCCAGTATTTCTGAAATTATAAAACATTTCCCCATGTTAAATTCCCATAGACGTGAAGATGTCTATGGGGATTTAACATGGGGAAATTTTGTTTTCGCAATCAAATCAATATTTGACAAAATTTCACGAAATAAAAAGAAGGCTCGTTCTTAAATTTTGCTTTAATTTAATATTATCACAAAAAATATTGTTTTTGCATTGTTTATATAGCCGTAAAATTTGGGCAGGTTTCGTGAAACAGACAGTAGATCTAGTGTTAGTAACGCTAGTTTTGCTAAATATAGAATCATTAGTATATACGTATTCTCGTTTCCCATTGAAACACAATGGAACGCAAGCCGTCAATACATTTCCATATTGACGTCGCGTGAGTTCATATTGGTCAGTGCCGGAACTACATTTCACCTAGTAAAATAGTTCCGTCTAAATAATCACTCATTTGTTTATTTTATTTATATTTTGTATATTATTTCCTGGCGCATATACAGTGTGAGTAATGTACGTATATAATAAACATTCAAGTAATTTGCTTTGTCTGTGGAAATATGCCACTAGTTCCCCCGCGCAACAATATTGTGCTCTGCGGAACTCGTGCATGTATCCACAGGTTGAAGTAACGGACCGAGGTCTATAAATACATTAAATATACATAAAAGCATTAATAAGGGAAAATTTTTTTTTCTTTACTCCCTCATATAAAAAAAAAAGTTAAAACAATGTTTTCTTTACTCCCTCACTTATCACTTATTAATGCTTTTAGGTATACATGTATTTAATGTATTTATAGACATCGGTCCGTTACTTCAACCCTGTGCATATATCCACATACAAATCAAATAACCTATACCGATTTCCCACTGATATGCTCACACTTAGTAGCCACGTGCTTTGCTTTGACTACGTCCGCAGAGTCTGGACAGGATTTGCACTGTTCGCCACTCCATCAATGAAACACCCGTCATGCTTCTAACAGGTAATGTATATCGTTGTCAGGCTACGTGAGTGTGCCATTTGATCAGGAGTTATACTGGTTGACAATTCCATATTATCCCGTCAACACAGTGCGTATGTGCCGTGAAACACGGTGCCGTGAAACATTTTTGCTTTTAGGTATACATGTATTTAATGTATTTATAGACCTCGGTCCGGTACTTCAACCCTGTGCATATATCCACATACAAATCAAATAACCTATACCGATTTCCCACTGATATGCTCACACTTAGTAGCCACGTGCTTTGCTTTGACTACGTCCGCAGAGTCTGGACAGGATTTGCACTGTTCGCCACTCCATCAATGAAACACCCGTCATGCTTCTAACAGGCAATGTATATCGTTGTCAGGCTACGTGAGTGTGCTATTTGATCAGGAGTTATACTGGTTGACAATTCCATATTATCCCGTCAACACAGTGCGTATGTGCCGTGAAACACGGTGCCGTGAAACATTTTTGATATCCAGTCAATACTATTTTTGCATTTTACAGCCATTTGTAGGTGTTGACGGGATAAATAGAATAGTAGGTTAGTGCCGTGAATGGGAAAAAATATCTGGCAAGGCTCAGGAAACGGGATGTGCGAGGCAGAGGAAGAGCCTCGCACATCCCGTTTCCTGAGCCTTGCCAGATATTTTCTCGCACATCCCGTTTCCTGAGCCTTGCCAGATATTTTTTCCCATTCACGGCACTAACTACTATTCTCGATCAATTTTCCTTATTTCTGAACCAAAGTATATGTTGTGACCACTCATTTGAACCGTCTCGGCGAGACGGTTCAAATGAGTGGTCACAACATATTCTTCTGATGAGAAATAAAGAAATTCTTGAGCCTTGCCGGATATTTTTCCCCATTCACGGCACTAACCTACTATTCTCTATAGACCTATTTCTCCAGTCACGGATACATATTAGTTGTTATCTTGTTTCAGTTTCCTGACATCAGTGAGTAAGGTTAGACGGAGATCTCAAGAAAAGAGTCGACTGACCTTGTTATATATTCAATGTACGCTATTTATACAGAGGAAGTAATTGAGCAATTGTGTTGCACCGCCCGTGTTCGTAACTGATGGTGGTCGATTCTACACTGACACTTAAGTTAACCCTTAGCCTGCTGAATGAAATGTTGTCGTCTGCTATTTATGTTTTAAATCAGAACGGAATATTTACATCGAGAAACAATATATTCAGCCCTGAAATGAGAATAACCTGACCTGGTGCCAGGTCCATACCACACCAAAGTCACTTGGCCCCTTCCCTAAAATAGGGTTACGAATAATCGTAATACTCACATAAGGGGTATAACCAGATTCAACTGTCACATACAAAATGTCAAAGACGTATGTGAGGGCCAAACCAGGTCTCCAGTCGGAATTCCGGTAAGGGTGAACCACGATCGTTAAATTACCTGTCGCATTCTCCCACCTGCCACCCACCCCGCATACGAAATGGGTTAACTATTCGACCGTTATCTTAATTTTTTTTGTCGTCTGCTGTTTATTTTCTATTTTCCATTTTTCTCATCAAAAACATGCTTTGACAGCACTTAAGAATCATTTCCATTGGAAATGATTCTAAAGTGCTGTCAAACCATGTTTTGTTGAGAAACAGGGCAAACAATAAAGCAACAGCTGACGACAGTTTTCGCGATCAGCAAGCTAAGGGTTAACAGGGGTCCGTTTCACTAGACTTCGTACGACTAAAATGTCCGTATGTGCAAACTTATGATCGTCTGTAAATTTCACATTAACAATGTTTTTCTTCTAAACAATTATTGGATTTACATTTATTGAGCATAGGCCTATGTTCAGTAAATGAAAATCCATCAATTGAAATTTCCAGACGATCCTAAAGTTGCACTTAAAAACATTTTAGTCGTACGCAGTTTAGTGAAACGAGCCTCTGAAGCTGGACGTTGTTACAGTAGCACTTTTCTGCAGGTCAACTATACGTACTATACCAATACTATACGTATACTATACCAATACGATGATAGGTTTTCTATACGATATGCATATAATATAAACGTACGGTATGTTTGTACCATACATACCAACCAATATCGTATAGATATACCATTCAAATCGTACGTTTATACGATTTTTATACATGTGTATAATTATGGTACGTTTGTATCGTACAAACATACCAGATTATGGTATATTCATACATGTACCATATCCGTACGGATATATCGTATATACGAACGATATCGTAGGTTTGTATAATATTCGAATAGTACGTTTACGATGATACGGTACAAACATACCAATATTATATGATCATACGATATGCTCATTAATATACCAATGCTATACGATTACGATATGTATACGATATTAGTTTATCCCGTCAACACAGTGCGTATGTGCCGTGAAACACGGTGCCGTGAAACATTTTTGATATCCAGTCAATACAATTTTTGCATTTTACAGCCATTTTCAGGTGTTGACGGGATAAATAGAATAGTATGTTAGTGCCGTGAATGGGAAACATATCTGGCGCGGCACGGAAACGGGATGTGCTCGGCATAGCCTCGCCCATCCCGTTTCCTGAGCCTTGCCAGATATTTTTCCCCATTCACGGCACTAACCTACTATTCTCTATCTATTTTCCTTATTTCTGAACCAAAGTATATGTTGTGACCACTCATTTGAACCGTCTCGGCGAGACGGTTCAAATGAGTGGTCACAACATATACTTCTGATGAGAAATAAAGAAATTATTGAGCCTTGCCGGATATTTTTTCCCAGTCACGGCACTAACCTACTATTCTCTATATATACAAATAGGTAAGGAGCAGAAAAGCGCCACTGTACATGTACATACCATACAGTCGACAAGCTTTTTACAGAAGTCCAGGTTCATGAGGAGCTAAATTGAGACACGCCATGTGATTTGAAATTTCCAGACGATCCTAAATTTGCACTTACGAACATTTCAGTCGTACGAAGTTTAGTGAAACGGCCCCAGCATTGTAGAGCCGGGTCCATTAACAAACAGAGAAGATGTTTTCTTGCGATACGTGTAACAAGTGTTATAGGTTAGCAGGCAATCTAATAAGACATTTGGAAAAGTGGCATAAAACCGATCAACAATATGCGTGTGACACGTGCAATAAAACGTTCCCGCAGAAACAAATTCTAACGATTCACATTCGCACGCACACGGAGGACAGCCGTCGTACACTTGCGACTTGTGCGGAAAATCGTTCGCCGTTAAAAGTCGTCTAACCACACACATGGGCACACACAGCTTGGACAAACCATACGCATGTACCGTGTGTAGTAAGACCTTCTTGCAGAATGTACATTTAAGTATCCACATGAATTCACACAACCCAAAACAGTACGTATGCAGTGTATGTGGCAAAGCCTTCTCGTGTCAACAAAGTCGGACCTTACACATGCGCAGACACACGGGAAACATGCCATATGTTTGTGACGTATGTAACAAATCGTTCACGGTGAAAAGTCGCCTAACCAGTCACATGGTCACGCACAGTTCCGATAGGCCGTATGTGTGTGATTTGTGCAACAAATCATTCCGTCTGAAACATCGTTTAGTTGAGCACATGAGCACACATAATCCCGATAAACCATACAAGTGTGATTTATGCAGCAAATCGTTCAGTAAGAAAATCTATCTATCTATTCACATGCGTGTGCATATGGGTGCAAATTCGCACACTTGTAAAATCTGCGACACGTCTTTCACGTCAAAGGTTCTTCTTACTCTACACGCGTTTAAACACACTGGTGAAACGCCATACAAATGCGACAAATGCCACAAGTCCTATATGACCAGGAGTTCACTGAACTACCATAAACGTGTACACACTGACCAGTGGAGGGTTCCATGCGAGATATGTGGCAAGACGTTTTCCCAAACAGCCCATCTGAAAGCACACGCGTTTATTCACACTGGGATACGGCAATTTGTGTGTGACACATGCCCCAAATCCTTCTATCTGAAGGACCAGCTAACTGTACATATACGATCACATACTGGAGAACGGCCGTATCACTGCAAGATATGCAAAAAAGTGTTCTCTGGAAGCTCAAGTTTAACTATTCATATGCGTGTTCATACTGGAGAACTGCCATATCCTTGTAAGTTTTGTGATTTGTCATTCGCGCAAGTGGCAAATCGCGACACACACCAGCAGATACATACCGGAGAACGTCCGTTCACATGTAGTACGTGCAAAAAGTCGTTTTTCAGAAAAGGGCATTTGGAAGCTCATGCTCGGAGTCACACGTCGGAACGGACCTATTTATGCGACTTGTGCAACACAGCTTTCAAACAGAAAAATTCTCTCATATTGCACACGAAAGCACACCTAGGATCACGCAAATCACAGGCTAAAGTAACGGACCAAGGTATATAAATGTATCGTGCATAAAATACATACTGTCTGTTTCACGAAACCTGCCCAAATTTGATGGCCATATAAACAATGCAAAAACAACATTTCTTTTCGATAATATTAAATTTTATCAATATTTAAGAATGAGCCTTCTTTTTATTTCGTGAAATTTGGTAAAATATTGATTTTATTACGAAATATTGATGTGTCTATGGGGGGAAAAGGATGTGTTGGCGCTGTGGAAAAAACCCGAAAACAATTGGAAATTAACTCCGAAACTTGGCTAGATAGCATGCAGATGATCTAACGTAGAAAACAAAAGTTAAACTATGAAAATCGGTCCAATATTTCTGAAATGTTAAGAAATTTCCACATGTTAAATCCCCATAGACATCTTCACTCTGTGATGTCTTTGGGGAGCTGACATGGGGACATTGTTTTTTTCGCAGTAAAATCAATATTTGACCAAATTTCACGAAATAAAAAGGCTCATTCTTAAATCTTGCTTTAATTTAATATTATCGAAAAAAATATTGTTTTTGCATTGTTTATATGGCCGTACAATTTGGGCAGGTTTTGTGAAACAGACAGTAGTAAATTTATCAGCATGTGAATCGTGATCAACATGTGGCTTACGATACTGCATTGGTTTCTGATCACAGGCACTGTGTGGTATGAACAAGAAAAGCCTCTGTAAATCATACTAGAAGGTAGGACACTCGACATTTTTTCAACCAACTGAAGTGATACTAGTGTACATTGAGCCCCGGCTCGCTAATTCAGTAATTGTAACGCGCGAGAAGGCCGGGATCCTGCTGGTCCCGGCCTTCACGAGCGCTACAATTACTGAATTAGCGAGCCGGGCCCAAGGTAAATGACCCACTTCCGTTGGTTGAAAATATGGCGAGTGTCCAACCTTCTAGATATTTAATATCAGAGTAAAATTGGATATCATCTTACCGCACAGTACCCGTGTTTTTGAGATGTACACGCAACACAATTGTGCACAAATGGCTTTAAAACTACACAAGCCCGTTTTTGTCAGGTCGCGACACAGATGTGGCTGTGATTGGAGAAATAGGGCTTATGGGATTTGCGACCAGTGTAGTCCCTGATCGAATAGCACACTGTGTCCTGAAAACAATCCATATTCGCTTGTTGCAATGTAGAAGCAAACCGGGTATTTCATTAATGAATTTCTAACAGTGCATATCATGATCAGTCTGTGCGAATGCACAGCACAGGCTGATCTGGATCTACACTGTTCGCATAACCCATAGGTCTCATTTCTCAAATCGCAGTCACAAATGACTGGTTTCCTCATAACTAATGGGCTCAAGTTTTGTTTATTTCAGTTAATTGCCACAGGTGCGTCCTGTGTGATCCATTTCCCCGATGCGCCATTATATTTGCAAGTTCAATAGCACTCGCACTGCGATATACATTTAACTAAACATCGACCGCGGCTGTATTTATGGAATAACACCATAGGATGTTAATTGCGTTTACCAGTGTTTCATTGGTGGAATGGCGAACGGTGCAGATGCGCTGATCAGACTGCAGATGCAAAACTGGGCCCAAAACCAAAACCCATCAGCCCAATTTCTACAGTCACAGACTCATAAATGCTATTAATTCCCATGATGTCCTCCGTTTATTCCTGTTTCAGTGAGATATTTGCGTGTGAAATGAAAATAAACCACGTGTTCGTATCCACGCGAGATGCATCATATGATGTGTAACATATACATGTATGTGGTTCTGAGACGACAAAAAGGAACTTATTTCCCATGTGACCAGTGTAGCTCGTGATTGTTAGAACACACAGGGATATTGATAAACATACATAGTGTGTGAATTACAACACACTATCACACGTGGTTATTTTACCCAGATGTCAATAGTTTCTGAACATCTATTGGCAAAACTCGCAATGAAGCAGTTTGATTGGCTAGACTGTAGCATAGCTAAGGCTCAGTCAATCAAGCTGATTGATTGCCCGCACCATATTCAAGTATTTTTAAATGAAAAAGAAGATAAACATTGGCAAGATTAACGCAGTCTGCGGTGTATCACACGCTGAATCGATGCCGAACACAGTGTAGACCATGGATCAGATCGCGCGGATGCGCAAGTTGATTTGAGGTGCTACGCTGGTCAGCTAACTAAATAAACGCCATGTTGTGACAACAAAATAAACAGACTGGAAATTACGGAGCCCCGCAAGGGACGTAGAAGTCTTTATTTTTTATTAATTCGTTCCCACGAAATAACAATTCGTTCCTTCAATTTAACAATTCGTTCCCACGAATTAACAATTCGTTCCCTCAATTAAACAATTCGTTCCCACGAAATAACAATTCGTTCCCACGGGAACGAATTGTTAATTCGTGGGAACGAATTGTTATATCGTGTGAACGAATTGCCTTTTCGTAGGAACGAATTGTTAATTCCAGGGAGCGAATTGCTATATCGTGGGAACGAATTGTTAATTCGAGGGAACGAATTGTTAAATTGAGGGAACGAATTGTTTTATTATTATGCGTCCCCTCTGGGGCTCCGTATGATCAGACCGCATGGATGCTACGCTGGTCAGCAAACTAAATAACCGCCATGTTGTGACAATAAAATAAACAGACGTACGGAAAATAAATAACAATCAATGTAAAACTGTCAGTTTAACTCCGTTTTGTACACGCACACCGAGATAACATTAACAAAAATAACTGTCATATTTTAATGGGATGTCAAATAAAACACACAAAACATATTTGCTGCGGAATTGTAAATAATATACGACAATCGGTCAACTAATATCGTTGTTACCAAAGAAATGTTTATTGTTTATTTTAGAGTTAATAGGAATGAACGGCCTTTTTGTGGAATTTATCGGGGTATAAACTTGGAAAAGTCGCGGGAATACTGGACGAAGGCCGGAAGGCCTCGTCCATTATTCCCACGACTTTTCCAAGTTTATATCCCCGATAAATTCCACAAAAAGGCCATTCATTCCTTATAATTCCAGCATTTGAAATACATTCATCAAGAAAAGGTGTTTATTTTGACAGACGGCAGCCATACTGGTGTACAGCAGGCATACTACTGGTGTATTGCAGGTTTAATTTCGAAATTTCTGAAGTGACAACATCAACAAAATATTTGACGCGTAAACTATGCAATATTTCGTATTAAACTGCTTCTTTGGCAACCAAATTGTATCATTCTCAACCATATATACTACACACTATCTAAGGAATAGATAGATCATATTCCTTCGTACATGTTTAAATAGCGTGCAATAAAACACACTCGTGTACGCCGGCTTCCGCGTAAACAACTCGTTCGCTTCGCATACTCGTTGTTTACTAAATCCATGCAAATAATAGATTGAACTGTAATACGGTGAAATCTCTCTATGGTGTACGGTGTAGATAGGTTCCACTGTAAATCTGGCATTTTATCATTCTGAACCATAGGTATGTGCTTTGCGATCACGAACATACACTATCACCTGAGATAAATTACCAAGAAACTCATTAAAATTAGATCACAGGTGATTTGTTGTTGTCCGGTTTATAGAGGTTCCAGTGTACATATAATATGTAGTATTACTATCGCGGCTTCTTCCAGTCTAGGAAAGCTGGCGTAAAAATATACAAAAAAATCGTAGGCTACATCCATGTAGTTGCGAACAGTAACTTGCAATTTATACTACTCCCGTACCGTACGTAGCCAGTGTCCTGGCTACGGGCGGTACGGGAGTAGATTGCAAGAGAGTTATTGTTCGCAACTAACATCAATCTTGACCAACTCTGTTCCAGAATCTGTCAATGCTATCCATTCGTATGCACATGTGTCCGTATATATTTATAAGTTATTGTATTTGTATGTGGATATATGCACGAGTTCCGCAGCGTGCGACATTGCGCGGCGGAATGAGTGGCATATATCCACATACAAATTAAATAACCGTTTAATTATATACGTACATCATTCGCAATTTATATGCGCTTCAAAACATATACAAAATGTAAACAAAATAAACAAATTAGTGGTGATTTAGAAGGAACAATTTTGTGATGTGAAGCGTAGTTCCGGCACTGACCAATATGAACTCACGAGACGTCAATATGGAAACATATTGACGTCTTGCATTCATTATAGGAATGAATGGCCTTTTTGTGGAATTTATCGGGGTATAAACTTGGAAAAGTCGCGGGAATACTGGACGAAGGCCGGAAGGCCTTGTCCAGTAATCCCGCGACTTTTCCAAGTTTATATCCCCGATAAATTCAACAAAAAAGCTATTCATTCCTTATAATTCCAGCATTTGAAATAAATTCATCAAGAAAATGTGTTGATTTTCCGTTTTCTTAAGAATTATTTTAACTGTGCCTCACGGTTACGGAAAGTAGTTCGGCGTGGGAGTTTACTGGGATATAAATTTTGGACAGAGACTTGCTACGGGCCAATCAAATGTTAGGGAATTGTGTAAACATTTTTGTGCTGGAATTATAATATAATGAATTATTGTGTTTCAATTGGAAACGAAAGTACGTATATAATACAAAGGATAGGTTAGGCCGGGTTTCGTATTAACTGTCAACTGTTTTTGTATGAATGTTTTGTCAACGCCATGTTTTGTTGACATTAATTTTCTGAAGAAAAAAAGTGCAATATTTCTCATCAATGACTTCCAAAGTTGACAAAACTCTCATAGATCGTTGATTAGAAATATGATATTTCTTTTCGAAATCTTTATCGACAAATCATTGCGTTAACAAAGCATTCAGAAAACAAAGTTAAATTCCGCATGCGCTCTGACTGTTTTGTCAACTTTCTGTGTTGTTGATCAGAAATATTGCATTTTTTTCGAAATCAATATCGGCAAAACAAGGCGTTGACAAAACATTCAGAAAAAAATGAACAAAACAGGCACAGATAAACATACATAGACTGTTTTACTTATGATTTTGTGTTTGTACATTGACGAGACTTTAATAAAGATTTATACTTGCAATTTTCATATGATTAGATGTGTAAATGTAACGTATGTTATTGTATATGTACATATTTGTGGGTCCCGTGCTTTCTAGAGTGGATTTGGCCTGAACGGGTTGTCTCTAGTTTTACCGCAGGGACCATGTATACTGTGTACGGTGTAAGGCGTGTATCGTCATTCTTGTGATAACAGTCAGTGCATAAACAGGCAATTTTCTCATGATATGATTAGATATGTAAATGTAACGTATGTTATTGTACATGGCCTGAGGTTTGTCTCTAGTTTTAACGCAGGGACCATGCATACGGTATACTGCGTATTCCTATTCCTATCTCGACTCGTGCAGTAATGATCGCAACAAGCAGATATATGTGCTTGTGTCATTTTAACTGGAGTATAGCTAAGACAAATATTTTTATCGACATATTATACAGTCGAACCTGTGTTAAAGACCACGTCCTAATAGCAATCACCTGGCTGTAAAGGCCACAATTGTGTTGTCTCAATGGCACAATTGATATATAAATGACCCTGCGAATAAAGACCAGTTGTGAACAAAGGCCAGATTTGTCACTTCCCATGGTTGGCCTTTATTCACAGGTTTGATTGTACAGTATAATCATTGCACATCAAACATACAATAATAGTAAATAGTAGTTTCATTTCACGTACATTTTAAGGAAACACGGTTATCGCCCCTGATATCAGTGTGGAGATTCACGTTTGATATAAAATGCATACTAAAGCCAAATAATACGTCCGGTAATGGTGAATGAATGTTTATTTTGCCAGAATAATGTCGTACATGTATCTAAATAATGGACTAAAATATATGTCTCCCTATACATGTATTTGAACCTGGGATGTGGGACTCTAGGTTTAACTCTTTGCATGTTGGGAAACTTGTGGGCTATAAATAGTTCAAAATTTTCGGACAAAAAATCATCATATTTTCTTGTATTTCTCCCCGTAAATATCATGAATATGTTTTGGAATTTCATTAGAATTGAGTCCTGAGGACTCAATTCTAATGAAATTACAAGACATATTTATAGAGAGAAATAAAACATATACTCCAAATTCGTTTGGCGGATATTTTCACCGCTAGCATGCAAAGAGTTAATCGACAAAACGTGGCCCATCTTCTAGTTTAGAACATACCAAACAGTGTTACTAACCGTGTTTCCTTAACATGTTAACGGACATTACTACTTATATTTGTTTTATATGCAATGGTCATACTTTATAATCAGATGACGCATTTAATTAGTATAAATAATTAAAAAAAAAACCATGCCTCATTTGCATATGAAAATAGCCTGATACCAACGCGCGTCACTATCAGTAATATAAATATTACTAAATGATTATATCTGTATAGCGGCCACTCGTAATCTTTAGAACTGGTGAAATAGTGACACAATTATACACTTATTTAATTCCTCTAAAAAACATTTTGTGCCTACTCATTGGGCATGTACCTTTAACAATATGTTCACATGTATTGTCACTGTAACTGTATTTACATCACGTGACAAATATATTCAGTCTTTTCTTTTAAAATACTACAAAAATGCAAAAAGAAACTGGTGTTAAAACATTCCAACATGTTTCTCAAGTTTAATTGGGCAGTACTGTATCAGGATTTTTAAACAAACTATGTATGTGGCCTCAAAACATACGGACTATATTATTATACCGGACTACTTTTGCTCCAGTTAGTGTTGTCTAATCTGTTTCTGTCAAGACGTTACTGATCCACTAACGAACAAAACCGCCTCATTTCCCTATGTGCCGCCGTGACTTAACCCTTACGAATTAAATGTTGTCTTCCGCTGTTTATTTTTTTATTTTCGATTTTTCTCACCAAAAACATGGTTTGACAGCATTTTAGAATCATTTCCAGTGGAAATGATTCTAAAGTGCTGTCAAACCATGTCTTTATTGAGAAAGAAGTCAAAATATAAAGCATCAGCAGACGACAATTTTCGTGCTCAACAGTCTATTTATAGGAAAAGTGGAGCACGGAAATAACATGGCAACTGGTGAGAACAAATGGTCGTAGAACGAGCTAGCGCATTATTTTTATACCTCACAGGAGAACAATTTCTGATTATTATTCGGGAATAACTGCCCAAATGTGGAGCAACACTTTGGAAACAGATATTTTATACTATAGTCTGTTTCACGAAAGCTGCCCAAATTTTACGGCCATATAAACAATTCAAAAACAATATGTTTTCGATAATATTAAATTAAAGGAAAATTTTAGAATGAGCCTTCTTTTTATTTCGTGAAATTCGGTCAAATATTGGTTTTATTACGAAAAATTGATTTCTCTATGGGAATTTAACATGGGGGGAAAAGAAATTGAAATTGACTCCGAAACCTAGCTAGATAGCTTGGAAATGATCCAACTAAGAAAACAAAAGTTAAATTTTGAAAATCGGTCCAGGATTACTGAAATTCTAAAAAATTTCCCCATGTTAAATCCCCATAGACATCTTCACTCCGTGAAGATGTCAATGGGGATTTAACATGGGGAAATTTTGTTTTCGCAATAAAATCAATATTTGACCAAATTTCACGAAATAAAAAGAAGGCTCATTCTTAAATTTTCCTTTAATTTAATATTATCGAAAACAATATTGTTTTTGCATTGTTTATCAGTATAGCCGTAAAATTTGGGCAGGTTTCGTGAAACAGACTATAGTACAGTGTTATATTTGAAGTTTCATGACGAAAACGGGTCAGTTATTCTTCTGTTGACTGGAGCAATAGCCATGGTAACCGTTTATTTAAACAATTCAGGGTATTATCCAATAATCACCATGCGCGGATCCAAGCAGGGGCGTGTCCTTTAACACTTACATATTTTAACCCATTTTTTTACCTAGACAGATTTGACTAGTTTTCTGATTTCTCACACAACCTGTATGTTTTTTACCACTCAGTTGAACCGTCTCGTCGGGATTATCGCGTGTGCACAAAGTTATTGCGTGCGCACGCGAAAGTAAACAAATATGTCCATGTCCGCTCTGTGTCACTGTAGGAAATACAATGTCTATGGGAAGTTCACTTTTGTTACAAGACGTCAACTTGGTATTGATGAATCAGTCACAACAACCCTGGAGAGTTTGATAATGTCATTAGCTTCATAATTGTACAATTTTTATAACAATACCCAATGATATCTACAATATTTGATATTTTCCTTAATATGCAACGGATTTTTATGAAATATGGCGCAGCAAACGCGTCTTCGTGAGCTGCATTTGGTGGTCCATGGAGTTTGGCACAAGAGGATATGAAAAAACTCGAAATGACGCAAACCCGGTATGTACTCGCCTGCTTAACCATTTCACCCCTAAGTAACTGGAATGGATTGTGATATGTTAATTTCGCAACCAATCCAATCGTCACAACATGCTATTCAGACTAGTCCAATTATTAAAAGGGGGTGTGTTTGCTCTCACAACAATGAAATGTACTTGCAAAATGTGCAGATCCTGATGAGACGGCTCGTTACGTGCCGTCTCATCTGGATGTGCACTGTTTGCATAAACCGCTATAGCCGGCTTTCGGGTTCACAGGGTTAAGAACCCGTTCTATTCCAGATCATTATTTTATTCAAGTTAGTGCTTCGTAAAGGTGATATAATTTATCAAGGATTTATGGGTGTATATGTCTCTGAATATATGTACATTTGTATAACATATATGTGAACACTGCCTCGTTACTGTATCCTATACGGCACATGGAGTGGCCAAGTCGGCTATCTTTGTGTGTTCCAGCCATCAGCCAGTTTCACCTCTTCTGGCGTTTGACAATAATCTGAATTGAATGTGAAGTAGAACATGATATAATGTAGCTAACTATACTTAGAAGAGCCATGCCAATGGACTCCTATCAATTATATTACACCAACATGTACTTCAAGTCAGATATTTGTGTATTGTTGTCAACATTCTCAAAATGTACATTCGTACGGTGCCAAGCAGGGGACATGGATTTATTTTATTAATTCCTCGATATAACAGTTCGTTACCACGAATTAACAATTCGTTCTTGTGGGAACGAATTGTTATTTCGTGGGAACGAATTGTTAAATTGAGTGAACGAATTGTTTTATTCGTGGGAAGGAATTGTTAAATTGAGGGAACGAATTAATAAAAAAAATGTATACGTCCCCTGCGGGCTCCGTACATTCGCTCTGGCCGATGTGTACATTTTCCTTTCCTAGACACTGTACTGTGCTATATCAAGGTGAATGATCACGTGGTTAGAACAACTACAACAATGGCTGAATGTGTTGAAAGCGCGCCCACTTCAAAGTAAGTATTATTTGATAGTTTCCTTAATATGCAACGGATTTTAATGAAATATGGCGTGGCAAACACGTCTTTATGATCTGCATTTGGTGGTCTCGGGAAGTAGGCACATACTTATGTCGTTTTTGCGAAGAGCAAATATACACGGAAATCGATACCTTGAAAAGACTACAGACGTTTGGGGCACAGTATCGAGACCACCAAAAGCAACAAGTCGCGGTTGGTGCGCCATATTTCATCAAAATCCGTTATAGGAATGAATGGCCGTTTTGTGGAATTTATCGGGGTATAAACTTGGAAAAGTCGCGGGAATACTGGACGAAGGCCGGAATTTTTTAAGGCCTCGTCCAGTATTCCCGCGACTTTTCCAAGTTTATATCCCCGATAAATTCCACAAAAAGGCTATTCATTCCTTATAATTCCAGCATTTGAAATAAATTCATCAAGAAAATGTGTTTATTTTCCGTTTTCTTAAGAATTATTTTAACTGCGTTGACGGTTACGGAAAGTAGTTCGATATGGGAGTTTACTGGGATATAAATTTTGGACACAGACTTGCTACGGACCAATCAAATGTTAGGGAATTGTGTAAATATTTTTGTGCTGGAATTATTACATAATAAGGACAATATAACATAATACGTACATTGAATAGGAGACACTTCTGGAAGGTTCAGTAATTGCTGATGTTGTTGTAACTACGTGATCATGCACCTTGTATATGTAACTAGATTTGTCAGTAAGCGACGCTTATGGAATACACCCGCGTGGGCACAGGTGCCTCTAAATGTGTACATTTGTAGTATGTGGGCGTGTGACTTTGACCCTGGGCTTAGCGGGGGCGCCACGGTCATGGATTTGTCACAGCATGATAGTAGATCCTTGGTTTAAACAATATTTTATTTCAGATTGAATATATGTATACGTCAACATTCATGGACAGATATTGTGAATAAGGATTAGAAAACAAGCTCAATGTGAGCTTATGTGAATTATTCTCCTTGTGATCCTTAAAGAAATGCATGCATGAAATATTAAGAATTTTCGTTAAAGGAAGTAGAAGTTATAACATATTTCTCTGAAGTTAAGTTTTGTAAAAAGACTGAATATATGACATTGACCTTGGGATCAGCGGGGGTTGGGCAGTCGTGGATTTGCCACAGCATGATAACGAAGTTATAACATATTTCTCTGATGCTAAGTTCAGTGACGGACGGACGGACGGACGGACGGACGGACAACCTCACTCCAGTATAACCTCATGTGTATAAATATATATATATATTTAAGCTTCATATGGGGAGAGTATATATATTGGGGGAATACTGGAGTGAGGTTGTCCGTCCGTCCGTCCGTCCGTCCGTACGTTCGTCCCCCATATGAAGCTTTATTTCATTAATTATTTAAAAAAACAAGCATCGATACGTTATTATTCAGACTGTTCAATGTAATGTAGCCATGCGTATGCACGGACATACATCTGTACTTTGTTAATTGAAATGTTTGTACGGCTTTTGTTTTTACATGTACATATAGCAAAGAGAATAAAATTTGATAAAATAATAATTTTATTACGACAAATTGATTTGACTACGGGAATCTAACATGGGGAAAGGGAAGTGGAGAAGGTGGAGAAACATTAACCCTTTCACCCCCTCGTAACTGTAATAGATTCTGATATGTTAATTTTGCAACCAATCCAATAGTCACAAAATGGTTTTCAGACTGGTCCATTTATTAAAATGGGGTGTTTTTGCTATTAAAAATATGAAAATGACTTTCAAAAAATGTAGATCCTGATGAGACGGCTAGTTACGAGCCGGCTCATCTGGATCTGCACTGTTTGCATAAACCGCTATAGCGGGATTACGGGTTCAAAGGATTAAAAAGAGAATACAAATGGAAATTGACTCCGAAACCTGGCTAGATAGCTTGGAAATGGTTCAACTAAGAAAGCAAACGATACATTTTAAAATTCGGTCTACTATTTCTATACATATGTACTGTTAATTGAACTGTTTGTACGTATTTTGTTTTTACATGTACATGTACATGTAGCAAAGTGAATAAAATTTGATCAAATATTAATTTGATTACGACAAATTGATTTGACTACGGGAATCTAACATGGGGGAAAGGGAAGTGGAGAAGGATTAACCCTTTCACCCCTACGTAATTGTAATTGATTCTGATATGTTAATTTTGCAACCAATTCAATAGTCGCAAAATGATTTTCAGACCAGTCCATTTATGAACATGGGGTGTTTTTGTTCTCAAAATTATAAAAATGAATTGCAAAAAATGCAGATCCTAATGAGACGGCTCATTACGAGCCGGCTCATCTGGATCTACACTGTTTGCCAATACCACTATACAGGATGCGGTTGTTAAGAGTGAAAGGGTTAAGGGGGAGGGGGTGGGGGGTGCGTACGCACCCGTCGCACCCCCTCTGCGTACGGGCCTGGATTAAAAAGAGAATACAAATGGAAATTGACTCCGAAACCTGGCTAGATAGCTTGGAAATGGTTCAACTAAGAAAACAAACGGTACATTTTAAAAATTGGTCTATTATTTCTGAAATGTTTGCCTTGTTTATATGGCCGTATAATGAGCCAGTTTCGTGAAACAGACATTAATCTGGTATGCCCTGTGTAAAGTCCGTTAAAGGTACGACTCAGTACGGCACAAACTGTTCTCTATAGGGATTACGTATGTGTATACATGTAATTGTGTCACTATTCCACCAGTTCTAACAATTACGAATGCCCGCTACACAAATGTACTGATTTAGTAATATATATTTTACTGATAATGACTGGCCGTGGTATCAGGCTATTTTCATATGCAAATGAGGCATGATATTGTTTCATTATTTATCCCGTCAACACAGTGCGTATGTGCCGTGAAACATGGTGCCGTGAAACATTTTTGATATCCAGTCAATACAATTTTTGTATTTTACAGCCATTTGTTGGTGTTGACGGGATAAATAGAACAGTAGGTTAGTGCCGTGAATGGGAAATAATATCTGGCGCGGCACGGAAACGGGATGTGCTCGGCAGAGCCTCGCCCATCCCGTTTCCTGAGCCTTGCCAGATATTTCTTCCCATTCACGGCACTAACCTACTATTCTCATCTCTATTTTCCTTATTTCTGAACCAAAGTATATGTTGTGACCACTCATATGAACCGTCTCGCCGAGACGGTTCAAATGAGTGGTCACAACATGTACTTCTGATGAGAAATAAAGAAATTCTTGAGCCTTGCCGGATATTTTTTCCCATTCACGGCACTAACCTACTATTCTCTATTTATACTAATTAGATACATCACCTGAACAAAATAATATTTTCCACACATTATAAAGTATGATCATTGCACATCAAAACATTAAATACAGATAATAATTAGTGTGTCCGTTATCATTTTCAGGAAACATGGTTATCGCCCCTGCTATCAGTGTGGAAATGTATGTCTGATATAAAATGCATAAAAATGTCAATCAATAAATGGTGTAATGGTGAATGAATGTTTATTTTGCCAGACAATGTCTCATATGATGTATCTGATATAAAGAACATGTTGTGCCTACTGAGTTGGCATGTGTCTTAACTATTATTTGTTCGACATGAGATGCGATGGATATGGGTAACCATAGAGATAATAGTCGATGTAATAAAGCTCCCATAATTTATGAATCTTACTGTCCGGGATGTCTTTATAATAGCTCAGTACTACGTCAGATGACTTTTTCTTGACGTAACCCGTTTGCTCGCGATTTGGAATAATAATCGAATCGAGCGCGCCAACACTTCTTAGGATCATCCGCATATCTCGATCGTACGTGTCCATTTCGCCGATGAAATCGTACCTCAATACGCATGGGCGGCATATTCGATGTTGAAAGTATTTTTCAAATGTCTTCTCTCCTTGTTCCAGTTTGTCACTCACTGTTACAGTTTGAAGAATGTTTATGTCAATATACTCTTCAAAGGGTATGTGTCTTCTGCCGCGCATACGGTATGCAGAGAGCACTCTTTCCAGCGGCTCCCTCGTAAATAAAAATGTTGTATATTTGTTTAGCATGGCATATATATCATCTTTCTCCAAACCAGCAAAATTACTTAAGTATAATTCGTCGACACCCGTTCGGGCAATCATATTTGTTAGGCAATGTGTACTATTACATTGAGCCGGGTCGAATACATCTTCTAGAAACGAGTAAATTCGCTGAAGATTGGTCGATGCTGCCTTGGCAACCTTACAGCCGACTAGGTTGTATTTTTGTGACACAATGAGTCTGTCAAACGGTAGGACTTTCTTATTTGGCAATTCTTCGATGGTCATGTTCTCTATTAATCCCCGGTTTATTAGCTCGTTACATCGCTGCTGGAGGTTGTATTTCTTTTCTGTTTGACTGCGCCATTCTTTTTTTATAGCGGTGTGGTTTTCGTTACTGCCTCCGAGACTATTCATTTCGGCATCCAGTCGAGCGTTACTACCAGTTTGTCGACGTTTTCCGTTATAGTTTCTTGCACTGCCTGTCCGTTTGTTGTTGGTCTGTAAACAATATATACATGTACATTGTAGATATAATCTAGTTCGCACAAAGCCAAGATGGCCACACAAATACGATGTACACAATGGGTTGCATTAATATTGCCAATATGTCAACGTTTCTGAACATCTATTGGCAATCTCAACCCGCAATCCCAACCCGCAATCCGCAACGTATCGAGCTTTGTCTTGGCTGAATACGTCCTGGCTTGCAACATAATATCTCACCAGGCATTAAAGTAGCATATAAGGATTTTTGAAAAAATACTATATATAAAAATAAAGTGTTTTCATCTCACAGCTCAGTCTCAATCAATCAAGCTGCTTGATTTCAATCACAATATTAAAGTGTTTGAAGTAAACATAATTTCAAATATTGGCAATGTTTGCGCAGGCGGATGGGTATTTTTATTAAACCCCAAATACATTAGAGCTTCGTACATTTATTATATTGGTGTCGTTGGTCTGGTAACATCAGTAGCCGATTTCATCAACATTGCAAAGTATGCTTTTCTAGCAAAGTATACTTTTAGGGAGAAATTTTCAAATTTAGGATAAATTTATTATTTTTTATTATACTGAATTTATTACATTATCACAGCCATTTTGGCTGTGATAATGTAATAAATTCAGTATAATAATTCTGCATACTTTTAATCATCAAATATATGCAGTCGTTAGTTCTATATGAAATAATGCATTTCAGGAAAAATAAATGATTGCTCCCTCAAAGTATACTTTGCTAGAAAAGTATATTTTGCAATGTTGGTGAAATCGGCTACTGGTATCGAGCTTTGTCTTGGCTGAATACGTCCTGGCTTGCAACATAATATCTTACCAGGCATTAAAGGAGCATATAGAGAATAGTAGGTTAGTGCCGTAAGGAGCATATAAGGATCTTTGAAAAAATGCTATAAAAAGAAGTGATTTCATCGTGGCCTTGTGTGCATGTAAAGTGGTTTAATTTAAGATATATGACGATACTAGGACCGCTGGGCATTTTTTTTCTCACCCATATACATGTAGGTACATACTTATCGTTCAATAAGATAGCAAATATGATACATATGTACTGTATGTAGTGACTATGTACCGATATCGGTGATGATTCAAACAACACAGGAGTCCTAGTATCGTCATCTATCTTCAATTAAACCACTTTACACAGGGCTATGATGAAAACACATTGTTTTTTTTAAATCCGGTTATGCCCCTTTAACCTCATACACATATCTGGGCGACAACTGCTTCTCTGGCGTTCCGTTGGTCGAACGTAAACAATAAGTAATAGTTATAGTTCACAAATTTAATTTTTATTAAAAAATAGTTTATAAAAAATCAATATGTGAACAATAACTAACTTATTGGTTGCCCCGCCCCATCGCAGACACCTGCCTATTAGAATGGATTGTTGCCCATAAACGTGTTTTCAACAACGATATTATTACGTGATTGGCGGTGTGACACTGAATCGATCGTACACATGGTGAACGTTATATGAAATTAAGTCAAATAGGCGGGGCCTGCGGTTCTAAATATAATTGGTGAGTTATTGTACATTTAATTATTAATTTAATAGATATTTGCGAAAGCGTCGCAATATGCGATTAATTGAGACAACATTCTCTGGTTGTATTGGTCGAGAACCTAGGGCAAACAATAATATATCTTATTTAATACATTTTCCTTACTTAATACATAACCAAATTATCCCTCAGGCTCAATAGTAGTCCGGTTTGCATCAATCGGACTCCAAAACTAGAAGGTTTATACATGCAAAATCAGTATAAAAAGAACTATGTTATATCTAACGCTCCCTGGCATTTACTTCCTTAAACATCCAATGTGTAAACAGTAACGTATATAGAGAATAGTAGGTTAGTGCCGTGAATGGGAAATAATATCCGGTTAGGCTGAATTAATTTTGTCTCAATTATGTTGCAAGCCAGGACGTATTCAGCCATGACAAAGCTCGATACGTTGCGGATTGCGGGTTGGGATTGCGGGTTGAGATTGCCAATAGATGTTCAGAAACGTTGACATATTGGCAATATTAATGCAACCCATTGTGTACATCGTATTTGTGTGGCCATCTTGGCTTTGTGCGAACTAGATTATATCTACAATGTACATGTATATATTGTTTACAGACCAACAACAAACGGACAGGCAGTGCAAGAAACTATAACGGAAAACGTCGACAAACTGGTAGTAACGCTCGACTGGATGCCGAAATGAATAGTCTCGGAGGCAGTAACGAAAACCACACCGCTATAAAAAAAGAATGGCGCAGTCAAACAGAAAAGAAATACAACCTCCAGCAGCGATGTAACGAGCTAATAAACCGGGGATTAATAGAGAACATGACCATCGAAGAATTGCCAAATAAGAAAGTCCTACCGTTTGACAGACTCATTGTGTCACAAAAATACAACCTAGTCGGCTGTAAGGTTGCCAAGGCAGCATCGACCAATCTTCAGCGAATTTACTCGTTTCTAGAAGATGTATTCGACCCGGCTCAATGTAATAGTACACATTGCCTAACAAAAAATATGATTGCCCGAACGGGTGTCGACGAATTATACTTAAGTAATTTTGCTGGTTTGGAGAAAGATGATATATATGCCATGCTAAACAAATATACAACATTTTTATTTACGAGGGAGCCGCTGGAAAGAGTGCTCTCTGCATACCGTATGCGCGCAGAAGACACATACCCTTTGAAGAGTATATTGACATAAACATTCTTCAAACTGTAACAGTGAGTGACAAACTGGAACAAGGAGAGAAGACATTTGAAAAATACTTTCAACATCGAATATGCCGCCCATGCGTATTGAGGTACGATTTCATCGGCGAAATGGACACGTACGATCGAGATATGCGGATGATCCTAAGAAGTGTTGGCGCGCTCGATTCGATTATTATTCCAAATCGCGAGCAAACGGGTTACGTCAAGAAAAAGTCATCTGACGTAGTACTGAGCTATTATAAAGACATCCCGGACAGTAAGATTCATAAATTATGGGAGCTTTATTACATCGACTATTATCTCTATGGTTACCCATATCCATCGCATCTCATGTCGAACAAATAATAGTTAAGACACATGCCAACTCAGTAGGCACAACATGTTCTTTATATCAGATACATCATATGAGACATTGTCTGGCAAAATAAACATTCATTCACCATTACACCATTTATTGATTGACATTTTTATGCATTTTATATCAGACGTACATTTCCACACTGATAGCAGGGGCGATAACCATGTTTCCTGAAAATGATAACGGACACACTATTTATTATCTGTATTTAATGTTTTGATGTGCAATGATCATACTTTATAATGTGTGGAAAATATTATTTTGTTCAGGTGATGTATCTAATTAGTATAAATAGAGAATAGTAGGTTAGTGCCGTGAATGGGAAAAAATATCCGGCAAGGCTCAAGAATTTCTTTATTTCTCATCAGAAGTACATGTTGTGACCACTCATTTAAACCGTCTCGGCGAGACGGTTCAAATGAGTGGTCACAACATATACTTTGGTTCAGAAATAAGGAAAATAGATAGAGAATAGTAGGTTAGTGCCGTGAATGGGAAGAAATATCTGGCAAGGCTCAGGAAACGGGATGGGCGAGGCTCTGCCGAGCACATCCCGTTTCCGTGCCGCGCCAGATATTATTTCCCATTCACGGCACTAACCTACTATTCTATTTATCCCGTCAACACCAACAAATGGCTGTAAAATACAAAAATTGTATTGACTGGATATCAAAAATGTTTCACGGCACCATGTTTCACGGCACATACGCACTGTGTTGACGGGATAAATAATGAAACAATATCATGCCTCATTTGCATATGAAAATAGCCTGATACCACGGCCAGTCATTATCAGTAAAATATATATTACTAAATCAGTACATTTGTGTAGCGGGCATTCGTAATTGTTAGAACTGGTGGAATAGTGACACAATTACATGTATACACATACGTAATCCCTATAGAGAACAGTTTGTGCCGTACTGAGTCGTACCTTTAACGGACTTTACACAGGGCATACCAGATTAATGTCTGTTTCACGAAACTGGCTCATTATACGGCCATATAAACAAGGCAAACATTTCAGAAATAATAGACCAATTTTTAAAATGTACCGTTTGTTTTCTTAGTTGAACCATTTCCAAGCTATCTAGCCAGGTTTCGGAGTCAATTTCCATTTGTATTCTCTTTTTAATCCAGGCCCGTACGCAGAGGGGGTGCGACGTCGACGTGCGTACGCACCCCCCACCCCCCCCCCCCCACCCCTCCCCCTTAACCCTTTCACTCTTAACAACCGCATCCTGTATAGTGGTATTGGCAAACAGTGTAGATCCAGATGAGCCGGCTCGTAATGAGCCGTCTCATTAGGATCTGAATTTTTTGCAATTAATTTTTATAATTTTGAGAACAAAAACACCCCATGTTCATAAATGGACTGGTCTGAAAATCATTTTGCGACTATTGAATTGGTTGCAAAATTAACATATCAGAATCAATTACAATTACGTAGGGGTGAAAGGGTTAATCCTTCTCCACTTCCCTTTCCCCCATGTTAGATTCCCGTAGTCAAATCAATTTGTCGTAATCAAATTAATATTTGATCAAATTTTATTCACTTTGCTACATGTACATGTACATGTAAAAACAAAATACGTACAAACAGTTCAATTAACAGTACATATGTATAGAAATAGTAGACCGATTTTTAAAATGTATCGTTTGCTTTCTTAGTTGAACCATTTCCAAGCTATCTAGCCAGGTTTCGGAGTCAATTTCCATTTGTATTCTCTTTTTAATCCTTTGAACCCGTAATCCCGCTATAGCGGTTTATGCAAACAGTGCAGATCCAGATGAGCCGGCTCGTAACTAGCCGTCTCATCAGGATCTACATTTTTTGAAAGTCATTTTCATATTTTTAATAGACAAAAACACCCCATTTTAATAAATGGACCAGTCTGAAAACCATTTTGTGACTATTGGATTGGTTGCAAAATTAACATATCAGAATCTATTACAGTTACGAGGGGGTGAAAGGGTTAATGTTTCTCCACCTTCTCCACTTCCCTTTCCCCATGTTAGATTCCCGTAGTCAAATCAATTTGTCGTAATAAAATTATTATTTTATCAAATTTTATTCTCTTTGCTACATGTACATGTAAAAACAAAAGCCGTACAAACATTTCAATTAACAAAGTACAGATGTATGTCCGTGCATACGCATGGCTACATTACATTGAACAGTCTGAATAATAACGTATCGATGCTTGTCTACATGTAACATTGAGTTTTTTTTAAATAATTAATGAAATAAAGCTTCATATGGGGGACGAACGTACGGACGGACGGACGGACAACCTCACTCCAGTATTCCCCCAATATATATACTCTCCCCATATGAAGCTTAAATATATATATATATTTATACACATGAGGGTATACTGGAGTGAGGTTGTCCGTCCGTCCGTCCGTCCGTCCGTCACTGAACTTAGCATCAGAGAAATATGTTATAACTTCGTTATCATGCTGTGGCAAATCCACGACTGCCCAACCCCCGCTGATCCCAAGGTCAATGTCATATATTCAGTCTTTTTACAAAACTTAACTTCAGAGAAATATGTTATAACTTCTACTTCCTTTAACGAAAATTCTTAATATTTCATGCATGCATTTCTTTAAGGATCACAAGGAGAATAATTCACATAAGCTCACATTGAGCTTGTTTTCTAATCCTTATTCACAATATCTGTCCATGAATGTTGACGTATACATATATTCAATCTGAAATAAAATATTGTTTAAACCAAGGATCTACTATCATGCTGTGACAAATCCATGACCGTGGCGCCCCCGCTAAGCCCAGGGTCAAAGTCACACGCCCACATACTACAAATGTACACATTTAGAGGCACGTGTGCCCACGCGGGTGTATTCCATAAGCGTCGCTTACTGACAAATCTAGTTACATATACAAGGTGCATGATCACGTAGTTACAACAACATCAGCAATTACTGAACCTTCCAGAAGTGTCTCCTATTCAATGTACGTATTATGTTATATTGTCCTTATTATGTAATAATTCCAGCACAAAAATATTTACACAATTCCCTAACATTTGATTGGTCCCTAGCAAGTCTCTGTCCAAAATTTATATCCCAGTAAACTCCCATACCGAACTACTTTCCGTAACCGTCAGGCGCAGTTAAAGTAATTCTTAAGAAAACGGAAAATAAACACATTTTCTTGAAGATTTTATTTCAAATGCTGGAATTATAAGGAATGAATGGCCTTTTTGTGGAATTTATCGGGGATATAAACTTGGAAAAGTCGCGGGAATACTGGACGATGCCTTCCGGCCTTCGTCCAGTATTCCCGCGACTTTTCCAAGTTTATACCCCGATAAATTCCACAAAAAGGCCATTCATTCCTATAACGGATTTTGATGAAAAATGGCGCACCAACGGCGACTTGTTAAACTGCATTTGGTGGTCTCGGTACTGTGCCCCAAACGTCTGTAGTCTTTTCATTGTATCGATTTCCGTGTATATTGCTCTTCGCAAAAACGACATAAGTATGTGCCTACGTCCCGAGACCACCAAATGCAGATCATAAAGACGCGTTTGCCGCGCCATATTTCATTAAAATCCGTTGCATGTTAAGGAAACTATCAAATAATACTTACTTTGAAGTGGGCGCGCTTTCAACACATTCAGCCATTGTTGTAGTTGTTCTAACCACGTGATAATTCACCTTGATATAGCACACTACAGTGTCTAGGAAAGGAAAATGTACACATCGGCCAGAGCGAATGTACGGAGCCCGCAGGGGAGGTATACATGTTTTGTATTAATTCGTTCCCACGAAATAACAATTCGTTCCCTCAATTTAACAATTCGTTCCCTCAATTTAACAATTCGTTCCCACGAAATAACAATTCGTTCCCACAAGAACGAATTGTTAATTCGTGGTAACGAATTGTTATATCGAGGAATTAATAAAATAAATCCATGTCCCCTGCGTGGCACCGTACGAATGTACATTTTGAGAATGTTGACAACAATACACAAATATCTGACTTGAAGTACATGTTGGTGTAATATAATTGATAGGAGTCCATTGGCATGGCTCTTCTAAGTATAGTTAGCTACATTATATCATGTTCTACTTCACATTCAATTCAGATTCTTGTCAAACGTCAGAAGAGGTGAAACTGGCTGATGGCTGGAACACACAAAGATGGCCGACTTGGCCACTCCCTGTGCCGTATAGGATACAGTGTTCACATATATGTTATACAAATGTACATATATTCAGAGACATATACACCCATAAATCCTTGATATATTCTATCACCTTTACGAAGCACTTACTTGAATAAAATAATGATCTGGAATAGAACGGGTTCTTAACCCTGTGAACCCGAAAGCCGGCTATAGCGGTGTTTGCAAACAGTGCAGATCCAGATGAGACGGCACGTAACGAGCCGTCTCATCAGGATCTGCACATTTTGCAAGTACTTTTCATTGTTGTGAGAGCAAACACACCCCCTTTTAATAATTGGACTAGTCTGAATAGCATGTTGTGACGATTGGATTGGTTGCGAAATTAACATATCACAATCCATTCCAGTTACTTAGGGGTGAAATGGTTAAGCAGGCGAGTGCATACCGGGTTTGCGTCATTTCGAGTTTTTTCATATCCTCTTGTGCCAAACTCCCTGGACCACCAAATGCAGCTCACGAAGACGCGTTTATTATTTTTTATTATACTGAATTTATTACATTATCACAGCCATTTTGGCTGTGATAATGTAATAAATTCAGTATAATAATTCTGCATACTTTTAATCATCAAATATATGCAGTCGTTAGTTCTATATGAAATAATGCATTTCAGGAAAAATAAATGATTGCTCCCTCAAAGTATACTTTGCTAGAAAAGTATATTTTGCAATGTTGGTGAAATCGGCTACTGGTATCGAGCTTTGTCTTGGCTGAATACGTCCTGGCTTGCAACATAATATCTTACCAGGCATTAAAGGAGCATATAGAGAATAGTCGGTTAGTGCCGTAAGGAGCATATAAGGATCTTTGAAAAAATGCTATAAAAAGAAGTGATTTCATCGTGGCCTTGTGTGCATGTAAAGTGGTTTAATTTAAGATATATGACGATACTAGGACCGCTGGGCATTTTTTTTCTCACCCATATACATGTAGGTACATACTTATCGTTCAATAAGATAGCAAATATGATACATATGTACTGTATGTAGTGACTATGTACCGATATCGGTGATGATTCAAACAACACAGGAGTCCTAGTATCGTCATCTATCTTCAATTAAAACCACTTTACACAGGGCTATGATGAAAACACATTGTTTTTTTTAAATCCGGTTATGCCCCTTTAACCTCATACACATATCTGGGGGGCGACAACTGCTTCTCTGGCGTTCCGTTGGTCGAACGTAAACAATAAGTAATAGTTATAGTTCACAAATTTATTTTTTATTAAAAAATAGTTTATAAAAAATCAATATGTGAACAATAACTAACTTATTGGTTGCCCCGCCCCATCGCAGACACCTGCCTATTAGAATGGATTGTTGCCCATAAACGTGTTTTCAACAACGATATTATTACGTGATTGGCGGTGTGACACTGAATCGATCGTACACATGGTGAGCGTTATATGAAATTAAGTCAAATAGGCGGGGCCTGCGGTTCTAAATATAATTGGTGAGTTATTGTACATTTAATTATTAATTTAATAGATATTTGCGAAAGCGTCGCAATATGCGATTAATTGAGACAACATTCTCTGGTTGTATTGGTCGAGAACCTAGGGCAAACAATAATATATCTTATTTAATACATTTTCCTTACTTAATACATAACCAAATTATCCCTCAGGCTCAATAGTAGTCCGGTTTGCATCAATCGGACTCCAAAACTAGAAGGTTTATACATGCAAAATCAGTATAAAAAGAACTATGTTATATCTAACGCTCCCTGGCATTTACTTCCTTAAACATCCAATGTGTAAACAGTAACGTATATAGAGAATAGTAGGTTAGTGCCGTGAATGGGAAATAATATCCGGTTAGGCTGAAGAATTTCTTTATTTCTCATCAGAAGTATATGTTGTGACCACTCATTTGAACCGTCTCGCCGAGACGGTTCAAATGAGTGGTCACAACATATACTTTGGTTCAGAAATAAGGAAAATAGATAGAGAATAGTAGGTTAGTGCCGTGAATGCGAAAAAATATCTGGCAAGGCTCTGCCGAGCACATCCCATTTCCGTGCCGTGCCAGATATTTTTTCCCATTCACGGCACTAACCTACTATTTTATTTATCCCGTCAACACCTACAAATGGCTTTAAAATGCAAAAATAGTATTGACTGGATATCAAAAATGTTTCACGGCACCGTGTTTCACGGCACATACGCACTGTGTTGACGGGATAAACTTAATTCACATATTGCAAGATTTAACCCCTATAAGTTACATATTACCAGATTTAATAATTACTCATTCTACAGGAATGGAAAATCAATACTTGGATGGGAGACTGCGTTATATAAAGCAGGCTATTTATAAGTATGTTATTGTTAACATATTGGATTGCTAAGGAACTACATGTTGCGGTCGCTAACGCCGCCTCGCATTTAATTCCGTAAACATCCAATATGTGAACAATAACTTACAATGTATCGCGCATTTCATTAATCGTCCTGGGTCTCAGATATGTGCAGAAAGTGACGAAACAGATTTATTTTCAAATTAGTAAATAGAAGATCTTGCATAAGTGATGATTTAATATTTAACTAGCTTACTGATTTCATAAGAAACGAGGCTATGCGGATTTTCTTATGATATTAGTTAAGGCTGCACAGAAAAATAGCAAACATTTACCGCTTTTCTGCGGGCGGCGGGCGACTTATAAAACTCGCCGCCTCTCGCAATAAGTTAAGGAGGGAGGCTCTTGCGACACATATAGAAAGATACTCACAAATGAGGTACAAATCGCGCGCCACAATTAAAATGCAGTAACCGCATCAGATGTGGATATTAGTTTTTTACAAAGTTACCCCACCCACTTATGTATGGCAGGAAATTGCAACACGACTGAATTTGTTGCAATTATTTTCATGAACATATGAGGCACAACGGCTTTGCTATGACGTGTTCTAGCACTTGTAACACTACACCATTTCCTGAAAATTATTCCAAAGCGGGATCATAACTACCTCAAAGTGTTGCTACAAATGCTCCCAAAATAATACCTTAAATTCTGACGAGAAGCCATTCCGCCTAGACAGCATAGCATGCGCCATTTTCCAAGATGTCAAAATCAACTGGAGCTACATTTATAACATTCAGTTTCGTACAATTATGAAATACTCTATAAGAAATACACCTCACATAGTCAGGAAATACAGTAGAACCCCTCTAAACCGGACACCCTGGCGACAAGTAGTATATGGGAGTCAAAATGATACCACCTCCCTCTGGAAGCCCCCCAGAGCGGGGGGCTTCCAGTGGGATGTGGTATCATTTTGACTCCCATATACTACTCGACACCATTGTCTTTAATTTAGATGGGTTTCACTGCAACTGTCTTCATTGTCGTGTCGTTTCATGATTGAAACTGACAAAAGCTGTACATGGGAGCCACCGTCATTTTGACTCCCATATATACTGCAATATTTGACAAAATTTCATGAAGTAAAAAGAAGCAACTTTCGCGGCGACTTACCTGTAGAAAGTCTGTATCAGTAGCGGCGAGTTTTATATGTAATTATATAGGAGACTATTACCATTTCTTACGTAACTTTTAAACTACACAACCGATTAAAAATGCACAAGTCACATTTTAAACTTCAATTATTGTACTTTATGATGATGTTTCGATCGTGTTTTTAAAATAAAAATATTTTGGTCCTTTTTAGCTTTAAAAATAGTCGGTAGTTTTTATATGATTTATATAGCAAATTGTGATTTTTCTTCTCGATTTTCGTTGGGAAAATTGCAAAATATCTTTTTATAAGAATAGTGACAAAAAATGCACAGGTATTTTCAATTAGCTCATTCATTTTTCTATCTATTGATATAAAAATTATGTTTCTAAGTTAATAATATTTTGGTTCAGTTAGCGTTTCAGTTTCCAGTTAGCGTTTCACGGAAATCTTCGGCAATTTCCGTGATATTCGTTGAAACGGGCACCTGTTTACGGTGCTTAGCGGTGGTGGGACGATTGTATGTTACCCGAGGCATGACCGTGTTGTCGGTAAAAGTATTTGTGAACAAAGTAACCAAATTAGACTTTGATTTTCACGTACTTTGAAGCTAATAATTGGAGACGAGTGTGTTTGTCACCGAAATATTAATCGCTCATTTTAAACACTGCTGATTATCTAACAAATTACATCGTTAATCCGAAACTAACGTCATGGTTGCCAATTAAAAGCAGTTAATTAGTAACTGCCGTGCAAACTGCGATTTGTGTTTTTTTAGATGCCGACAAGACTACTCAATTAAGAGACAATTCTTTATATGTCTGTATCTTCATACAGACATACGATCTATGGTAGCAGGCATGGCTTCATCTCTCAGAAAAACATACAGAAAAACTGTTTCGTTTGTTGCTGTATGATATCTAGTTCAAAAGTTATGCAGATTATCAATTTTAGTCAGAAAATCCAAAATGGCCGCCAAAATGGCCGCCAAATGGACCTCATGGGACACGATTTCGCAATGGGAACATCTTTTTTTTTCCACTAGACATCTTGAGGATTACAAAAATGTATGTTAAAAAAATATACCTTTTGTGTGCATGGGGACCCTGTCTTCCTGCCCAACTAATATATGATTTTGGAATAAAATACTTTTATAGCTTCGACGATATGAAAAATATATATGACATAAATACTGCAGATGTGTTGAAATATTACAAATTATTAGGTAAAATGAAAACTGAATGGAAACTAGAAAATGAAAACCGAGCCATTGACTAATGAAACCCGAAAGTCTGCAATAAATGTATGTTTATCATCGAAGCATATAAATAAAATATTATATAATATACAGATTGAAAAATCGAGATTAGCACAACAAAAACATATATTCAAATGGGAAAACGAACTAAATAAACAAGATATAGAACTACATTTTTTCATTGTCATATAAAAACACAATAAGAACAAAACGTAGAGAATTTCAGCACAAATAGTTCATGGGACTAATTCCAAACAATACCTTTCTATTCAAATGCAAATTAAAACCATATAACTATGTGAATTATGTCATATGAATGTGAATTATAATAAGCATATGTTTTGGGAATGAATGCAACGTCATACAACCTTTGTGGTCGGATTTCAACCTGCTATATACTACAATAGTAATTTAACATACGGAACTATATCATTTTGTAACGTGAGGGTTGACTGCAAAAATAGAACAATGCTTATCAGCTGTTCAATTCTTCTAGCAACATATTTTATTTTTAAGTGCAAATACGATGAAACGAAATCACTGATAGGCCGTTTTAAAATATATCTGAAGCAAACAATACACATAGAAGAGAATATTGCCACTATTAAGGATAAACTAGATATTTTCCAATCAAAATGGAGTGACTTTATAGAAATAAATAGATAAAAACATTCATCTGCTATGTGTATCAATATACCGATATACTTGCAAAAAAGGGAGATCCTGATGAGACGGCTAGTTACGAGCCAGCTCATCTGGATCTGCACTGTTTGCATAAACCGCTATAGCGGGATTACGGGTTCAAAGGATTAAAAAGAGAATACAAATGGAAATTGACTCCGAAACTTGGCTAGATAGCTTGGAAATGGTTCAACTAAGAAAACAAACGATACATTTTAAAAATCGGTCTACTATTTCTGAAATGTTTGCCTTGTTTATATGGCCGTATAATTTGAGCCAGTTTCGTCAAACAGATATTAATCTGGTATGCCCTGTGTAAAGTCCGTTAAAGGTACATGCCGACTCAGTAGGCACAACATGTTCTATATAGGGATTAAATATGTGTATATTTGTGTCACTATTCCACCAGTTCTAACCAATACGAGTGCCCGCTACACAAATGTAATCATTTAGTAATATATATTTTATTGATAATGACTGGCGGTGGTATCAGGCTATTTTCATATGCAAATGAGTCATGATATTGTTTGATATCAGTGTGGAAATGTACGTCTGATATAAAATGCATAATAATGTCAATCAATACATGGGGTAATGGTGAATGAATGTTTATTTTACCAGACAATGTCTCATATGATGTCCCTGATACAAAGAACATGTTGTGCCTACTGAGTTGGCATGTACCTTTAACTATTATTTTTTGACATGATATGCGATGGGTATGGGTAACCATAGAGGTAATAGTCAATGTAATAAAGCTCCCACAATTTATGAATCTTGCTGTCCGGGATGTCTTTATAATAGCTCAATACTACGTCAGATGACTTTTCCTTGACGTATCCCGTTTGCTCGCGATTTGGAATAATAATCGAATCGAGCGCGTCAACACTTCTTAGGGTCATCCGCATATCTCGATCGTACGTGTCCATTTCCCCGATGAAATCGTACCTAAATACGCACGGGCGGCATATTCGATGTTGAAAGTATGTTTCAAATGTCTTCCCTTCTTGTTCCAGTTCGTCCCTCACTTATAAAGATCGAATGCGTTTGTCAATATACTCTTCAAAGCTTTCTGTCCTATTGTGCATACGGTATGCAGAGAGCAGTCTTTCCAGCGGCTCCCTCGTAAATAAAAATGTTGTATATTTGTGTAGCATGGCATACATGTCATCTTTTTTCAGACCAGGAATATTGCTTAAGAAAAAATCGTCAGTACCCCTTCGGGCTTTGCCTGTTGATATACATTTTGTACTTGTACATTCAGCCGGGTCAAATAAACCTTCCAAAAAGACATAAATTCGCTGAAGATTTGTCGATGCTGCCTTGGGAACTTTACAGCCGATTAGGTTGTATTTCTGTGACACAATGAGTCTGTAGAACGGTAAGACTTTCTTATTTGGCAATTCTTCCATTGTCATGTTCTCTATTAAACCCCGGTTTATTAGCTCGTTACATCGCTGCTGGAGGTTGTATTTCTTTTCTGTTTGACTGCGCCATTCTTTGTTCATAGCGGGGTTATTTTCGTTACTGCCTCCGAGTCTATTCGTTTTGTCATCCAGTCGAGCGTTACTACCAGTTTGTCGACGTTTTCCGTTATTTCTTCGGCTGTTTGAGCTAACCTCATCACCCATACTGAAATTGGACCATTTATAGTTTCTTGCACTGCCTGTCCGTTTGTTATTGGCCTGTAAAGATATATACATGTACATTGTAGATATAATCCAGTTTGCGCAAAGCCAGAATGGCCACCAAAATACAATTTACACAATGGGTTGCGTTAATCTTGCCAAGATGTCAACGTTTCTGAAAATATATTGGCAATCTCAACCGCAATCCAGGAGTTTAATTGGTTGAGCCTGCGCTGTAGCAGAGTTCAGGCTCAGTCAATCAAGCCGCTTGATTTCAATCACAATATGATAGTGTCTGAAAAAACATAATCAAATATTGGCAATATTAGCGCAGGCGGATGGGTATTATTATTAAACCCCAAATACACTAGAGCTTCCGTACATTTATCAGGTATCGAGCTTTGTCTTGGCTGAATACGTCCTGGCATGCAACATAATGTCTTACCAGGCATCAATGTCCCTGATAAAGAGAATAGTAGGTTAGTGCCGTGAATGGGAAAAAATATCCGGTTAGGCTGAAGAATTTCTTTATTTCTAATCAGAAGTATATGTTGTGACCACTCATTTGAACCGTCTCGCCGAGACGGTTCAAATGAGTGGTCACAACATATACTTTGGTTCAGAAATAAGGAAAATAGATAGAGAATAGTAGGTTAGTGCCGTGAATGGGAAAAAATATCTGGCAAGGCTCAGGAAACGGGATGGGCGAGGCTCTGCCGAGAACATCCCGTTTCCGTGCCGCGCCAGATATTTTTTTCCATTCACGGCACTAACCTACTATTCTATTTATCCCGTCAACACCTACAAATGGCTGTAAAATGTAAAAATAGTGTCGACTGGATATCAAAAATGTTTCACGGCACCGTGTTTCACAGCACATACGCACTGTGTTGACGGGATAAATAAGGATCTTTGAAAAAATGCTATAAAAAGAAGTGATTTCATCGTGGCCTTGTGTGCTTGTAATGTGGTTTACTTGAAGAAATATGACGATACTAGGGCCGCTGGGTGTTTTTTTCTCACCCATATACATGTAGGTACATACATATCGTTCAATAAGATAGCAAATATGATACGTATGTATAGTATGTACCGATATCGGTGACGATTCAAACAACGTAGCAGTCCGAGTATCGTCATCTATCTTCAATTAAACCACTTTACACAGGGCTATGATGAAAACACATTGTTTTTTAAATCCGGATATGCCCCTTTAACCTCATACAAATATCTGGGCGACAACTGCTTCTCTGACGTTCCGTTGGTCGAACGTAAACAATAAGTAATAGTCATAGTTCACATATTTAATTTTTAATAAAAAACCGTTTACACAAATTCAATATGTGAACTATAACTAACTTATTGGTTGCCCCGCCCCATCGCAGACACCTGCCTATTAGAATGAAATGTTGCCCATAAACGATACTATTACGTGATGGGCTGTGTGACACTGAATCGATCGTACACATGTTGAGCGTTATGTTGAGTGGTTCTCAATATAATTGGTGAGTTATTGTACATTTAATTATTAATTTAATAGATATTTGCGAAAGCGTCGCAATATGCGATTAATTGAGAAAAAAATATCTGGTTTCATTGGTCGAGAACCTAGGGCAAACAATAATATACCTTATTTAATACATTTTCCTTACTTACTACGTAACCAAATTTTATCCCGTCAACACAGTGCGTATGTGCCGTGAAACACGGTGCCGTGAAACATTTTTGATATCCAGTCAATACTATTTTTGCATTTTACAGCAATTTGTAGGTGTTGACGGGATAAATAGAATAGTAGGTTAGTGCCGGGAATGGGAAAACATATTCGGCAGAGCCTCGCCCATCCCGTTTCCTGAGCCGTGCCAGATATTTTTCCCATTCACGGCACTAACCTACTATTCTCTATATCCCTCACGCTCAATAGTAATCGGGTTTGCATCAATCGGACTCCAAAACTAGAAGGTTCATACATGCAAAATCAGTATAAAAAGAACTATGTTATATCTAACGCTCCCTGACATTTACTTCCTTAAACATCCAATATGTAAACAGTAACGTATACTTAATTCACATATTGCAAGATTTAACCCCAATAAGTTAAATATTACCATATTTAATAACTACCCATTCTACAGGAATGGAAAATCAATACTTGGATGGGAGACTGCGTTATATAAAGCAGGCTATTTATAAGTATGTTATTGTTAACATATTGGATTGCTAAGGAACTACATGTTGCGGTCGCTAACGCCGCCTCGCATTTAATTCCGTAAACATCCAATATGTGAACAATAACTTACAATGTATCGCGCATTTCATTAATCGTCCTGGGTCTCAGATATGTGTAGAAAGTGACAAAACAGATTTATTTTCAATTTAGTAAATAGAAGATCTTGCACAAGTGATGATTTAATATTTAACTAGCTTACTGATTTCATAAGAAACGAGGCTAGGCGGAATTTCTTATGTTATTAGTTAAGGCTGCACAGAAAAATAGCAAAAAATTGACCGCTTTTCTGCGGGCGGCGGGCGACTTATAAAACTCGCCGCCTCTCGCAGTAAGTTAAGGAGGGAGGCTCTTGCGACAAATATAGAAAGATACTCACAAATGAGGTACAAATCGCGCGCCACAATTAAAATGCAGTAACCGCATCAGATGTGGATATTAGTTTTTTTACAAAGTTACCCCACCCACCTATGTATGGCAGGAAATTGCAACACGACTGAATTTGTTGCAATTATTTTCATGAACATATGAGGCACAACGGCTTTGCTATGACGTGTTCTAGCACTTGTAACACTACACCATTTCCTGACAATTATTCCAAAGCAGGATCATAACCACCTCAAAGTGTTGCTACAAATGCTCCCAAAAATACCTTAAATTCTGACGAGAAGCCATACCGCCTAGACAGCATAGCATGCGCCATTTTCCAAGATGTCAAAATCAACTGGAGCTACATTTATAACATTCAGTTTCGTACAATTATGAAATACTCTATAAGAAATACACCTCACATAGTCAGGAAATACAGTAGAACCCCTCTAAACCGGATACCCTGGCGACAAGTAGTATATGGGAGTCACAATGATACCACCTTCCTCTGGAAGCCCCCTAATGGGAGCCACCGTGGTATCATTTTGACTCCCATATACTACTCGACACCATTGTCTTTAATTTAGATGGGTTTCACTGTAACTTTCTTCATTGTCGTGTCGTTTCATGATTGAAACTGACACAAACTGGTCATGGAGTACTTAATGACAGTGGAACCTCTCTAAACCGGACACCCTGGGAGGTCCCCAGGGTGTCCGGTTTAGAGAGGTTCCAGTGTAGTCATAAACCTATTTTTCTAGACACACTGGTGTAACTTGCAGGTTCGGTACTGGAATATATAGAAAATCGTCCACCCCCTTTATACCTCTAGCTCAGTACTGTCCCGTGAGACATATAACGAGTTTAATAAATACAATATTAAATCATCACAAATGTTTGATTATATTTATTGCAAAAGCACAGCACAACATGTTGAAGCTGTAATAACCACGTAGCGTGTTTTATATACCGGTCTCATTTGCATATTTAGGGAACTAAAGTATCATGATTTTATTGCACAGTGTTATTAAGCTGTGAACGCACATTTTATTCAATAAATTGTAATTTAAGTATAGACCAAATTTCACGAAATAAAAAGAAGGCTCATTCTTAAATTGTCCTTTAATTTAATATTATCGAAAAAAACAGTGTTTTTGAATTGTTTATATGGCCGTAAAATTTGGGCAGCTTTTGTGAAACAGACTATAGTTACCTAAATTCAGAGTTACCACATTTAGAAAGCAGTTCCAATTAAAGAAACTAGTTTAGTATACTGATACCCACAAAGGAATATGTACATCTACTGTCTGTTTCACGAGACCTGCCCAAATTTTACGGCCATAGACAATGCAAAAAACAGTAATTTTTTTCGATAATATTAAATTTTATCAAAATTTAAGAATGCGCCTTCTTTTTATTTCGTGAAATTTGGTCACATCATCATGATTGATTTCATTACGAAACAAATATTTTCCGGGAATTTAACATGGGGGGAAGGAGGTGGAGGAGTTGTGGAATGAGTCAGAAAACGACAAACTTTGAAAATTGACTCCGAAAGCTGGCTAGATAGATAGGAAATGGTCTAACGACCTTAGCTGTTGATAGGCCGTTAAACACTAATAAACAAACAAACAAACAAACAAACTTTATAATCTGTGGAATTTTTTTATTTTTTTTTGGTGACGCATTTAGTCAGTATAAATAATTAAAACATATCATGACTCATTTGCATATGAAAATATCCTGATACCACCGCTCGTCATTATCAGTAAAATGCATATTACTGAATGATGATATCTGTATAGCGGGAACCCGTAATTTTAAGAACGGTTGGAATAGTGACACAATTATACACTTATTTAATTTATATAAAGAACATTTTGTGCCTACTGAGTGGGCATGTACCATTAAATTCCCATAGAGATCTTCACTCAGGCTATGGGGATTTAACGTGGGGAAATTGTTTTTTCGCAATAAAATCAATATTTGACAAAATTTCATGAAATAAAAAGAAGCATATCCAACTTTCGCGGCCACCTTACCTGTAGAAAGTCTGCATCAGTAGCGGCGAGTTTTATATGTAATTATATAGGAGACTATTACCATTTCTTACGTAACTTTTAAACTACACAACCGATTAAAAATGCATAAGTCACATTTTAAACTTCAATTATTGTACTTTATGATGATGTCTCGATCGTGTTTTTAAAATAAAAATATTTTGGTCCTTTTTAGCTTTAAAAATAGTCGGTAGTTTTTATATGATTTATATAGCAAATTGTGATTTTTCTTCTCGATTTTCGTTGGGAAAATTGCAAAATATCTTTTTATAAGAATAGTGACAAAAAATGCACAGGTATTTTCAATTAGCTCATTCATTTTTCTATCTATTGATATAAAAATTATGTTTCTAAGTTAATACTATTTTGGTCCTTTTTAGATAATAAAAATGACACCATCTGTTTTCATTTTCCAGTTAGCGTTTCACGGAAATCTTCGGCAATTTCCGTGATATTCGTTGAAACGGGCACCTGCTTACGGTGCTTAGCGGAGGTGGGACTATTGTATGTTACCCGAGGCATGACTACTCAATTAAGAGACAATTCTTTACACGTCTGTATCTTCATACAGACATACGATCTATGGTAGCAGGCATGGCTTCATCTCTCAGACCACGTTCTAATGTTAGCTACACAATTCTAAATGAAGGAGATTATGTTTTGCCTCGGCAAAAGAAGACGTCCACTTTAAGCAAGCCAGTAATTCTTGAGGACACCTACAACGTTGAACGACTAATTTACAGACGAAAAGAAAAGCACAGGAATGTAAGTATAATATTGTTATTTCTTCCTTTTTTTTGCTATGAATATATGCCAATTGATTGCGTTTCTTACTCATTGTAAATATTGTGCAAGACTTCACAGCGAATAGTGCAAACCCTGATCAGACCATGTGCATTACAGTGATTACAAAACTGCATACATTTTTTGTTGATTGTGTACCTTTATGGAGCATAATAAAATATTTTTCGCAATTATGTAATTGTCAATATTGCAGCTAGAAGTAATTTATATAATTTATATAATTTATATAATTTTCACTTGTTATTCTGTGTTCAGTATACAGCTATAAATAATTATCGGTAACATGGTAATTATAATTTACTTTTTTTGTCTACGTTATAAATGTTGGTCAACTATGCTATATTGTTTTATTACGTTAAATACAGGGCAATATTAACGGGATTTAAATATATCATATCGGTACTCCTTTAAATAATATTTTTATATTTTAAATGTTATACCTCAAGATAAACCTCAAGATAAACTGGATTAGTTTTTACTGATATTCATGCTCAATCCAGAGAACTTAACCATTTAAATGAATTAAATGTTGTCGTCTGCTGGAAATGTTTTATTTTCATTTTCATTTTTGCTTTATTTCTCGACAAAAACCTGGTTTTGACAGCACATGAGAATCGTCTCCACTGGAGACGATTCTCATGTGATGTCAAAACCAGGTTTTTGTCGAGAAATATTGAAAATAAAACATTTCCAGCAGACGACAACATCTAATCCAGTTTATCTTGAGGTAAATCAGCGTCCAATTGTTGGCCTGTGTACAGCCTTGTATATTGTCAGCTAAAACAATCAATATTACGCTTCTCCAAATGGGGACAGGTGCACGAGAAAACGTGCCCTGTTTGCCAATCCCACATAAAATATGTTTACCTAATAATGTTTTATTTCAACGTTAAGATTAAAATCCTTGGGATACCATCGATTTTGTTAGTCATTTATCCATGAAATTGAAACATTTCAAACACCGACCAGTATTAGTTAACTGATGGGCGAGGAAGTCAACATGCCAACCATGTTGGTTTTCATGTGCATGCGCTACTTGTTGTTTTGACTGGCTATGTTGGACACTGGTAAACAAAAGGGAACTCACAAACTTTTGGAAGTCAAATTGACTTGCTTGGTATACTTATGTGTCATCTTATTGGGAAAATGGGGCTTATGGTATTTGTGACCATTGTAGATCCTGATCAAATAGCACGATCCTGTAGTCTAATAACGCTTGTTAGAAGTCACGTTTCTCCAGTATATACATGTATTATACAAAATACTCACAGTTTTATTGTTGGTATAAAGTGTCTATCAGTTGATAGCTATTTTGATAAAAAAAATAAAATTGTGTTTCTCTTAAATTTGAAGTACGACAAACATATTCTACTGATTTGTAATTTCAACATAGACTTTGTCTCATTTGACACAATACTTAATATAATTTCATCTTTATACGCTGATCTGGAACTACATTTGTTCCAGTCACCGCCACATATTATGAAATTGCCCGCAGATAAATCTACAGTGAAACCTCTTTAAACCGGACACCCTGGGAGGTCCCCAATGTGTCCGGCTTAGAGAGGTTTCACTGAAATCATGTAATATTTGATCATGCTGAGTCATAGTTATGTGCTATGCGATCATGAACATACATTATCACCTGAGATAAATGACCAAGAAACTTAATAAAAATGAGATCACATGTGTTTTCTTGGTGTCCGGTTTAAAGAGGTTCCACTGTATAATTAACGTAATTTCCTTTTTACATACACAAATTATTTACTGCAAACTATACTAAACCTCATTGAATGAATTATATTTGTACAACCAGCGTAGACCCCGTTCAGAATGTGCGGATGCGCAGCTTGATCTGGGTATATACTGGTTTCAAATTATTTACGCGATTTAACGATTATTTACTGCAAACTAAACTTCCTTGAACTTTATTTGTACAACCAGGGTAGAATTATTTTCTGCAAACTAAACATAGTTTAACTATGTTTGTACAGCCAGGATAGAAACCGTTCAGAAATACTAAGTTAGAAAAGTTAGCCACCCAGTTAAGCCTGTTCATCCGCGCAGTCTGATCATAGTTTACACCGGTTGCAACAGATATATATTGCGTGAATTAATTAAATTGTTCTTAGTGTACCTCTGGTTCATAATGAAGATAACTGTGAATAGCTGTTGTATTAAAAACATATGAAAATAAGTTTAAATATCATATGCTCTCCTGTCCTTCAGCACGAGTACTTGGTGAAGTGGGAAGGGTACCACGTCAGCGACTCTACATGGGAACCAGAAAGCCATCTCCCCCCACTGATAACGACAGAATATATCCCCAGCGACATCGCACCAGTTAGACAGTCTCATTTTCGCATATACATTCCCATGTATTCCATTCTTGTTGATGAAACAATAAACAATAATTGCATCAATACATTTCAAATGTGTTTGTTTTTATTTCATAATTAATTTCCTTGTTAAACGGGCCATATTTCTATAATAATAGCTTTCACTGTCGAGCCGGGATTGGAACTTGTGCATTAGACGCTGTGTCGTTACGGACACAGGTTCCAATCCCGTCTCGATAGTGAAATATATATATATATATTGCTCACGTCCCATGCAGATGGTAGTCATACGACACCACTATCCGCGAGTCCAAAAATGAGAAATGCCCCCCTATATATATGCACTCCAGCAACAATTCCAATAGATCTACGAACAATTTTCTCATGCTCGGTCAAATTAAGGTCTCTGTGCCTACATGTATCTCACTTCTCCAACCGTTTAAAAGTCTGGTAAGATATATGTATAAATTACCCTACATCACACGATTACCAGGCAGGGAACGGGTGGAATAAGCTATTTAGAGCACGGTTGACCGCCTGTACGGTCGATAATCTGCTCGCTAGAACTCGCGGATTATCTCCACGTACAGACGGACGAACAGTGCTATAAGTAGTGCGTGTCCGGCATCGATCAAACCCCCGTTAACATTTTCACAACAAAGGAAGAATATTTAATTCCACATTTCGTATAAAATATTTGCGATGTCATTTACGGAAAACATATTTAACTTTTGAAAATCATTTTCACGTGGTCATAAATGTCATTTTCAATAAAATTAAAATGTTCGGGAATCGAGATACATGTTAGCCTGACACGTTAATTAGAATATCACAGTGGTCAATGGTGGAATGGCCACACGACATGTACATGGATTATCGATTTACATATCGATAAAATTGCGTACATCACATGACAACTGTAGATTTCCGAGAGATTACGGAAAAAGCCGATATCACGGAAATTTCCGACTGACCATCACATAATGGTCAGCTGAAATTGACCATGTGGTCACTATGGATTTTGTTCAGGTACGATGGCCGCGAAAGTTCGATATGGCTCATTCTTAAATTGTCCTTTAGTTTATTGTTAATTACACGCATTTTAGCTACCAACGTCACATAGGAATTTCTCTTTCCGAAACAATCGCACACAACCAGCTTCACGCATCGTGTATATATTTCACGCATTGAACAAATATAGAAGTATTTATGATACTCCAATTCGGGTTTTCCCATTATTGATCATTCTGCGAATATAACAAAGGAATCCGAAAGAAAAGTTCACGGAAGTCTATGTCGAAATGTTGGAACGCAAATCAAAATAAAACGACGTTTTAGTTGATTCAAGGTTAGTGGATGATAAGTATTAGTCACAAATTGTAACATTTGAGTTACTGATGTTTATTCCAGTGATCCACGTCAATATGTTGAAACAACGGAAGTGATCAATCAATTAACGGAAGTGATGTCATTTACCTTTGACTGGTTTTGTGAGTTAGACGAGTCAATATAGGGTTTTACCCAAAACAAATTGACTGTTTTTTAACTGTTTTCAGTTCAATGTGTGGTGGATAACAACATATCAAAAGTTCACCAAAATTATCGTATGGGAAAGTCCCGAAATTAGGTCAAATCCAAGATGGCCGACAATAAAACATAAAATGGCATATAACATCCGAATAATCAACTTTAGACATATTATATGTATTGCGAGTGAATAGGAAAATGACTATGACGATCCTAAAAAACGATGTTTTGTTGCTCTACGACTTACCATTTGCAATTGGCGGCCATCTTGGATTTCTGCACGTGCAAACACCAATATTTTCCAAAAGACAATAATGCACCATACATTGAATGCTGTATAAGCATAAACAATACACATTGACTCAGATATTTCAGAATGAAACTTATTTGAAACCTGGCTGTGGCATTTAGATGCCAATTAACGGAGAATTACATATGTGATACATAGGAAATGATCACAGATACAGTACAACCTACGGCTACTTCGCCAACTTAAAGTAAATGAAACACAAAGTAGAGTACACAATGATTGACCTAAGCGTATAGAGTTATGATACATGCAATGTACTGATATATGTACATTGGGTGCTGATGTTTAACTCATAACGTCCGACTAATAACAGCGGTATGTACTGATGTGATACCAGTAGCGGCACGAGATCAATAGAGGCACACAGTTTAAATTCACTAACGATGATCCACTGGCCATGTTGTCACCAGTCTTTGCCTGACAGTGACCACACGCACGAGAACAATTCAGTCCACACTTCTTACAGCTGCATCGAAAGGTGCCACAGCCAGTTGTGCAGCTACAGCGAATAATCTTCAGTAGACTCTCTGGAGCTGCGTTTTTCTTCATCATCACTGGAATCAATCTCGCCTTGTCATCGTGAAGCCTCCATCCCCAGGCAATAGGGTCCATCTCACCACTGTTTCCCATCCATGTCATAACCTGAAGATATGTACGTCTGGAGTGTAAGTGGGTCGCAGAGACCGTTGGTGGAAGACGTTCTGGTGTCACAAATGTCTTAGCCGTTGCCACTTTGCGACTCAGCATGCTGTATCTGATAGAGGCAAGCGAGTCAGATTGTTTTCCATTGAACAGTGTAATTGCCTTCGACCCACTTGCCTCAATCACTGTTGTGTCGTTTCCTGGCGTAGTAAATATACGTGAACACGTCTGGATAACGTCTTGACCCTTGATAAGCTTCTGGAAAGCCGTTTTCTTTCCAATTCCGAAAATCCTCGACGTGCTGTCACATCCGGTGAAGGCGTGAATGAACAACAGGTGAGTGGGTGTTTCTTCACCTAGTATTTGTTTCATTTTCTTAATATTGTATACTGTCTTTGACTTGGATTGGTGGTCTGAGCGGAAGTATAGGGCTTCACCTGTGGAGGGTGTGTAGTACAATAGGAGTACCAGCAAGTCAGTGTCTTCACCGATTATTGTTGTCGACATCGTGGTAGATGTTGTGACACCTGTCTGGACAATATCAACATCAGCATCTCCCTCTGCATGGACAACGCAACATCCTCTTTGTTGTAAGTGCTCGGAAATGAGGTTGACGACGGCTTGCTTATTTTTCTCGTTTGAAAGGAACTCCTCCTTTTTACCAGTGAATTGTGTAGTGTCTGTCATGTTAACGGTTCTCTGATGCTGATTTCGACTACATGTGCATTGTCCTTGACGGATGGACCACCGTCATAGCCATCAAACACAACCGTCGGGTTTCCGTAGTGGTGAGCAAACAATGCATATGAATCGGCAATCGAATTGTATGTGCTACCTTCACTCCATTTCAGACGGTGTAGCAGGGAACCTCCATCCAGAACATAATGCTCTGTGTCAGGGATTGTCTCTGTTATAGCATCATTCGACTGGGAATTCACATGGCTTCTGATCGCGTTTGCTAGCTGCGGCTTGTCGGCTTTACGGAGTAGATCCTTCGTCTCGAACAAAGAAGGCGGATAGGGACAAAGTTCGTAGCTCATGACATTATCAATAGACAGGTCGGTTGTATGTGAAACCACCAGGAATCTCTGAAACAGCAACGCATGATCAATAATCTGCTCGTCATCTATCTTAACAGCTGCAACTGACGCTAATGTCTTGGCTTTAGTACTTCTCTTCACCGAATAAGAAAATACTGAATGTCCTGGCATTTTCGAAACCACTTGACGTCCCACGGAATCAAGATCATGAACATTAATGTCCTCATTTGCTACCACACCAGTTATAATGTTTCTCAACGATAGATCTGGAGAAAATGGTGAGAAACCATCAAGCTTTGCTGCTATCGTCTCCACGTCAGCTCTATCTCTGTCCATCCTGGCAGCAGATACCTCTTTGTGCTGCTCACTTGTAGTGAAAGACATGTTGGTTAAAGTTAAATCCTGCATGTGTGAGTTATGTTCCCCAGACACCGGTGAGGACAGCGTCCACAGTAAACGCTGATATGCTCTGTCATCCCACTGCCATGTGTGAGACCTCCTGCACTTTTAAGTGTTCTCATAAGTGTTTGTTCGATTACTAAGTCTGATCCAAGGCCTTCCCAGAACTGATTACTGCGTCTGATGACATGGAATCCACTTTCAAATTTCTGATACACATGTGCGTTTGTAGCTTCCAATTCATTCATGTTTTGTAGGTACAGATTTGCAGACTTCAGGTAATTCGAGTGCCCCGCTGCTGCAAATATCGGTAGGCATTCAGAGACAGCATGGAGATGCATCTTCCATGATCCAGAACGGTCAGCTGTTAACAGTTCCCTGGCGACATCCAACATCCAGTGGTATTTCAGCCACAGTTTACTCGTTTTTGAACTGTTCGTTAATTCAGACCTTTCTGCGTTTAATGTCAGTTCCAACTTATTCAGGCAGTAATTGTTCATTGCTTCTTCTAGGCTTGTCTCACCAGCCAGTAATGATGTGTGAAGCTCTTCCAGCTCATCCATCCAACAGGGAGGCAAACTCCGGGTCACGGTCTTCTGCTTTAGTTGCAATTTCGCGCATCAAACACTTATCGACTAACATATGACCACGAAATGCACGCTGTACAGATTTGCCAGACATCATGTGGCCAACAACATTTTCACCGTGGACAATTTCCATGACAGTCTTCAGACCACTTCCATCCATTAGTGTTCCAATAGCCCCCAACAAATTCATGAACGTTTGGAAACTACCCAGTAGCAGTACAATGTCCCTCAAACAGCTGTTCTAGTATTGCGTTCTTTTGAGCTTCATCATCTCCGTCACGAGCTTTCAAGAAGTACGCTCGTAGAATCCGGTCCGTTTTTTCACGCATAGTTACAATGTCATGGAGCCCCTCCTCAGAAGAAATATATATTGACTGTCCATAACGTTGTTCAAGTTTGTTTTTCAGGTATTGGTGTCCATATGGCTCTGAGTCTGGATTCTGTAATAACTCTGAAATCTTTTCGGATAATGCAGACACAGTCAATTGTTCATCATCATCTGCCTCCAGATACTCACAGGTTTTCAGGAATGCTTGATCTTGGTCTTCATTCATTAGTCTCCCAACCTTCCTACGTTTCACGTCTGGCTCAGTCCGATAGGGAAGTGGTATGTCCCGTCCAGTACGAAAGTTACTACTGCATATATGATGATATACACAGTCCGCGGCATGTAGATCACGCATGAAGAACTCTATTATACATTTCACAGTCACAGACCAGTCATCAAAGCGAGAATCGCAACAATCCAATATTGTTGAAACAAACTTATCTGTCTTTACAAAGCTCGAGTATGTTTTTTCGGACCTTTTACCAGCGATGGATTTCTGTATAAATGTCCCATAGAAGATACAGTTTGTTTTGTTGTTCAATGCTCCGCTAGATGCACAGGTACTTATTTTGATACCGGAAGTGTCTACATTGGGGTTACTTTGTTCACATGCTGCGCAATACGTCTTTTGTCTATGTACGCCTGACGACACGATTTATGGACTTTCATACCAGGAGTCGCAAAAAGGTCATGACCTCTCTGGTTACTTGCAGCGCCCCCCTTTTCGCCAATAACTATTAGATCGTCAATGTTATCGCTCTAGCAGAACATGCACGTATCAGCTTGCCCATGTGCTGATTCACTCTTTGTCGGTGTATGGTATTTGAAACAGACACTACATTTTGTTAGATGTCTTATTATTAGTATTAAATTTATTATTATCATGATTCCCATATTATGCACTTCGTGAAATATTATATGAGAGGGTCGCTTTAACATGTATAAGTAATAAACATGACAATGTGTATCTACATAACAGTTCCCATTCAGTGTATAAATATGTATATTGTATCATGCACACACACTGTTCAGTGGTCCAATTGTATTTTGTGGGAGAAAATGATGCAAAACTACATTTTTGTGGAAAACTTTGAAGTTGGCGGCCATTTTGAAATGCAGTATAGCATAAAAATAGTATATATATTATTTAATATAATATACCATGTGTGTATGATGGTAGCCAAAGTAATATTGCTGCTGTCTGACCGTATTATTGGATGTATGACTAAAATTATTAGCAAATATTGGCAAGCAATGGCGGCCATTTTGAAATCCAATTTTAACAACGTTCCCGTGCGAGAATTTTGGTGAACTTTTGATATGTTATTCTAAACATCATCAGTTATAACAAACAGCAAAAAAAGCTTTTGTTGCAATTATTTTGGGGTCGACCTACTTTAAGGCTTATATTGATCCGTCTAAGTTACCTTTTGCCCGGCTCGCTAACTGTAGGCCGGGAACCGTGCTCTTTATGGGTCGAGGTGTCGTAGGTCCGACTTGTCTTATGGCCGAGTTGTCACTAAACCAATCACGAAACCAGCCCGTACTTCCGTTTGTTGAAAACAATGGTTCCCAGCCTACATGCAGATTAGTAAATAACAATTAGCGAGCCGGTCAAAGGTGAATGACATCACTTCCGTTGATTGAAACAAAAATAAACAAGATGGCCGCCGTCCGGCGAAGTCCAACTGGATAGCAATCATTATCACATCGGATTTTCGTTCATCCCAGAAAGTGCCTATGGTTTGAGTGAGCCCGAAAATACGGCATTTTTGCGACGCCTTTTCTTACCTTGGAAAGGCTGTAAGGTAAAGTGTATGGAAATGGGTCACCCGGTGGGTTGGGTAACGTTTTCCAAAGAAGCCACTTATTGGGCCCTCGGTCCGAATCTTCCACCTGTGGTTCATACCACGAAGTGCCTGTGCTTGCAGGAGTAATCTTATAAATGAACAATATATAACAAAGCAAATGGAGTTATGTTGCTATCAAGATAAGTAACCCTTGCATTATGCACTATTTCCGCAGCGACCAACTTTGAGGTGGGTGGGGTATATAAAAAACACGTACCTGGTTCTTTATTGGAGACGGCTGCATGACTGCATCCTCAGACCACGTATAGTCCGTGAACAGCATCAGGAATGAAGAACCTGCGTGGATTATTTCGTGGACACAGTTCATCCTCTTTAAACCGGACATACTGGGAGGTCCCCGGTACTGGGAGGTCCCCAGTATGTCCGGTGTAGAGAGGTTTCACTGTTGTTCTGGTTTATGGGCTAAGACAGAAGGTTTTTCGTGTTCATGTGATATTGAAAGTGGGTGCGTTTACAGATAACTAGTGGGTGTCAGGTGGGAGAATGCGACGGGTAATTTAACGGTCGGGGTTCATCCTTACCGGAATTCCGACTGGAGACCTGGTTTGGCCCTCACATACGTCTTTGGCATTTTGTATGTAACAGTTGAATCTGGTTATACCCCTTATGTGAGTATTACGATTATTCGTAATTTAGGGACCTGGTATGGACCTGGCACCAGGTCAGGTTATTCTAATTTCAGGGCTGAATATGTATTTTTTATTCTTGATGTTAATATTCCGTTCTGATTTTGGAATAACCCCCCCACCACCCCCCCCCCGCAATTCAGCAGGTTAAAACGGGATCGAACCCGTTTGCCCGGCAAAACATGAGCTTAGCTGTTGATAGGCCTTTAAACACCAATAAACAAACAAACATATAACTGGAGAACACCAGCGACTCGTGTAAATAATTATTGCAGCGACTCATGTAAATTATTGCAGCGACTCGTGTAAATAATTATTGGATTATACATTTATTGAGAATATGCAGCCTATGTTCAATACATGTAAATTCTTCAATTGAAATTTCCAGACTATCCTAAATTTGCACTCCCGAACATTTTAGTCGTTTTTAGTTTAATGAAACGGGTCCCAGTCTTTTGTATTCAGTGTACATGTACGGTTGGGAAAGACGAATACATATTCATTCGACCGGATGGAACATACTTGTATGAAAGTAATGTAACAATATTCATTGCATAAAAAGGGTTTCACAGTTCAATAACACAGTGTAATAAAAAGCATAAGACACTTGTGTAAAAATATGCAAATGTGCCAGGTACAGAAAACATGTTAGGTAATCAATATAGTTTCAGATTATGACGATGTGCTTATGCAATACATATAATCTAAGATTTGTTTTGATTTAATATGATATTTATTAAACTCGTTGACTGTTTTCATAAGAAACTCGGCATAGCCTCGTTTAATAAATATCACTATATAAATAAATCGAGGATATTCCATTGGAAATTTTAAATAGCGGGAAATAATACATGAGTGTGCGTCGGATTCCGCGTAAGGAACGAGTGAGCGTAGCGAACGAGTTGCTAGCACGGACGCCGACGGACACGAGCGTATTATTTCCGCTATTGAAACATGTACGATGGAATATCCTATTTATTACACTTTCACGGCGGATATATATGCAAAGGTAGTCTATTTTTTAGATTATAATCAATGAATTATGCTCAACGTCGTGTTTCCTGCCTTTTGACGTCACGCTGTCTGACGTCAAACGTGACGTCTTGTAAACGTTTTGAAATCAAAATTAAAAAGCGGTTTCTATAGCGTTCAATCACATTCACATTGTAAATTAGACGAGACTCTCCGGAAGTTTTCAAATAACTTTATTTTGACTGTGATAAAGGGAAAAAAAGAAGAAAAACAATATCAAGATACTAAGTCGTGGCCACGACATACATGTAGCTAAGTCGTGGCCACGAGATAAAATAAATGTTGCAAATGTCACCTCTATGCCACCGTAGCTATGCCACCGTAATTCCGTGTGTTCTCGTCTCGGTGTATTATTTGTTATTGGAATGAATGGCCTTTCTTGTGGAATTTATCGGGGTATAAACTTGGAAAAGTCGCGGGAATACTGGACGAAGGCCGGAAGGCCTCGTCCAGTATTCCCGCGACTTTTCCAAGTTTATATCCCCGATAAATTCCACAAAAATGCCATTCATTCCTTATAATTCCAGCATTTGAAATAAATTCATCAAGAAAATGTGTTTATTTTCCGTTTTCTTAAGAATTATTTTAACTGCGCCTCACGGTTACGGAAAGTAGTTCGGCGCGGGAGTTTACTGGGATATAAATTTTGGACAGAGACTTGCTACGAGCCAATCAAATGTTAGGGGAATTGTGTAAATATTTTTGTGCTGGAATTATAAGGAATTGATTACGCGGTTTCTTTCACGAGTGCAATAAATAAATTTCACATTGTTTCCTTACTATTACAGGGGACGTAGACTTACTTGTTTATTAATTCGTTCCCACGAATTAGCAATTCGTTCCCTCAATTTTACAATTCGTTCCCAAGATATAGCAATTCGTTCCCACGGGAACCAATTGTTAATTCGTGGGAAGGATTTGTTAAATTGAGGGAACGAATGATTTTTTGTGGAACGAATTGTTAATTCGTGGGAACGAATTGTTAATTCGAGGGAACGAATTGTTAAATTGAGGGAACGAACTGTTTTTCGTGGGAACGAATTGTTAATTCGAGGGAACGAATTGTTATATCATGGGAACGAATTGTTAATTCGAGGGAACGAATTGTTAAATTGAGGAAACGAATTGTTATTTCGTGGGAACGAATTAATAAAAAAAAATTCTTGTCCCCTGTGTGGCTCCGTAGGTACAGTATAGCGAAAAATGTAAACTTTTATCCGGTAACGACCGTTGCATTGGCCGAATACGTACTGACTGATAACATATTGCTGTATGCTAACATTTCATTGGTCGAACGGCGTCACATGACGTTACCGAATTACGTCAGTGGAATGACGTCGCGGAAACATGCCCGCATTCTTTTCAACGAAAACAATCTCATTATTGCTCGGCTCCGAAACAGCAAGCCTCGGAATTCATACCAAGCAATTTGATTGTCTGAGCCCTAGCTCAGCTCGGGTTCAGCCAATGGAGGTGTTGGAGCTCAAGTACACTATTCAAGTATTTTAAAATGAACAAATTGACAACTATTAACAAGATTAGCGCAGGAAGTAGTGTAAAATATATTGAAGTTGCAATACTTACAAATAACAATGGCGAGGATTACCCCGGACACTCTGTGCTTGGCCAGTTTAGTAATGGTCGACACTACGGTGCTGCGAATTTTACCTACAAAATACAATACGATGGAACCTCTCTATACCTGACACCCTGGACACCCTGGAGACAATTTTGGGCGTTTGGGCCCCGATTGGGCCCCGTTCGGCGCACGTTTGTACCGCGTTCCCTTCTGGTTGTCAATGGGATAGCAGACGCCACTGTAATTCTACTTTACTGTCTGTTTCACGAAAGCTGCCCAAATTTTACGTCTATATAAACAATTCAAAAACAGTATTTTTTTCGATAATGTTGTATTAAAGGAAATTTAAGAATGAGTCTTCTTTTCATTTCGTGAAATTTGGTCAAATATTGATTTTATTGCGAAAAAAAACCTACTTTCCCATGTTAAATCCCCATAGACATATTCACAGAGTGAATTCAAAATTTAACTTTTGTTTTCTTAGTTAGATCATTTCTAAGCTATCTAGCAAGGTTTCGGAGTCAATTTCCATTTTTTCTCGTTTTCTGACTCCTCCCACAGCTCGTCTATCTCCACGTGTTGTAACCACGTGATAGTGCACCTTGATACTGTTCAATATGAACGTGTTGAACCTAACGTTCTGATGGGAGGGGTGTATTTGTCTGTAGATTATTTTTAAATAAATAATGTTTACATTATGAATTTCTCGAGCACGGTCTCAGAGACGATAAAAGGCTCTACTGGTTACACCATGGGCATAATATGTGCCAATTTGGTTATACCTACATGCACAGTGGTACCTCTCTAAACCGGACACCGTTGTGAAATGCATGTGTTAAATTAAGATGGAATTCACAGTCAAATATCTCTGATCTCCATCAGTGTTCATGATGCAAAGCACACAGCTATATCTTTCAGTGGTCATTCACCTCAGATATAGTGGAATATCTCTAAACCGGACACCCTGGGGACCTCCCAGGGTGTCCGGTTTCGAGAGGTTCCACTGGACTTGTAAAACGTGAAAGCAATTCCCTCTTCGTTCGCTTGTCTGTTAGTCTGCTATGTCCGTTTGAGACGGCAAGTGTAAATTCATGTAACCTGTCGGATGGCGTGTATATTTCTGTGGGCCATCGACTGAGACAATGAACCTTAATACGTATGCCAAAATGCAGACTAATATAAGGTTCGACCATGTCCAGCGGTTGGTAAGCGTTTACCGTGGCGCGAGGGAACTGTTTGAACCCCAAGGCCGCGAGTTCAAACAGTTCTCGAGTTCCAATACTGTGCCGATGCAGTCCAGCCAGACTTCGGCTGTTTCCGTAATTACCCTTCGGGCATTTCTAGATATTATACTATTATAATATTCCCCTCTAATATTGCCCGCTGCGTTGTGAAGCGGGCGACACGGTAGAATATGTTATCACGTGGTTTGAAATTGACCAATGCAACGTTAGAAAGTGCAATGAGGTATAATAATACCAAATATAGCAGCAGCACTTATGTAGACAGTCTGAACATTCAGTACAGAAAGTTCACGGTTTCTTAATGCAAACAGTCTATCCGAAAGGAAATCAAGCTAAGCTGTTAGAACTATTTTTATGGCTTACCCGTGTTTTTAAAATGTTCAACCAGCGAAATATGTGCTTTAATGGAGTTTGCCGCGTAAATTCACTGTGTATACCACGCATAGATTCATTGTACTGCGATTCCCGAAGCTCCCTCGAGAACTCATTATCTTCGGTAAGATACATCAATGCGCTCGGGGGGACATTATATTACATTTACAGATAAGGAAACTATGTCAACATACATGAGCCGTAGCCGGAGATCCTTTACCGTATGATATTTCTGGCGGTGTTTACTCAAGCCAATGTTTACTGAAACTTCGAACCAACAACAACGTCGCCCACTCCAATTAAGTAAGTATTATTTTATATTTTCCTTAATATGCAACGGATTTTGATGAAATATGGCGCAGCAAATCCGTCTTCATGAGCTGCATTTGGTGGTCCTAGAGTTCGGCACATACTTATGTAGTTTTTGCGATGAATCGATTTCCGTGTCGGTAGACACGGAAATCGATTCTTCGCAAAAACGACAGAAGTTTGGGCGAAAATACAGAGACCACCAAAATCCAGCTGAACAAGACGCGTTTGATGCGCCATATTTCATCAAAATCCGTTACGTAATAAGGACAATATACAAGAATACGTACTTTGAATCAGATGGATTCTGGAAGTTTCAGTACTTGTTGTTGTTTACTCAAGCCAATGTTTACTCAAGCTTCGAACTAACCCGCATGTTCTGTCTGTAGCGCAGGGCGACTTACAAGTCGCTTTGCGTTACAGACATAATATTCCAGTTAGCTTCTGACATTAATATTTCAATATTTCACCTTCAATACTTGTGGCGGTGACTAGAGAACTGGGGCTCATTGGATTTGTGACCAGTGTAGCTCCTGCTCGAATATCACAGTATACAATCAATATCTCAGTTGACGCCCAACGTGCGGTGTACCCATTCCTCATTGTATTACTAAGAAACCAATTTAATTACCAAAATAAATATTTAAATCATTGTGTGATCAGGGAGATCAGCATGACTATCTATTCAGGGTCTAAGCTGTTCGCCATGCCGTTAAGGAAGCAGGCCTCAGGATATTACTTATGTGTATTGATAATCTACGGAGCCCCGCAGGGAAGATTGATTTTTGTTTATTAGGTCTTTCCCAGGAAATAAAAATTCGTTCGCTGAATTTAACAATCCGTTCCCTCGAATTAACAATTCGTTCCCACGTTGGGAAGGATTTGTTAATTTGTGGGAACGAATTGTTACATTGAGGGAACGATTTGTTAATTCGTGGGAACGAATTGTTAATTCGTGGGAACGAATTGTTAAATTAATAAACTGAAGGAGTAGTATATAGGGAGTCAAAATGATACCACCTAACGGTGGTATAATTTCTCCACCCTATATACTACTCCACCGCTCCCCGAAAAACACCGTTTCGTCAAATAGCACAAACTGGTCACCAACACAGAAAACGTGACAATTGGTGTCATAAATACATCATGTTTTTTTCAATTGAACAGATAAATCTCATAGGTTATAACAAAAATACTATAACAAAATGGATAATATAATACGCAAACATATGGAATCTTATAACGCTGTTAAAGAATATTACGGTGTTTCTACAACATTAAAACACTTTAAAATGAGAATAATGAGAAAATGCAATATAGAATACATGAAATATCAACTTAATTTATTACACTCCGATAAAAACGTTGCATTTACAATATTATACCGGCAGTTGTGTCGCTGGTACAAGGATCAAATTCGCGAAATGAAGCGATTAAATAGGATCGGAGAAACACTACCGAAAAATGATATTATTATAAAACCGTTTAAAATCAACGATTCGTTTACGGTTCGATATTGCTTTTAACGAAGAAATTATTAGAAGAAATCATTAATGCAATTTCAATGCGTCCGCGTGCGATAGTTTATTTTCCAACACGGCATTTTCCTCCTCCACTATAGCTAATTTATTTCACAGATCAGCAACTAATTCTACCAGCTCCAGTCTACCACGTTCCCCCATAGCCACAGGGCAGCGTAGTTGCTTATGTCTACAAAGAGTTTGGGCACTAACGAACTTACAGGGGCATCTGGGGCATTGAAATTGTGGGGCGACACAAGGAAACTTTCTACGTCTCGATATATGTCTGCGTAGATAGTCTTTACAAGCAAAAGTCTTACAACAAGTAGCACACTCCATTTTATTTTTGTATATATATGTATATGTTTATGTTTAATTGGACATGAAAAAACATCATGTGTAAATTTTTCATGTCCAATTGAACAGATAAATCTCATAGGTTATATTACAGAAAATATGATAACGCCAGAAATCGAAAGTTTGAGAAGAGAAGCCGAATCTCTAGGGATTACTTATAGTAAACGGTTGAGAGTTAGGGGGTTGACAAATCTTATAAACTCCACAAAGAATGAGGCGTTTATGAAGCGGTTTACCCACGCGCACAAACGAGGAGCCTTTAAAGACCTCTCACTAGCGGAAGAAGTTGGTAACAGATTTCAAAAAGAAAGTATTGCGGGGTTAAGGGCCAGTGTAATCAAACCTTCAAGCACATCCCAAATTAGACGCACAGGTGGCCCAAATAATAAGAAAAAATTTATCGTTCGCGCGATAGTGGAAAAAGGTGAAGAAATATTGGGGGCTCACGATGAAACATTGGAAAATGTAGAAAAGGGAAGACGGGTAGTTACATCATCCTTTCGTAAAAACATTGACATCAACGAGTCTGAACGCATGTCCGATAAACTCGCTCCGTATCTAACAACAAATTTTTATTTGAGATATTCATATTCTTACAAGCTAGAACATATGGAGGAAACTAAAAATGGAAAACCCAAAACTATAATATTTCACAAAAATCTCGGTGGTAGTGAACCACTATCATCAATGAAAACCGTTAAAAAATGGTTGTCAGATAAGGAGCAAACACGAATAATGTCCGATAAAATAGACAGACCGAATACAAAGTGGAAGTTTGTAAGATGGGTAGAGGTTTTTGTAAAGTTAATACAGGGCAGTAGGGGAATAGATTTGGGACTACAATCCAAAGAAGCGGCGGGAGGAGAACTTCCAGAATGGTTGAGGAATAGAAAAGGTATGTATTCTTTAGATAAGTATAATGACGACCTTTGTCTGTTCAGGTGTCTAGCTATGCACCTTGATAAAAAGATCAGACCTGACAGATGTACAGAAAAAGCGAAAGAACTTAGTAAGCAATATTTCGGTAGTAATGTGGTTTCACCAATTCCTTTTTCCGATCTGAAAAAGGTTGAAGAGTTTTTTAAAATTGGTATAGAAGTATATCAACCCACCAAATGTGACGTATGGTGGTTGAAAAAGGTACCAGCGCACTATGATGCAATAGGTAATAAACCAATGACAATAGGACTGTTTAATAATCACGCATTTCTGATAAAAAACCTTAAAAACCTATCTAAAATTTACGCCTGCGATAATTGCAAACAGAAATTCACGAAAGCGAGTAATATGAAGAGACACGGACCAATATGTATGAGAGGTGAGACAAAAGTAATATGTGATGGTAATTATTTAGAGCGCCCGCGTTCGTCGTTCGAGAAAGCGTTCTACCCAAAAGGTTCTAACAGTTATCGATTGGATGTACTCTGTGGAAAAGCGGGAGGGAATTCACATTCACCACGAACAGTGCGGACACGGAGGTGAAAGATGGATTTTAGGAGCTCCGGTAGATGGATACTGTCCAGAAACCAATACCGTATATCAATATCACGGCTGTTACTGGCACGGGTGTGAGATTCATGCAAAGCATAAAAAAGAAGAACGCGCATCCACAATGAGAAGAGATAAAGTTATTAGAAAAAGCAAAGAATTCAACCTAGTAGTTATGTGGGAATGCGAATTTCGAAGAACGGATAAAGATATAAAGATCGGTTGCGACACTACTCTTTATCCATATCAGATAGTATACGATTTTGAGGCGTATCTCCAGCCAGAAGTTGAAACTACCGGTAATAGTTTAGAGTACGAAGCTGAGCACGTTCCGGTAAGCGTTAGTATAGGAGATAATTTCTCAGGAACGGTAACTCATATTTGTGATAAAGATCCCGCAAAACTTATAGAAAAATTCGCAGAAGATTTGAAAGTCAGGGGAAAAGCTATAAGAGAAGAAGTATGGTCAAGATACGAATTTAATACGGAATATTTACGCGAAAAACAAATCGCCAAGATCGAACAGTGGATAAATCAAGTACCGGTTATAGGTTTTAACAGCAGTAAGTACGATATAAATTTAATAAATAAATATTTAGTAGGTGAACTGTCATCAACAACGAAGAAAGTAATGGTTGGAAAAAGGGCGAGCGCGACAATATTTCTATTTACTCCGGAGTTTACATTTCTTAATGTAATACTTTATCTAGGACCCGGTGTAAGTTACGATAGTTGGATAAAAGCCTACGAATGCAAAGGAGAGAAATCTTTCTTTCCTTACGAGTGGTTCGATTCTACAGACAAGCTGGATTACCCGGGACTACCGGATATAGAGAATTGGTATTCCAAACTATCTGGGAAAATGTTAATAGACGAAACAGAATTAAGTAAATGTCGTAGAATTTTCGAAGAAAATAATATGAAAACTTTCAGAGATTGGTTGAAATATTATAACGATTTAGATGTAGCACCGTTCCTAGAAGCTGTGGGAAAAATGTATGAATTTTATAAACACAGGGGTGTAGATATCTTCAAAGACGCGGTAACACTACCGGGTGTAGCTATACAATATTTATTGAGAGGAACCATTAAAGAACAAAAATCTTCAAAGACGATTATACCGGAGGATGCTCTATGCGCACCAAAAGAAGAAACATACAAAATGATGAAAGACGCTCTAGTTGGTGGTCCATCAATAGTATTTACACGATATGCGGAAGCCGGTGTTTCAAATATTAGAGTGGGTTCCAAACCTTGCGAGGCTGTTTTGGGGTACGACGCAAACGCGTTATATTTATCTACGTTAAATAAAGAGATGCCATGTGGGAAAGAAACTATACATCATATAAATAACCCACATAATCCTAAACTTATTGAAAAGTTTAGTAAAAGAGTTTTATCCGGAGACTGGTTTGGGTTTGCGGAGGTGGATATAGAAGTTCCACGCAACTTAAAAGATAAGTTTTCCGAAATGTCTCCACTTTTTATAAACAGAGAAGTAGAGGTTGATAAAGATCCCGCGCACATGTTAAAATATTTAAATGATACTGGCCGAACTAGAGGAAAAGGAAGAAAATTGGTGGGATCTATGTCGGCCACTAAAGTATTGCTGTACGCGCCACTGTTGAAATGGTATTTAAAACACGGCCTGGAAATAACGGGAGTTTATCGTGTTATAGATTATGTTAATGGTAAACCCTTCGAATGGTTCGCTAAAGAAGTTACAGCCGCAAGACGAACGGGGGATGTAGAACCGAATAAGAAACCGGTGGCCGACATAATGAAATTATTAGGAAACTCGTGTTGCGGAAAAACGATAGATGCAACGGAGAGACATTTAAATACGACATATACGCGAGACGAAACATGTGTTGACAAAGCATTAAGATCCACGTATTTTGACGATTTGGAAGAGATAGGAGATGAGTACGAAATATCTTCAAGAAAACCCCGGTGCTCAGTAAAGAGACCATTCCACTGCGGAATAGCGGGTTATCAACTAGCTAAATTGAGAATGTTGGAATTTTACTACGAATTTTAGTGGAAAAACGATAAAGGAATTGATTAGACCTAACTTACTAGACGAGTTTGAAAACGAAAAAAAGAAATGGTTGGCTTGGGATAAATGGAGTAATAGAGAACCAGGACTTTTCAAAATGGAATTTAGCGGAGATAGGGCGATAGCGTTATCTAGTAAGTGTTATTTCGTAGAAAAATTTAATTCAATTAATAAAAACTCCGCGAAAGGAATGTCCAAGAGAACTAACGATTTAAATTGGGATAGATATAAACGAGTACTAAGCGAAACTACAGAAGATGGAAAACACATTATAGATGTAGCGCAAAATAGAGGATTTAAAATGAAAGACGGCGTTATGAAAACGTACTGTCAACGAAAATTAGGACTATCGGCGTACTACGATAAAAGACGCGTGTTATCGGACGGAATACATACGGAACCTCTCTAAAGACTCTGACGATCCGGGGGTAACTGGGTGTCAGAAGGCACCATAAGAAGTTCTTCGCGAAGAAACCCTCGAGAGGGCCCATCATCCAAATAGTAAAGCACGGGTTCATCGGGTTTGGTAATAGATCGATCTATATGTTATTTCATTGAGAGACCACACGGGATCAGTCGCGCGGCGGCTGCCACCTTCGAGCTCTCCCGGTTGATAGAGGTACCGGACGTCAATATCCGATGGAAGTGCAATCGCCGATTGCTGCTCCTCTAAAGCAACGGGTCGCCCGCGCGAGACGGCAGAGGGCTTGCTCGTCACCCTTTTAAACTTGATAGCATCTACGGGCTTCTTACCTATCAATCTGGTCACCTCTCCGTTCAGTGCGGAGACCACGGCGGGCAGTCTGGCCACCCACTCGGTCGATCGCGAATGAGGGTCTACAAGTTCTTTAGCGTATTGGTGTCCGAACAGTCTCTCAGCCAGGGTTCGATTGAAGCGCTCCACGATCCCCTGGTCCCGGTGGATGTTGACGCGGCCGCGTCTGATAGAAACTTTGTGCTTAGACAATAGATGAGAGACCGCGCCCATGAACTCGCGGCCGGGATCGATCTGGAGAAGATTTGGCCAATTGAGAGGACTCTTCTTATATATTCGGGAAAGAGCCTCCGCCACCTCCTTAGACTCATTAGTGGCCAACGGCTCAGCCCCCTTATAGCGACTCGCTACGTCAACGACTGTCAGCGCGTACTTGTACGTTTTGCGACCGACGCGATCGTGAGGGAGAAACAGGAGATCCGCTTGGTGAACTTGGTTCGGCACCGGCACGTCGAATTTCGGGCGCGGAATATTGCGAGGCGCGGGTAAATAGATCTGCCAGATGACCTGCTTCTTGAGCCATTCCTTGACAGCGTTTTCAGAAACCTTGGTCGCCGCCGCGAGGTTCTTGATGGCCGCGAGTCCCTTCCAGTAGCCGCGTGAGCTATAGTACGTATTCGCCAGCTTGCGCGTTAGTTTGGTATCATGTTTGCGCGTGTTCATCGTATGCGAAGTATTCTAATATATCGGACAATCTCCAACATGCACTCGTCAACTCGTCCGGTAACTGCGTCGTTAATAATAAACCTTTGTTGGAAGTACAATCACATTTGGAGGTTAAGTTCTGAATGAACTCGGAGGAATCGATTGGAGTTGAGGAGGATTCTAACATCCGCTTTGCGAAAAGGGTGGCCACTTTTCCGTCCTCGCGCCACGTCTCGAGAGAATCTTGGGCCAGATGAATCATACTCTTTGCACCAGCTATACGATGTTTTTGGGCAGTGAAGCCTACATCGATCATATCGTAATAAAGTTCGTCAACTAACATCGTTCTGTATATATATTTATATAAAAAAAAAAAAAAAATATTAATTTTGTAAAAATTAAAATTTCGATTGAATATAGTAGCCGACGAAACCCACCACACACATTCCCACGACGATAAACGCGATCTCGCGGTCTTTTTGGGCCTCTGACGGTCCATAGAAATCTGAAAGTTGGGGCTCGGGATCCATCGGATAGAGACTTTTCTGCGGATATGCCAGCGCGTACTCGCGGTTGGCTTCTTCAACGTTCTGGAAAGTTTGCGCGGCGTGATTCTCGCGGCGAAGCTCTTCGTTGACCCAGTCCAGATGGGCGGTTCGTTTTTTCGACCATGCTTCCTTTGCGCTATTGAGTTGTTCTACAGCTAAATCATGACGCTCGCGTTCCTCATCCGCGTTCGAGCTTTTCATTTCGAGAATAGAAAGTTGCTACCGCTGAACGCCAATGCGTTCACGAGTGCACCACCTATCATTATTCCGATCGAAGCCATTTTATTTCCATATATTAACGGGTAGAATTCCAGCTTTAATTAGATAATCTCGGGTCCAAACTGCGGCAGCTACATCTAAGGTCACGAACCCTACATCTCTCACAGTAAAGTCCAATTTGGGAGCGGACCCTCCTAGGGTCATCTTTGATAGTCGAGCGTACCCGATACTGAGACCCGATATCACCACGGCGTGATAAAGCGCATTCACTATCATTTTACCATCGTGTTCAGCCATTATTGCATATAAAAAGGATCGCGTTTAATGTTTAAATTGGGCGCATCCCTAAACGATTGGATTGGAACCGCGTTCAACAGTGTTGGGGGTTGTTTTCTCAACCTCGTTGATGACCTGTTATTGAAACGGTAAAGCACATACAGGGTGCCCACAACCGACAGACCACCAACAACAACCCACGGGATCCAATCAGTTGGAGCAATCGGTTCCAAGCCAACTCCAACGGCAGTTGGTATTGGGGGAGAAACAACTGCCACCGGGTGTTTTACCGTCTCTATCTCCATCAATTGGCTGCAACCCCAATCTCAATTGTAGTTTGACATATGACATATGTTTTCGTCATCTCCGCACCTAATTTGGATTCGTATCGCGCGTACATTTTATCGACCTCCGCATCCGACATCTTATCCACCTGACAAACTGAGAGACTCCTACCGAGATAATGCTCCGATTGTTCCCCACCAACCAGCGCAGCCAACCGCTCGCGTCGCGCTGCGTTTTCATTTTCTTTCGGGACCGTATCGGCAGCCGTGCTGACAGGTGTTCCTACAGTTTCAGTCGGAGCGACTGTTTCTTCCATTAGCTGATCGAGAAGTTCGTCGCAGTTCATTATTGCTAATTTTCTTAAAATTAATTTAATTATTCTTACAAGTCTCATAAGTCTAACATATTGCCAAGCGCACCACCCGATACTTATGATCACCGTTATGCTCGCAATAAAGCTCGCAGCGGAGCAACAAATTATTAGCAATTGCTCAGCATTGTTAAGCATTTTCTCAGCATTGTTATGTATTTGTTAAGCATTGTTAAACATTGCTCAGCATTTGTTAAGCATTGTTAAGAATTTATTCAGCATTTGTTCAGCATTTTCTCAGTAATTGTTCAGCATTTACTCAGCAGTTACTAATTAATTACTAATTAATTACATTATAAGCAGTTGGTTGATCGGTCTTTAGCAGAAGCTTGGTGTGCTTAGTTTCTGTATCTGTCGAACCTCCAGGCGCTCTCTAAGACATTCATCGAATGAGTCTCGGTTCTTGCAGTGGAAGAGGGCGACCCATTTCGTTTGCTCGCGCAGATCCTTTAGGACAGCGTTGTACTTCTGAGTGGAGATCCATACGCTTTGCCTCGCATGGCGGCCAGAAAATGCGAGCTCGGAGAGCATGTCCTTCTTTTTGGTCATCGCCGCCTTGGCCGAGCAGTCGTCAATCACGTATAGGGTGGGCTCTCCATGGAATATTTGATAGAAGACACGCAGCCAACCGTGAAGCCTGTCGCCGGGGTCAATAACGTATACCTCAGGATCGGTCCATATCCAAGGGCGCCGCTGATAAGTCTCGTTGTGCCGCACAGTGGGACACAGGCTCACGATGTGACGAAAGGCATCGCGGTAAGAGCCCTCGAGTAAGTCGAGGATGAAAACCGTTTTTCCGTATCCTGTCTGCCCACATATTATGGCAGAGTGGGCATCTCCAATCGTGAATTGGTATTGATTGCTAATTTTCTTAATTTTTACAAAATTATTAATTAAATCAGCATAAAGCTGAGACGTATCGGCCATTTTCGATGTTGAGTTGCGCGTCCGTTATTATATATAAGTATACGTTCAATATCCCGGCTCCATCCGCCTCTTTGGATATCTGGATCGTCACACCCTCGCTAGCGTTCTCAACTTGACGTCCGCTACCGTGCATTTGGTCGTCGTCGCTGGCTCGCATGTCTAGCCACAGAGCGTATTTTGTAGTCAGAAAATCCGAGAGGGAGACGTCCGAGAGCTGCAGGTCTTTGGCAACCGCGGCAACCTCCGGGGAACACTTAGAGCCGGAAGCAAAATGTTTCCTTACTTCGTCCCACTGCTGGTGCGCGCGAAGACCCGCGCTGTAGAGTTGATTGGGTACTCCCTCGATCGTCACCTCTACCTTCGTGATTTTGGGGTTATAAAATTTGTCGGATTTTCTAGCACCGAGCGCGAACCGACCCTCCTCGAACAACATCAGTATACCTTTCATCGAGCGGGCGGGTACGTTGACGTTAATATTCCACAATGTGTCGCTTTTGTCTTTCGTCATCTTGCGGTGGCGAAGAACTCGGTCGTAATGTATGGCAACACGCCCGGCGTACTGGGATCTGATTAATCGCGCGAGTTCGGGCATCGTGACCATGCCGTATCCAGCGAAACATTGTCGATCGTATACTTCGATGTCATGTCAGTGGCTATGAGAACTCGGCCGTAGTCGTTGAACGTTAGTTCGTATTCGAGGCGGTCCGCCAAAGCGCTCTGATAGTAGGGCATGTGACTCTCCAGCAACTCAAAGTCGAGCGGGATGTAGAATCGGTTGCCGTAAGCGGCCGCGACCGCGTTGTCGCTCGCGACGTTATCTACCTTGTCACCAGCCCCGATTCTAAGTCTGGTTACGTTCTTATTTCGACTGGTGTCAATACCCTGATAGACAGCGTTTTCGCGCTCTTGCGTCGTCTTCCACAGTCCTGGTAGCAATGGTAGACGTCGCTGTCATCGATCGACATCACCTCATTACCAGAAATCTTTATCATAGTCTTCTTGACGATGGCGCGACCCAGGTTCTGAACGATGGTTCGGTCCTCGTCCGTCGATGTAAGCGAAATAGTGAAAGCGAGGCGAACAGTCCCCGGCATAATGACGTCGCTAGCTCCGAGGTTGGGGAAGCGGACTAAGAGCTGCTGGTTCTGGTCGATCGTCGATGGGTTGTTCGTAATAACGACACTCACACCTTTTGCCCCGAGGGGCTCACGCAGTCTGCGATATGGATTGAGTTTGCGACCGTATTGACTCGAAGACATAATCTATTAAACCTGTATGGTTTTGTCTTTAATATAATAATTATAAAGATGGCTGATTACGATGTTGACATGGATGAAATCGGCAGAGACGATTACCTCGATGATGAGGATGATGATGATGACTTCGAGGATTCCCTCACGACACCCACCATACAGACTCCAGTTCCAATCCAATCGCAATTGGGGGAAATAGGTGGCGCTACCAGCAGCGTTGGCCTAAGTCGGGAATTACTCGAGGGAGCTGTAAACTCATACTATAAACATTGGATGGAAAAAGGTTTCGTTCCATCTATTGGCCGCTACTACGACAAGTTCGAAGTGGACCTGAACGGTAGATTGCGACTAAAAACATCAGATATCCCTATCGTCAACATGAAGACCGGAAAACCCCTAGCGCTGAGCACCATTGCCGGATACCGGGGCGGTGGCGAACTCATAAGAAACGAACTAGGATTCACAGAGTGGAAGAGGGGTAAAACAATTATACCAGCCGAAGCAGTAGCGGCCCTACAAGGCACCAACGAAACGATTGCGAAGACGGCCTCCGCAATAGAAACTGTCGAGCTCAGCGAACTCCCTCAAATAGCCAACGACGCTATTAACACGATGGAGATCATGTTCAGCGAAAACAAAATACTCAACGATGACCCACCGTTACCTCTTCGAGAACTCCGGGGACTCGATAAGGCTCTGCAAACGGTCCGGGCGAACTGGTCCTTAACCTCTCCAAACTCACGGCGCTGGATGAACATATCGCGCTAGAAGAAAGAAAACTGGAGGAAGCCCGTGGCGACAAAGAATCTACCGAGCGGATCACCGAACGTCTGCGGTCGTTGCGGGACGAAAGAGAAGCTCGCTTGCCGTGAGGCTCTCCGTACACAAATAAGTCGGATCCGCGAAACAATCTCGAGGGTTCTGCACGAGGACACGACACTCGATGAGCGTCTTCGCACTCTGTTCAGGGAGCAGGGCATCACGATAGCAAGCATCCTCATTGCTATTGGTATGACTATATCAACTATAGTAGCATATTTTACAGGAGGTGGTTCGGCACCAGCGCCCGCGCCAGCACCCACACCAGCACCCGCGCCATCCGGTGGAGCCAAGGAGTGGGTAAAAAAACAACTAAAAGCCCTCGCCAGTCTCCTGGCTAAATTAGCCGGAAAGGCGGCTGCCGCACTACCTGGATTGATAGGAGGTATTATTTCTTACTTACTATCTATATTATCGAAAACGATTGGGTGGTTTGCTAATAATGTTTGGGCGTAATCGTGGCTATCGCTGGTCTCCTACTTTTAGCCTCCCGAGAGTTCCTAAATCCAAAGCACAAATAGTCCGTTTGCCACGAGGGCTACGACGAGCCCTAATTTCTCCTCCTCGTGGGTTGTGGTACTATTTTTCCCTGTTCCAATCCAATCGCGTTCAACAGTGTTGAGGGGGGAACTGAATTCGTGAATTAGGGGTCCTATTGCAGAGGGTGAAACAGGAGCGGAACTCGGTGTAACACTGGGTTCAAATGAACTTGATGGGGTGTCTAATTCGTGAATTGGTGTGGGTGCTTGCGGTTTTATGAAATCTTTTTCAAATAAATTTGAATTTCCACTGTTGAACCCGACCGTCTTGGGGGGGGGGGGGGGGGGGTGGGGGGGAGTTTGATGATACCAGTGTTCACGTTCCCGTTGCGGCCGATTTTTTGATTGGCGGTGGCGACTACGATCTGATTATTGTAACCGTCAACCGGGTCGTCTCGTAGTATCATATTACTCGGCGCCAAAAGACCTATTCCAAATGCGTAGTCTACCGGGGTGCGGGCAGTCTGTAAAACGTCTTGATAATTCTGGATCGCCTTCTGGAGGTCCACCATAGCTGAGATGGCGTCCTCTACGAGTGCCAAGAATTGTTTTTGCGCGTCAAAGGCCGTTCCCGTACCCAGTATAGCGCTGCGCGTTTGCTTCTGTGAGGCGAGGATTGCCCATACGTATATGCGAATAGATTCGTTTAGGCGAATAACCCCACCCTGCGTAAATCCAGTGCTTTCATCAAACATAAATGTGGTCCACGCATTTCGCATCTGTGGAGTATCACCCAGGTCTAGGTATTCCATATGGGCTACTTTAGTAGGCAGCCAATGGCAATCACCATCACTACACGCAAGTCCACCAAGCATTTCAGCACCGAACGTCATCTTATTCAACTTATAATTATATTTAGTCCATGTTGCCATTTTTCTAACTGGTGGTGGGGTGGCCCCTCGAGCGCTCCATAGCCCTGAGAAATATACTGGAACTTTATCCAGACGCTCCCCACTAACTAAGCCTTTAAGGTGAACTAACCCTAAACTGTTGGTCGGGGTGTATACTTTCTGTCTCCAGTCGGCGTCTTTTGATACCCAAAATTCGCTACACAATCGTTCAAACGCCTTACGGTCGTATGTGCTGGAAATGGGATCCCATCCAACGTCTTGAGGTAGTGGAATACCTAGTTCTTTGAGAATCCTCTTAATTGTGTAATACACGTGAAAGTTGCAGACACTTCGGAGCATGACATTTTTGGATGTCAAATGGTCTTGATGTGAAACTCCGCATCCGGCCGTTGCGCACCATACAGCGAAATTTAGCTGGTTCTGCCAGAAGTTCATATGGGAAAAATCCCAGCTTAGTATTACATCTTGACTAGTAGTCTTTGGAACTACATATTTCTCAAATACGTTAGGAAAATTGGTGGTAAAGCCACTTTTCGGTCTAACTGTTACAGTTGGGTGTACAAGGTGGTCAACAACGTCTTTTTGTGTGTATTTACCTCCGACCGCGTACTTTGCATTAGAGTTAAAGCTAAATGCTTGGGTATCCATTGAAAGATATTTATTATGTTCGCTTCTATCACTAATGTTCAAAATGGGAGTTGTGAACTTCAAAAGTCGATCGACAACTTCTGCGGAAAACGCCGGGTAGGCCTCAGATCAATCACCTTCACGGTCGGGTGGAAAAACGTGGGGGATAAGGAAGGGTTCGGCTACGTGAAGGCCCCCGCCAAGTAAGTGTGAGGCTGCCCCCGGCCTTTGGAGTTCGAGATCCCTCCAAGCTTTTGTCGCGTCGGAGCTTGCTGGTAGAGCCAGCCTCACAATCTCGAAAGCCACCGGACTCGCGACCTTTACCATCGAACACGCCAACCAGGTAACGATCACCCCGGATTTTGCTGCGCGGCTCGGTTTTTCAAAAACATACTCCGACAATAGGGGATGGTTTAACCCGGGTGAGCACACCGGCACAAACGGAGCTCCGAGCACATTACTAAAAACTGTGCACGCCAGCGACTGTTTCTATGGCGAGACCCTGACCTTAGACTTCCCAACCCCCGAGATGAATGTTTTGGAATCGGGACACATTCATGAGTTGAAGATTTCTATTCTTGATGATCAAGCGAGAAAGTTGAATAACGATTACCCGATTTCGGTCGTTCTCGAAATAACCGATTAAACATAATATATATACATATTAATCATGAGCATATACGGTCCATGTAGTTCCAACTTAGAACGGGACGTTCCCGTCGCGGCCGCAGCATACGATGAAGCCGCAATGAGAAGACTGGAGAGGGGCGTATCACAGTCCCACACAATTTTAACAAGGGCGGTTGAACAAATTAGAACATTGCAAGCTAGCAGACACTTCATAACAGTTTGGGCCGAGGAGCGGGGTTCACTAAGCGAGGGGGCCTACGAATATGCATTCGGTTCCAACGCGAGCAACAGATACGGGGGATACACCATGGCAGTGTCCGGGACGATTTTTCGAATGGCGGTCTGCTCGGTCAACTTTCGCGGACACGCCACTGCCGAAGTCCGAGTGAATGTCGTCCTGAATGGTGTAGAACAGAATATTGGCATCACCAAGCACGCGGGGCAGAGGTCAGGGTTTACTATATTCGATGATGACACTACAATTAAAGTTTCGGCAGGTAGTGTTATTAACTTTGTTACAAAAATTGCTGACCCATCAGCTTCCTCCACTGTAGTGACACTGTTAATACAACTTGATTTATGATGAATGATGAGAAACTATATCCACACTTACCTTCGGGGACGGTCGACCCGGCATCCTTTAGGATGACCAGGATCGTCGAGATACAACATATTCTACAACACGAGGGAGAGATGCAGACGGGTTATGCGAAGAAATATAGACGGTCGGTCAATATATTAGAGGGGGTGAGCACCGCGTTAGCCTCAGCATCCGTTATAAGTGGGGTGGGGAGTGTGTCTTTATTGTCAACAGTTGTCGCTGCACCGGTCGCGGCGGCCTTGAGTGCTGTAGCGGCGGGGGCGGGACTGTTTTGCATGACGACCGGACTCGTGGGCCGAAAACTAGAGGCTAAGAGTCGAAAGCACGATCGAATAGCGGTTCTCGCGAGATCTAAGAAAAACAGTATCAACGTTATCGTGTCAAAAGCGATAGCCGACAACGATATATCAGATAGTGAGTTGAAGATGGTCGTCGAAGAGATGGTCAGATACCAGGAGTTAAAGGGTACTATCCGGTCCAAGGTTCGACCACAACTTCTGACGGACGAAGACGTAAACAAACTCGTAATGAGGGGAGGGCCGACGAGAGAAAAAATCTTCTCGACCGTCTCGGGACGTGATATGCTTATTCGCGTGTTTAAGGCAACAGTAGGATATTCCTCCACCTTACAGCCCAGCTGTTCCGACGGCCCCTCCATACGGAACATAAATACAATTTTAGGGCCCCGTTACGACACCCACTGACCACCATACATTTCTATGACCACAAAATGTGCGTACCAGGAAAAGTAATCGTACCGCATTCAACAACGTATCTCGATATCTTGTCGACTATGGTTAAACTAATACACGCTAGGCGCTATTGGAGAAATACACCGGGGACTGTTGTGTGTGTGTTTCTCCAATACACACACCGCGGCCTCGATTACTCAACTGTTATACACACCCTCGTGTGTGTGTATTACAACCGATAATATGGCAGCCCGCTATCGATATTTCCGGAAGTAGTTCTTACATTCTTATTGGTTGTCATGTTTTTTTATTTTTCTAATTTTACTTTTAATAATTTAGAACGTTATAACCTATATTATTAAATAAAAAATGAACTTTGTTATATATGAAACAAATAAAAATAAACGAGTAAATATTTGGTATTGCACAACACGGTTTTAGCTTCATATATGTAAAATTAACAACAATAATTTGCCTTGGGGGATGCCCCTTGACAAGAAAAATGAGCGCTCAGTGCTTCCATGCAGGCACTTCCAAGGTTGCCTAGAATTTCGACACTGGTTCCTAGATCAGCCGATAGATGGGGGTGTGCTGTACAGGCAGCTATTACACCCGGCTAGCTAGCCAAACATGAGACGAGCAAGACAAAGACAAGAACAGAGAAGGTGGCTAGCCGGGTGGGCCCAGAAGGGTTTTGTTGGCGCGGGTTCGAGTCCCACTCTAGGGGTTAATTTTTTTATTTTTTTTAGGAATTATGCAAATCCCCAATTGAACAAACATTTCTCTTTTTTAATTTTTTACAAATTATTAATAATTTTTCAATATCGTAGAAATAAATTAGCTATAGTGGAGGAGGAAAATGCCGTGTTGAAAAATAAATATGAGGTATTTATGACAACGGGATGAAAATAAATCCTTTTTATTAGTATAGTTTTATCTGTTCAATTGGACGTTAAATGAACATGAGGTATTTATGACACCAATATGACAACGAGACGAAAACAAATTCTTTTTATTAGTATAGTTTTATCTGTTCAATTGGACCTCTTTTCAACTTATGTATTTATGACACCAATTGTCACGTTTTTGCTGTCGGGTGACAATTTCCTCGTTAACCAATTTTGGAGTTTTTCGGGGGGCGGTGGAGTAGTATATAGGGTGGAGAAATGATACCACCGTTAGGTGGTATCATTTTGACTCCCTATATACTACTGAGGGGAAAAGACATGTCATACTACACTTTGTTAAATCAAAGGTCTAAACGTCTTGATTATTTCGCAGTGTACATCATGTATTCGTGCACCGAACCGCGAATAATCGAGTATGGCGGTTAATCGTAGCACCGTTAGACTACGGAAACATTTGCAATAACATAAATTTAGCACAAAAAAAGCAAACAAAATATTATCACACTGAAAAAGCGACCAAACTGTTGGAACTAGTTTATGGCGTAAGACCCGTGTTTTGAAAAAGTTCAACCCACAAAATATGTGCTGCGACCGACATACATGTATGCTCATTTGCATAAAATCGGTCAGACCTCAAATTTGTATGTTGGTTGTAAAATTCTTCGCTAGGGCTCGAATAAAAATAAAAACAGCAAATGTTTTGCATTGATTGTATAGCCGTGAAATTGGAAATATTTCGCTTAAACGTAGAAGTATGCCAATGTTGTTGAACCGTTTCCGACGCGAACTGAAATTGGCAATCTAATAAAAACGCAATTGGCTGGTGTTGCGACGTTTGAAAATTGGTAAACGCATATGAGCGACGTCGGCGAACAACGTAAGTCCCGATCAGCCTGCGCGTCTGTGCAGTCTGATCGGGACTTGCGTTGTTCGGTAGTTCATCATTGGATTAGGTTAACCGCCAACTGTGAATCGATTATAATGCTAATCCCGCTAAGCTAATTTGTAAGTGGACCAAATACCCACGCTTGTTGGATATACCGTGATATGTCTTATCATGGAGGGCTGACCAAATATTGATATGCTGTATTGTGTTAGAATTGAATACACGATTTTGGCAGACGTTCTGTTACAGAGGATTATTTGTCTAGACATTGGAACTCTGGTCCGTTAATGTAATAATGTAATTATATCACGTGGCCTTGTGTGATTCCCGCGGCGTACCCGGCTGTGCTCTTTTGTCCAATATTGGCCAATAGTTAAAGTAGGAAAATTGCAAATAATCCAAGACTGCTGGTCGTTTCTTGATATTACCAGCCAGTTTCCCAAACACGTAACAGTTTTTGACAAGTTTATCACTCCAAATTCTGACTTTTCCTTCAGAAGTGTTCCAAGATACGTTAACCAATCGACAGCTTCAATCGACATCACACGAGGCCAATGTACATGTATGCATTATATACACATGAAATACGTTTAAACGTTTAAACGAAGGCTCAATAAATGTAAATCCAATAACAGTTTACAAGAAAACATTGTTAATGTGAAATTTACAGACTGTTGTACAAGATAACGCCCCGTGCCACGTCGCTCGAGAAATCATCCACATGTTCAATGACAACCGGATTCGACCGCTACAATGCCCAGCAAAATCACCACATTTGAACCCGATAGAACACAAGGTGCATTATCACGTGCACGTGGTTACACCAACAACGTCGCCCACTCCAAAGTAAGTATTATTTGATATTTTCCTTAATATGCAACGGATTTTCATGAAATATGGCACAGCAAATGCGTCTTCATGAGCTGCATTTGATACGCCATATTTCATCAAAATCCGTTACGTAATAAAGACACTATACAATAATACGTACTTTGAATCAGATGGATTCTGGAAATTTCAGTACTTGTTGTTGTTGTTAGTACCACGTGATCATACACATTGGAACATGTCTGGGACTTGCACCACACACGACTAAGACTGTGCACATAACCTGTAGATCTGCAGCCCTCATTGGCGCCCTGATTCGTGAGTGGGCACATCTGACTCAGAACGAGCTCAACAATTAATATATATATCGACAAGGAACAGATGTCAAGCAGTCGTTGCAGAGAGGAGCAGATGTCAAGCAGTCATTTCTGCGAGGAGCAGATGTCGAGCAGTCATTTCTGCGAGGAGCAGATGTCAAGCAGTCATTTCAGCGAGGAGCAGATGTCAAACAGTCATTTCTGCGAGGAGCAGATGTGAAGCAGTCATTTCAGCGAGGAGCAGATGTCAAGCAGTCATTGCAGAGAAGAGCAGATGGCAAGCAGTCATTGCAGCGAGGAGCAGATGGCAAGCAGTTATTTCAGCGAGGAGCAGATGACAAGCAGTCATTGCAGCGAGGAGCAGATGTCAAACAGTCATTGCAGCGAGGAGCAGATGTCAAGCAGTCATTTCAGCGAGGAGCAGATGTCAAACAGTCATTGCAGCGAGGAGCAGATGTCAAGCAGTCATTGCAGAGAGGAGCAGATGTCAAGCAGTCTTTGCAGAGAGGAGCAGATGTCAAGCAGTCATTTCTGCAAGGAACAGATGTCAAGCAGTCATTTCAGCGAGGAGCAGATGTCAAACAGTCATTTCTGCGAGGAGCAGATGTCAAGCAGTCATTTCTGCAACGAGCAGATGTAAATCAGTCATTGCAGACATTGCAGAGAGGAGCAGATGTCAAGCAGTCATTGCAGAGAGGAGCAGATGTCAAGCAGTCATTGCAGAGAGGAGCAGATGTCAAGCAGTCATTGCAGCACAATGGGGGTCATGCGCGTTACTGATAGGTTTCAAACATCACTACACGAATTGTGTGATTTTTCGAATCACGGGTGACCTACTTTAACTGTTAATTCTAAGGTAACCCCGCATGCCATACACATGAACTTTCGGCTGTGCATTGTAAAATGTTTAGGAATACATGTGACAAATATATGTTGCCTGATCGATTATATCGATTAAGTGGTTACGTATATATGAGCCGCGACACGCGAAGACTTGTATTCGGGAAATTTTTGGTCAATATGACATATTCTTATTATGACAATGGTATTTGTATGATGAATTGAACGCTTTTTTATTTGATCATGCTATCTGCAATATTCATTAAGATATTTATAGTTTATACAACACCACTATGCAGGTCGTTTGAGCAAAAGAGACGTCACGTAAAAGCGACGTCAATCGATTGACGTCGCTTTTACGTGACGTCTCTTTTGCAAACGGTAGATACTGAAACGTCATAATTATATGACGTTTCAGTATCTACCGTTACACATAGAGTATACGCTAATATTTGTAACAACAGTTTGAAAGTTGACATAATCGAACTAGAAGCACGTTTAACATTGAATAATGAATGTAAAGACGGATGAGCTTGAGTCTTTTGGTAACACATGAATGTGCAAAGCAAAACAGTCAAACCGGCAAGTTCATGTACCAGCATGTACCAGCGGGTACGCGAAATAGGTATGCTGATTTCTCAATTTTGACGTGTTTACTGAGCGTTTTAACAATTTATAATTGTAGAAAACCACGGAAGTATATTGATTAACTGATTGGTTGACCGTTTAGTTCAACATATACGACCGTTTAGTTCAACATATACAAATTCAAATACACATACATACGGGGAGAACAATACGTTCAACATTAAATTACATTAAAACTAGAGCACAGTCGATGGCGCGCCATCGCAATATACCCACGTTTCCCAAATGCGAAGTTGAAAAAGGGGAGATAGTTGAACGGGGGTCGAATAAAAAATCGAAGTTCAATGTGCATCTACTCACCGTAAGGAAGGCACACACCAAGTTTCAAGTCCTTACCTATTACGGCTAAAACATTTTACTTCTTACAAGAAACGTGACGGACGGACAGACGGACGGGCACCCGTGACGAAAACAATATACCCATTTAGTTTTTAAAAAAAGTGGGTATAAAAAAACTGTTTGCTCTGAAAGGCAGTGTTCATGTCTGATGACAGGCACTCTTACTTCCATGAGTTACTCACTATGTACAGTTCACTGTCACTCGAATAGCGTGAGAGCAAAAGCCTGTATCGCTTACATGTAGTTTCTACTCCATCGCAGTCTCTCACTCGCCTAGTGGGATAACACCTTCAAGGGTAGCGCGTGGAAGTCTGCCACATGGACAAAATGGCTATGGTTACATATTTGAGATATTTGTTACCACAGCTTGTGATCAACTTGTCGTACCACCGACTTGTGTTTGTTTTGGGAGTGTAACGGTAGCATGCAGTTTGTCTTTTGGCGACTCAACTAAAAATGCGAGGGTCCCAAAGTACGAAGCAATGAAAGGGTGGAAGATGTAAAAATAATAACAAGACTCCAAGTCAAGAGATCCTTGATAATCGCCGAACAATACTAGAAGTTCATTACTCTAATGTCCCCAACATGTTGCCTTGAAATATAATCCCACATTTATTGTCTAGTTCTTTATTTTTTGTATTTATATTGAATTTGTCACGACTTGACAGATTGTCACTAACGGTCCAGGATACTAATGTCCCCAGCATATGTTGCCTTGAAATATCATCCCACCGTATCTATTTCTTAACATGACATACATGTCAGCGTGCATTCTGATTGATGCTTTTCATATTCAGATAATAGAAACGTCTAATGTTCTCGACATCGTCCCGCGTATACAGCTGCTGAAAAAACCGGACCTCTGCAATAAATGTACGATCGGCAACCCATATCCTGTCGGCAATCGAGAAAGGAGCGCCGTGGCGTAATGGTTAGTGTGTCGGACTACTGATCCAAGGGTCGTGGGTTCGAGCCTGACTAGCGGCGTGCGTTGTGTCCTTGAGCAAGACACTTTATCCACACTGCTCCAGTTCACCCAGCTGTAAATGGGTACCGATAATTCGTAGTTGCTCTGTAAATACGAATTACCGGCTTCTCTCAAAAAGTCTCTACCTCTGTTCATTCTCCCATTCTTGGGAGACGGCATGCAAGGTCCTAGAGCCAGTGCCACTGTTAAATATAAGCATAAAAAAAGAAAGGATTCCCCAGGCGACAGGCGAACATCGTATGTTCTGATCAGACGGCGCATATGCACAGATGGAACTTATATACTATACTAGTCGTAACATCCATGGCTTTGTTTTTTTGCAGGAGATATTCTTTTCTTAAAATCGGTAAAGGTTGCGCTAAATTTTAATTTTATGCATTATATTAGAAAGAAAGAATTGAGCAATAGACTGAGCAATAGACAGCTAAGTTCACGAAATCATATCTTGTGACGTAGTCAGACTCCAGAAGACAGGGTTTCTCGCGACGTGGCTGATATGTGCATTTATCCCGTCAACACAGTGCGTATGTGCCGTGAAACACGGTGCCGTGAAACATTTTTGATATCCAGTCAGTACTATTTTTGCATTTTACAGCCATTTGTAGGTGTTGACGGGATAAATAGAATAGTAGATTAGTGCCGTGAATGGGAAAAAATATCTGGCGCGGCACGGAAACGGGATGTGCTCGGCATAGCCTCGCCCATCCCGTTTCCTGAGCCTTGCCAGATATTTTTTCCCATTCACGGCACTAACCTACTATTCTCTATAACCATGTTTCGTTCAAGATAAAAAATCTGATACTTATGTACAATAGAAACAACAGAGCAGTCCTAGAATCGTCATATATCTTCAAATAATTCCAGCACAAAAATATTTTATATCCCAGATAAATTCAACAAAAAGGCCATTCATTCCTTATAATTCCAGCATTTGAAATAAATTCATCAAGAAAATGTGTTTATTTTCCGTTTTCTTGAAAATTATTTTAACTGCGCCTCACGGTTACGGAAAGTAGTTCGGCGTGGGAGTTTACTGGGATATAAATTTTGGACAGAGACTTGCTACTAGTCCCGCCGTATGGTGCATATATGTGATACAATTGCGCACATCGTGCTACAAGCATGAAACTTGGCACAATGATACATCTTGATGTACTGAACATTTTAGGATGTAGACCCACCTGGAGAAAATCCAAAATGGCCGCCATTTTCAACATGGCCGCCATTCAATACATGCATTAGAAATAATATTCTTAATGTGCGAGATAAAATCGCGTGGTTCGTGATTCCAGCACATAACTTTCTATATATATGCATTAAGAGATAGGAAACATTTTGGAATTGAATCCACCCTAAAAAAAACAACAAAATGGCCGCCGTTTGTAAAATGGCCGCTATTGTATAGCCAATTTTGAGCCACAGGGGCGGCGGAAGCCGACGATTATTGGGGGGGGGGGGGGGGGCGAAGTTTGGCGACCCGAAGGGCCCTATCGTACTAGGGGGGTCCGGGGGCTTGCACCCCCGGGAAAATTTTGAAATCTAAGTGGTATGAATGCCATTTCCTTCCATACGGGCCAATCAAATGTTAGGGAATTGTGTAAATATTGTTGTGCTGGAATTATTTGTATGTGGACTTTATTAGAGGTGAATATTATTGACAAATGCTGCAGATCCTGAAGAGACGGTTCGTTAGGAGATGGCTCATCTGGGGGACTTTTCACTAAACTTCGTACGACTAAAATGTTCGTAAGTGCAAAATTATGATAATCTGTAAATTTCACATTAACAATGCTTTCTTGTAAACAATTATTGCCTATGCTCAATAAATGTAAATCCATCACTTGAAATTTCCGGATGATCCTAAATTTGCACTTACGAACATTTTAGTCGTACGAAGTTTAGTGAAACGGGACCCTGGATCTACAGTGTTTGCATATCTTGACTTTCTCCACTCTACGGTTTGGAATCACTGGTGTATGTCAACATCGTGATTATATTGTAAACGTTTCCAGTTTTATTTATTTATATTAATATGTTATCTTGAATTGTACGATATAAACTATGTTTATTTGACAAAGTCATCTGCAAATGCATAAAGAAGATACGAATTAATGTTTATCCCGTCAACACAGTGCGTATGTGCCGTGAAACACGGTGCCGTGAAACATTTTTGATATCCTGTCAATACGACATAATCACTGCGTATGAATATGTGCGGTGGCTGGGATTATTCTTTTGCATTTTAAAGCCATTATTATGTGTTTACGGGATAAATAGAATAGTAGGTTAGTGCCGTGAATGGGAAAAATATCTGGCGCGGCACCGAAACGGGATATGCTCGGCAAAGCCTCGCCCATCCCGTTTCCTAAGCCTTGCCAGATATGTATTCCCATTCACGGCACTAACCTACTATTATCTATAACTATACAAATGCATTGTATATTACTCAATAAATAGTGTCCAAAGCAAAAATACCGTGCGAGTACACAGGGAAATATTTTGTTTACATGGCCATAGTACGGAGCCCCACAGGGGACGTAGAATTATTATTTGTATTAATTCATTCCCACGAAATAACAATTCGTTCCCTCAAGTTAACAATTCGTTCCCACGAATTAACAATTCGTTAACAATTGTCATTTCGTGGGAACGAATTGTTAATTCGAGGGAATGAATTGTTATATCGTGGGAACGAATTGTTAATTCGAGGGAACGAAATGTTAAATTGAGGGAACGAATTATTATTTCGTGGGAACGAATTAATAAAAATAATCCATGTCCCCTGCGGGGCTCCGTACTATGGCCATGTAAACAAAATATTTCCCTGTGTAAAACAAACACACGGCTATTATGAAATCAGTAAACTCGATTGAAATTAAATACCATATTAAATACCTCTATTAAAGGTGCATGCACACTCAGTAAGCACAACATGTTCTGTATATCATAGATATAATCTGAGCCATATTCTGGCAAAATAAACATTTATTCACCATTACCCCACGCACTGATTGGCTTTATTATATATTTTATATCAGACTTAAATGTCCACGCTGATATCAGGGGCGATAACTGTGTTTCATTAAAATGTTAACGGACATTACTATTTATTTTCTGTATTTATTTTTTGATTGGCAATGATCATGCCTTATAATCAGTCGAAATCAGTAAAATAAATGTTACTAAATGATTATATCTGTATAGCGGGCACTCGTAATTTTTAGAACTGGTGGAATAGTGATACAATTATACACTTATTTAATTCCCATAAATAACATGTTGTGCCTATTGAGTGGGCATGTACCTTAACGCTTTGAACCCAAAATCCCGCTATATCGGTTTATGCAGAAAGTGCAGATCCAGATGAGCCGGCTCGTAACGAGCCGTCTCATCAGGACCTGCACTTTTTGAAAGTAATTTTAATATTTTTGAGAACAAAAACACTCCCTTTTCATAAATGGACGAATCTGAAAATCATTTTGTGACCATTGGATTGGTGGGAACATTAGCATATCACAGTCCATTCCAGTTCCTTAGGGTGGATATCGGTTTATGCAAAAAGTGCAGATCCAGATGAGCCGGCTCGTAACGAGCCGTCTCATCAGGATCTGCACTTTTTGAAAGTAATTTTAATATTTTTGAGATCAAAAACACTCCCTTTTCATAAGTGGACGAATCTGAAAATCATTTTGTGACCATTGGATTGGTCGGAACATTAGCATATCACAGTCCATTCCAGTTCCTTAGGGTTTAAAGGGTTACATGAACATGCATGTAAAACACACATAGCACAAGGAGCCCATATATTACACAACGGCGTAGTAAAGATAACAAAGCTCTTTGAATATCTAGTAAATAGATGATATTTCCAAAATAGCTGATTGATTTCAGAATACGATTTATGAGAAAGAATGTACAACACACACACATTATCAAGCGGTTCCCGACACGCTTGCATATGGAAGCGTCCTGGGGCCCGTTTCACTAAACGTCGTACGACTAAAATGTTCGTAAGTGCAAACTTATGATAGTCTGTAAATATGACATTAACAATGTTTTCTTTTAAACAATTATTGGATTTACATTTATTGAACATAGGTTGCATATGCAGCATGTGCTCAATAAATGTAAATCCATCAGTTGAAATTTCCAGACGATTCTAAATTTGCGCTTACGAAACGGGCCCCTGGTGCCAATGCTAAACTATTTTTATCTCCTAATTAAGAGATACTAAGTCCTAATTAGGAGAGGTCAATGTCAAATAACATTGTAATTTCATATTCACTAGAGTTTCACATTCAGTAGATTGCGTGCGCGTTTCTCCATTCTCCTATAACTTCTTTAGTGTATGACCGATTTGCTTCAAACTTCATGTACATGTTTATTACCGTTAACAAACTTTGAAATTTCACATTCAGTAGATGCGTGCGCATTTATTAATTCCGATATAACTTCTTTACTTTATGAACTATTGGCTTGAAACTTCATGTGCATTTGTCTCATCATTTATATTTTGATTCCCTGTAAATGTAAATGCTTTGATTTAACGACGGCACTGGTTCGATGACCTTGCATGTCGGGACCGACTATTTCAGTCTCCATCCGATAGGACTAGGCTATCACGAAGGTGTCTTGCCCAAGCACACGCCGAATCGGCCAGTGTCGGGATTGGAACTCGGGACCTTTCAATCCGTAGTCCGATGCTCTACCACTGAGCTATTGCGGCTGATTTGATTCCCCGCACGACCCATGCTCCCTCACACCCGAGGGTCAAATAAGTTTCAGTATATTTGTGCGCGTTTCTCCATTCCACTATAACTTTTTTAGTTGTACAACCGATTGACTTCAAACTTCATGTGCATGTTTCTCATCATTCATATGTTCGTTACCGGCCCTACCGATGCTCTCTTACGGGAGTATAGTTTATTTTTTTCCTCAGTATAGATGAGTGTGCGTTTCTCTATTGTCCTATAATAACTTCTTTACTGTATGAGCGATTGACTTACAATTGAATGTGCATGTTTATGATCCAACCACCACAGCGAAGGGATTCATGCCGTTGGCGGCATCTGTAGAGCCGGATTTTGTAATTCCCCGGTTTTTGTAAACCCCGTTAACAAAAACCGGGGGTTACAAAAACCGTTGACGTACACGCATTTTCTTTTAAAAACCAACGTTTTTTTGCAACCCCACATATTAATATTGCGATACATGAAATATAATTGCTTCAGACCTGAAATAAAGTATGTTCTACACTATAACCGAGTGACAGAAAATGTAATAGACTTTTCACGGCATGGGGTTAACAAAAACCGGGGCTTTACAAAAGCCGGCGCGTTTTTGTAACCCTCCCCCCCCCCCCCCATTTTTGTTGACGGGGTTTACAAAAACCGGGGGGTTACAAAAACCCGCTGTATATGCGTCCTTTTTTACAAGTCCATCTTGTTAGGCGACTTGTAAGTACAATTGGGTTAAAAATGCGATACAAATCTATAATAAAGTTCACCACTGTCATTGCATATCGGGGACTCGTTGACTAAAATTCCAATGGGATTAAGGCGAGGAATTTGTAAAAAGTTTTTAACTTGTTTAAAATATTGAATATTGAAAAACGAGCAAAACACTACGAGCTGTCGCTGCAAACTGTTGTTACAAATTCGCTGAGCGTCTGGTTTGGATACGAATAGCGTCGCGTCTGATTCCCAAGGGAAATAACCCAATATTTACTACGCTCTGAATAGTAGTTACCATAGTAACCGCTGACAGTGTCTCCAAATGTGACGGCTCGTTACGAACCGTCTCATCTTGATCTGGGGGCCGTTTCACTAAACTTCGTACGACTAAAATGTTCGTAAATGCAAATTTAGGATCGTCTGGAAATTTCAATTGATGGATTTACATGTATTGAGCATAGGCTGCAAATGCTCAATAAATGTAAATCCAATAATTGTTTACAAGCAAACTTTGTTAATGTGCAATTTACAGACTATAATAATTTTGCACTTACGAACATTTTAGTCATACGAAGTTTAGTGAAACGGCCCCCTGCACTGTAAGCGGATTTGTTTCCATGTTTAATGTGAGTACATGTTTTTTATTTTTTTGACGATTGGATAAGTCTCAAATTAAAACTGGAATGATTCAATCCATGTGTGTGACGTAGGGGTGAATAGTTTAATTATGTGCGTATACAATTCGTTCCCATGAAATAACAATTCATTCCTGTGTATAAGTTAAGTCATTAAAATTACACATTCAATCTAAAGAAAATATTATATAATTTAAGTAGCTTTTCATTAGCAATAAACAGTTACTCGTTCCCGTAACATAATTGTATATCCAAGCTAACTACATACACACCACCGCCTGAATAAACCTTGCCCAGTAGCCGATTTCACCAAGCATGAGTTAGATAATGTGTTCGAGTCGAATATGGTTAGTTAACAGCTCATGGGGGAAAATTTGGGGCCGGAAATCGTCGAGCCGCTAGGCGAGACGTATTTCGGCCGCCTTAAATCCCCCCCCCCCCACCCACGCGCTGTTAACTAACCATATTCAACGAGACGACATTATCTAACTAATTTAAAATTATATATTTTTGTCGAATTTATTGTAAGTTTAATACAAATACTATAATTACACAATTTAATTCCAGCCATTCCTCTTGGGTACCCCACTTTTATTTACATTTCCGCAGACATGTCCTCAATACCCTGCGGTCACGTGACCAGTTAAAAGTGACAAAAATATAGCAGGCGTCTGTTATCTGGTTCACAATCCTACCGAAGCTGGATTACTACGTTTGCATGCAATCAGTGTATAACCAACACAGCATGCACACCGGCGCTGCTTTATCAGTGACTACGGTGCTCGTGGTTCTATAACAATTATATCACTCCACGAGCTGTTAGTGTTATTGGCATTTTCATAGCACTAATTAATAATATTTGTGTATTTTCGTAACACAGCGCCATGAAACTTCATATTCGGGGTATCGATCCGAAAGTCGCCCAGTCACTTGTAGCCTGTTAATCATGAATGGGTCATGTTATCAGGGCATGACTGGTTAAAGGTTACGCACCGATATTGCTCTATTGATGATACTTGCGCATGCGCAGTTTATCCTGACATGTAGAATAGGCGTTAATCTCAAGCATATAACACACGCTAGACAGTGTATCTCCGTGAATTAACACACGGGGGAAATGGACCAGACAGGTCCAGACAGTGATCTCCGGCAGTTAGCACACTGCGGAGATCAAAGGATTTCGCCGCATCCGTGCAATAACATTGCTTATTACACGGATGTGGCGAAAGCCTTTGATCTCCGCAGTGTTCTAACTGCCGGAGATCAATGTCTGGACCTGTCTGGCCCACTTCCCCCGTGTTAATTCACGGAGATACACTGTCTAGCGTGTGTTATATGCTTGAGATTAACACCTAGTCTACATGTCGAGATAACCTGCGCATGCGCTAATATCAGCAATCAATTAAGTAGAGCAATATCGGTGCGTAACCTTTAACCAGTCATGCCCTGATAACATGACCCATTCATGACTGACAGGCTACAAGTGACTGGGCGACTTTCGGATCGATCCCCCGAATATGAAGTTTCATGGCGCTGTGTTACGAAAATACAAAAATACTATTAATTAGTGCTATGAAAATGCCAATAACACTAACAGCTCGTGGAGTGATACAATTGTTATAGAACCACGAACACCGTAGTCACTGATAAAGCAGCGCAACTGGTCATGTGACCGCAGGGTATTGAGGACATGTCTGCGGAAATGAAAATAAAAGTGGGGTACCCAAGAGGAATGGCTGGAATTAAATTGTGTAATTATAGTATTTGTATTAAACTTACAATAAATTCGACAAAATATATAATTTTATCTCAGGCTTTCGACGTATCCGTGCAATAAATTAGTTAGATAATGTCGTCTCGTTGAATATGGTTAGTTAACAGCGCGTGGGGGAATTTAAGGCGGCCGAAATACGTCTCGCCTGGCGGCTCGACGATTTCCGGCCCCCTAAATTTCCCCCATGCGCTGTTAACTAACCATATTCGACTCGAACACATTATCTAACTTATACAAAGAATACTTTTCTAGCAAAGTATACTTTGAGGGAGCAATCATTTATTTTTCCTGAAATGCATTATTTCATATAGAACTAACTACTGCATATATTCGATGATTTAAAAGTATTCAGACTTATTATACTGAATTTATTACATTATCACAGCCAAATTGGCTGTGATAATGTAATAAATTCAGTATAATAAAAAATAATAAATTTATCCTAAAATTGAAAATTTCTCCCTCAAAGTATACTTTGCTAGAAATGTATACTTTTCAATGTTGGTGAAATAGGCTACATATGTCTCTGAGCATCTATTGGCAATCGCTACTCACAATCAAGCAGTTTCATAGGCTGAGTCTAACTGAATAATAGAGAATAGTAGGTTAGTGCCGTGAATGGGAAAACATATCTGGCAAGGCTCAGGAAACGTGATGGGCGAGGCTCTGTCGAGCACATCCCGTTTCCGTGCAGCGCAAGATATTTTTTCCCATTCACGGCACTAACCTATTATTCTATTTATCCCGTCAACACCTACAAATGGCTGTAAAATGCAAAAATAGTATTGACTGGATATCAAAAATGTTTCACGGTACCGTGTTTCACGGCACATACGCACTGTGTTGACTGGATAATTAGGCTGAGTCGGACTGAATAATTATACATTCCTGTAATCTTGTCGGAGCAAATTGTAAATAGTTTATTCAACTACCATTTGGAAATACCGGATTTATCTCCAGACACATCTGTAAATCCGATAAAGAAATGATTGCGGAGCACGAGTTTCTTTGTCGGATTTACAGATGCCAAGGGAAATAAATCCGTTATTTAAAAATGGTAGTGGAATAAATTGTATATTACATGCTCTTCGAAAAATGTGAACTTTTCTCTTAGACCAACTTATACCTTTGGCAAAATTGCGTATGAATAGTTTCTTCGCCGGAAATGGCGTCAAAACGTGACGTCAATTACGTCTCGTGAACGTCTAGGAGGAAATAAATCCCTCTAGAATCATTGTAAATCACTGGGTAGCATGTACTATAAATGTAATACAAAATATATGCACTTTACTTTTTTGTGGGGGCGGGGGGGGGGGTGGGGTGTGGTGGGGGTGGGGGTGGGGTGGGTGAGGTAGTGCGTGATTGGCAGCATGGTGCCGGCAAATTTATACATGGCGCAAAATTATGATGGTCTGTAAATTTCACATTAACACTGTTTTCTTGTAAACAAGTATTGGATTTACATTTGTCAAGCATAGTATTCAATAAATGTAAATCCATCAATTGAAACGATCCTACGGTTGCACTTATGAAGCTGTTAGTCGGCTGATACGGCTCGGTGCCGTTATAAAATAGTCTGGGTGAAGCACTAATGCTTCTCCTGTACACACCCGCCTGCGCTATTCTTGTCAATAGTTGTAAATTGTGTTCTTTCAAATGCTTGTATATTGTGCTTGAAATCAAGCAGCTTGATTGGCTGAGCCTGAGCTATGTTACAGTTAAGGCTCAGTCATTCAAACTGATTGATTGCGAGTTCAGATTGCCAATGGGTGTTCCGAAACGTTGGCATCTGGGCAAGATTAACGCATGCGGTCATGTATGCTTTTTATATCCAACTGTTTGCCGAATCCGAATTTTTGCAAGACGCAAGGTGTATGATCACGTGGTTACAACAACAACAACAACAAATACTGAAGCTTCTAGAAGCACTCCGATTCAAAGTACGTATTCTTTTATTGTGTCCTTATTATGTAACGGATTTCGATGAAATATGGCGCATCAAACGCGTCAAGCTGCATTTGGTGGTCTCGCTACTTTGACCCAAACTTCTGTCGTTTTTGCGAAGAATCGATGTCCGTGTCTACCGACACGGAAATCGATTCTTCGCAAAAACGACATACGTCTGTGCCGGACTCCCGGGGCCACCAAATGCAGCTCATGAATACGCGTTTGCTGCACCATATTTCAACAAAATCCGTTGCCTATTATTAATAAAAATATCAAATAATACTTACTTTGGAGTGGGCGCGTGTAGAGCCGGTTATTGTAACCCCCCGATACAGGCTCGCTTTCAACACTTTCAGCCATTGTTGTTGTTGTGATAACCACGTGAGCATGCACATTGACACGGAGTAAACTCACGGACGTGTAATTATTGTCAGAAATGGAAACGAAAAGAAAATATAACTAAACAACAATAAATTATATTTCGCAGATGTGAATATCCGTATTTATCCAGTCAACACAGTGCGTATGTGACGTGAAACACGGTGCCGTGAAACATTTTTGATATCCAGTCAATACTATTTTTGCATTTTACAGCCATTTGTAGGTGTTGACGAGATAAATAGAATAGTAGGTTAGTGCCGTGAATGGGAAAAAATATCTGGCGCGGCACCGAAACGGGATGTGCTCGGCAGAGCCTCGCCCATCCCGTTTCCTGAGCCTTGCCAGATATTTTTTCCCATTCACGGCCCTAACCTACTATTCTCTATATGTGTTCCTATGTTCAATCATTATATACATGTATATGTTCAATAGTTGTTGAAATATTATGTATATACATTGTGCATGTATATATCAGACTCGCCATGTGATTTTGTACCTTAGAACATGTCCGATATTTCATTAAAAATATTTGCAAAATTTGCGATAGTTTTCGCAAATGAAGTCAAAAATTGACGAAATCGTCACAGCAAATGCGGAATTCAGTTCCGCATTTGGTCTGTAAATTTCGTCATCTTTCGACGTCATTTACAGAAAATATCACAGTATCTGTAAATATATTTTATGAAAAATCACACATGTTCGTACATGTAGATCGCATGTTGTGTCTCATATGTGTTCATTAAATGCATATATATTTTCAATCTACATTTATATGTATATACGAGTATATCAATATTCGATTTTCAAATAAATATAAACGTAATTTATATATATATAGACGCATAATATATGCAACATTTATATACATTTATTGAACTTAAATATACTTATTGAGCATAGGAACACTGAAATAGAGGTGGGCGGTTTACATTTTCCAAGAAACAAGCATTTTTATTATAATATTATTATATTATAAATAAAGTGAAATTGTAAATTAATGTACATACCTTGTACTCCAGGTGGTTCGAACAATACAAAACGGGATTTACATGTGTTTCGTATACGTCTGGAAAATATTCAGTTGTGTTAATATAATTATCAATTTACATGTACCCTCAGGACAATTATGTTGACGTGGAAAATTGTATTTGACCGTACCTTTGTGAAAGGAGCATACTTGTCGGAAATGTTACACGCTGTCTGTATGAGTGACCCCAACATAGAATGTGATTCATAAAATGGGACTGTGTGGTTGTTTGGGACTATGCGACGGTAATTTAACGATCGGGATTCATCCTTATTATACCGAAATCCCGATCGGAAACCTAGGTTTGACCCTCAATTACGTCTTTGGCTTGCTTGTATGTGCCAGTTGAATCTGGTTATACCCCATATAAGAGTAATCTTACCGGTATTACATTTAGGGGAAGGGGTCAAGTGACTTTGCTGAGGTATGAACCGAACCTGGCACCGGATCAGGTTATTCTAATTTAGGGCTGAGTATATATTTATTTCGATGCAAATATTCCGTTCTGAGTTTGGTATTTCCCACCCCCGCCGTCCCAGTTAGCCATTGTGCCATTGTATGTGTAAGAGGTTATTTGCAATCATTGATGATGCGTTTTGTTAAAAAAACAGGCACAAACATGTCCAGAAAATGTTTTACAGTTTTTGATGCGAGTCCGTTTTACTGGCTTTCATATAAAGAACATGTTGTGCCTACTGAGTGGGCATGTACCTTTAAAGGTACATGCCCACTCAGTAGGCACAAAATGTTCTTTATATGAATTAAATGAGTGCACGATTGTGCCACTATTCCACCAGTTCTAAACATTACGAGTGCCCGCCATACAGATATACGAATTCAGTCATATATATTTTACTGATAGTGACGCGCGGTGGTATCAGGCTATTTTCATATGCAAATGAGGCATGCTATTTTCTTTTTAATTTTTTATACAAATTAAATGCGTCACCTAAAAAAATAGTACTTTCGACAGATTATGAAGTATGATCATTGCACATCAAATAATAAATACAGAGAATAAATAGTAGTGTCCGTTAACATTTTAAGAAACACGGTTATCGCCCCTGATATCAGTGTGGAAAGTTTACGTTGTATATAAACTGTCTAATAATGCCAATCAGTACGTGTGGAAATGGTGAAAGAATGTTTATTTGCCAGTAAATGTCTGAGATGATATGACCTCTGATATAAAGAACAGTTTGTTCCTACTGAGTGGGCATGTACCTTTAACACACTAGCCAGTTTAGATGAAACGGCTATAACATCATGGCTTCAAATCTAAATATCGGAATGAGGATTCATAATACACGTAAACACTTTTTAACAGTTCCAATATTTTCTGTTGAAATCCGTAATCTCGTTTAATAGCTATATGCCTCATTTTATCCCGTCAACACAGTGCGTATGTGCCGTGAAACACGGTGCCGTGAAATATTTTTGATATCCTGTCAATACGACCTAATCACCGAGTATGAATATTTGCTGTGGCTGGGGTTATTTTTATTGCATTTTAAAGCTATTTGTAGGTGTTGACGGGATAAATAGAATAGTAGGTTAGTGCCGTGAATGTGAAAATATCTGGCGCGGCACGGAAACGGGATGTGCTCGGCAGAGCCTCCCCCATCCCGTTTCCTAAGCCTTGCCAGATATTTTTTTCCATTCACGGCACTAACCTACTATTCTCTATTTATCAGTCTCAGTGATATTTTCGTAACTCATTGGGTCCAAATGTAACAACCAACGTACACATGCTGAAATGTAATGTGTTTTATTGAGGAACGAATAGCGTGTGAATGCTTCGACATCGGCAATAAATTCACGTGCTTGCAATTGTTTCTAACACATTTAGTCTCTGAGGATTATCAAAATAATTGCAGTATTATTAGCCTAGTTATTTTTGCTACCGATGACGAATATCGGTACAATAATATGAGGTTTGTTCATGTCCAGCCGTGTGCAAACGTTTGCTGTTGCCCGAGGGAACTGTTTGAACCCCAAGGCCACAGCAAACGTTTGCACACGGCTGGACATGATCAAACGTTATTGTTACATTTCCAACAAAAAACTGATGTAATTTGAGCATTATATTCAGTATTTTCAGTACTTTTATAAATCGTCCCATTCACGTAGATAATTTTCAGTATTCATATTCCGGGGCCGCGTCATGAACGTCATGAAGTAGTGACGTCATGAAGGCACTTCCGCGTAGTGACGTCATGAAGGCACTTCCATTACGCGCGGCCCCGGAATGAGCATTGCCTAAAGCCATGTGCAAACAGCACGCGCTATATGTTTGCACAAACAACGGAAACCATGTAACAATGGTCGATCATACATTGTAAAGTATGATTAAATAGTATTTGTTTTCCCTGCCTTGACCTTGTTATTTATGATAGTCTCAGAATATTAAAGGGCCAGCGAAGCTATAACTTACTCTGATCTATGAATATCAGTACAATACCGACTGCGATAATCTTACTAAAATCTGACTTGTTTTCTTATTTACTTCATTTCCAAGATATCACGCCAGGTTTCGGAGTCATTAATTTTTCGACCCGCCGCAAGTTGGCATTATCAGTAAATGTTCAGATACGTTGTTAATCCGTGCAAGTTTTGGTAGCAGTGACCAGTTAGCCTGTAGTTTCGCATTTTGGCACCGGTGAAATTTATAAATATTCGATTTCCCGCTGATTAAAATTATATTTTTCGTGGATATAAATACTTGTTATACATTACGGTATACATACTCCATGTGCATGATCACGTGGTTATAACAACAACAACATTGGCTGTAGGTGTTGAAATTTTGCCCACTCCAAAGTAAGTATTATTTGATATTTTCCTTAATATGAAACGGATTTTGATGAAATATGGCGCAGCAAACGTGTCTTCACGAGCTGCATTTTGGTCGAAGTTTCCGACACGGAAAACGATTCTTCGCAAAAGCGACAGAAGTTTGGGCCAAAGTACAGAGACCACTAAATGCAGCTTAATAAGACGCGTTTGATGCGCCATATGTTATCAAAATCCATTACGTAATAAGGACAATATAAAAAAATACGTACTTATAAAACGGATGGATTCTGGAAGTTTCAGTACTTGTTGTTGTTGTTGTTAGTACCACGTGATCATACACCTTGATACTCCGACTTTGTCACGTTTAATTGTGGATGTGTTCACGTCAGCCCCGAACCTCGGACCGCTCCACCACGATGGGTAATTCAACGATTGCGATTCGTTATTGCCGGTGTCCCGACCGGCGACCTGGTTTGACCCTCATGTACGTCATTGGCATTGTTGTATATGAGGGTTTTGTATGGTATGGACGTGATTTCAGCGCTAATTTCCGGGCTAAATATATAATTATTTCGATGATGTAAATATTCCGTTATGATTTTGGCCCCCTCCACCCACCACAATGATCGAAGTTGTAGGCCCGGCCTTAAATGACCTTATATGTGGATAAGCCGTTAAAAACCAATAAATCAAATGAAAAACAGGATTGGAAAACAAGCTTTTAATCTTTTGTGAATTCTTCTCCTAACAATATCATATTATGACGTACCGTATACAAGGTACAACAACGTCGCCCACTCCAAAGTGAGTATTATTGGATAGTTTCCTTAATATGCAACGGATTTTGATGAACTATGGCGCAGCAAACGCGTCGTCATGAGCTGCATTTGGTCGGCACAGACTTATGTCGTTTTTGCGAAGAATCGATTTCCGTGTCAGTAGACACGGAAATCGATTCTTCGCAAAAACGACATAAGTTTGGGCGAAAATACAGAGACCACCAAATGCAGCTAACAAGACGCGTTTGATGCGCCATTTTTCATCAAAATCCGTTACTAATAATAAGGACAATATAAAAGAATACGTACGTTGAATCGGATGGATTCTGGAAGTTTCAGTACTTGTTGTCGTTGTTGTCAGTACCACGTGATCATACACCTTGGTACATTGTATACTGCTGGTTGTGGGCACAAGTGCACTAGTAAGATTGATGTTCTCATGTGCTACAATTAAGTGCCAAAATGGAATCTGCACTCGATGTTCGCATGTTTTTCCGTACTTTATTACAGCAAAACTGCACCAATACATTCACTGTAAATATTTAAAGGGGAGCGTCATGTTTTGTTTACCGGCACCTAATGCTGCGGTTATTTCTTCTGTGAAATACAAAATATATAGTACAACTCAAATGAGCAAGCTGTATGATCGCGTGGTTACAACAACAACAACAATTACTGAAACGTCTAGAAGCGCCTTCGATTCAAGGTACGTATTCTTTTATATTGTCCATATTACGTGACGGATTTTGAAGAAATATGGCGCTTCAAACGCGTTTGGTTAAGCTGCATTTGGTGGCCTCGGTATTTTGGCTCAAACATCTGTCGTTTCTGCGAAGAATCGATTTCCGTGTTTAATGTAATATTGACACTGACATCGATTCTTCGCGAAAACGATATAAATATGTGCCGACGTCCCAAGACCACCAAATGCAGCTCATGAAGAACGCGTTTGCTGCGCCATATTTCATCAAAATCCGCTGCATATTAAGGAAACTATCAAATAATACTTACTTTGGAGTGGATGCGATTTCAACACTTTAGCCATTGTTGTTGTTGTTCTAACCACGTGCTCATGCATCTTGATGAGGCCCTGATCAAATAGCACACTCCTGTAGCCTGACAACGATCTGTATTGTTGGCTATTCATTGGTGGAGTGGCGAACAGTGCAGATCCTAAAAAGGGTCGTAATTGACTTGTAATTGAATAAATACTTGAAATTCAAATACATACAATAGTTGTCAGAAGACAACGAAGCGCGCCTGGTGATGCTTGACTTTGGGAGTAGAGAAGAACAGTAGCCTATTTCACCGAAATTGCAAAGTATACTTGGCTTGCTAAGTACAATTTGAAGGAGAAATTTTCAATTTAAGGATAAATTTATTAATTTTTATTATACTGAATTTATTACATTATCACAGCCATTTTCTGTGATATTGTAATAAATTCAGTATAATAATTCTGATAATAATTGTAATAATTTTTAATCATGAAATATATGCAGTCGTTAGTTCTATATGAAATAATGCATTTCGGGAACATTATATGATTACTCCCTCAAAATATACATGTACTTAGTAAGATAAGTATGCTTAGCGATTTAGATGAAATCGGCTACTGAGAATCGTGGAATTGTCACAGCATGATAGAAGTCTGAGAGCAATGCATGTGTGAAATATCAAGAAGCGGCGTGAAAGGAAACAGAAATAGAAACAAATTTTCCACACCGTGTAGTTTGTGAACACACTAAAAGTGTGACATTGGGGTTAGCGGGGGTATGAGGGTCGTAGCTTTTGTCACAGAATGAAAGACGAGGATGGCCGCAGCCCGCATGTCGGGCGCGCCGAGGCATTTGGTGGTCTCAGAGTGTATTTATTTGAAGTTTGATGCCCAATAAGCATGCAAAGTTTCAAGCAAATCTGAGATAGTAGGTATGTGAAAACTTTAACGCAAATTTTGACAGCAATTTTAACGCAAACTTCTAAGTCATTTGACCTTGACATAGGGGCACATGGGCCGCATGAGTGGGACACAGAATGAATATATGGATGATGACTAATAAGCATATGAAGTTTCAAGTCAATGTGACTTAGGACTGCAGAGATATAACGTATTTAAAAACTTTAACGCAGATTTCGGAACGCAAACTTCTAAGTCATTTGACCTTGACCTTGGACACAGGGGCCGCATCAGTGGGATACAGTATGAATATATGGATCATGACTAATACGCATATGAAGTTTTAAGTCAATGTGACTTAGGACTGCAGAGATATAAGGTATTTAAAAACTTTAACGCAGATTTCGGACGGACGGGCGGACTCATTGTGATCACTATGTCTCGCTTTCCGCAAGCGGGCTCGACAAAAACCATTGGAAGAAGGCATGTTTGAAGTATCGAGCAGTGTGGTTAAAGGAAACTGAATAGAAAATTATAACAACTTTTCCTGAACGTTATATTTATGAATGCACTAAGAGTGTGACCTTGACTTTGGGGTTAGCGGGGGTATGGCGATCGCGCAGTTGTCATAGCATGGTAGGCATCTTTGAAATATCAAGCGTTTGGTGAAATGAAACATAAATTATAACACATTTCCCTCAAAGTTAAGTTGATGAACACACTAACATTGTGACATTGACCTTGGGGTTAGCGGGGTATGCTGGTCGTGGATCACAGCATGATAGAGAATCATAAGAGAAAGGCTCGTGTGAAATATCGAGAAGTTGGACGAAAGGAAACAATTATAGCAAATTTCCCTCAATGTTAAGTTTATGAATGCACTAAGATTGTGACCTTGACCTTGGGGTTAGTGAGGGTATGACGGTCGTTGATTTGTCACAGCATGATAGAGAATGATTAAAGAAAGGCTTGTGTGATATATCAAGAAGTTGAACGAAAGGAAACAGAAATTGTAACAAATTTCCCTCAAGCTTAACCCTTTAAACCCGAAAGTCCGCTATATCGGTTTATGCAAACAGTGCAGATCCAGATGAGCCGGCTCGTAACAAGCCGTCTCATCAGGATCTGCACTTTTTGAAAGTAATTTTAATATTTCTTAGAACAAAAACACCCCCTTTTCATAAATGGACGAATCTGAAAATCATTTTGTGACCATTGGATTGGTCGGAACATTAGCATATCACAGTCCATTCCAGTTCCTTAGGGTTGAAAGGGTTAAGTTTATGAATGCACTAAGGTTGTGACCTTGACATTGGGGATACCGACGGTATGACTGCTATGGATTTGTTACATCATGATAGTGAATCATATTAGAGAAAGGCATGTGTGAAATATCAAAACGTTTGGTGAAAGGAAACAGAAATTGTAACAAATTTCCCTGAAGCTTAAGTTTATTAACGCACTGAGGTTGTGACCTTGACATTGGGGATATGACGGTCATGGATTTGTCACAGCATGATAGTGAATCATTAGAAAAAGGCATGTGAAATATCAAAAAGTTTGGTGAAAGTAAACAAGTATTATAACAAATTTCGCCCAAGGTTAAGTTTTCGAAATTTTGAAACGGACGGACAGGACCGACGCTGACTACGACGCCGGGGGTATGCCATAAGCACTCCTTCCTTTGGAAGCTAAACATGAAAGTGAACGGGTTTAATGTCCCAGCAACAGCTAAATGTCGTATTTAAAGTCATATCAGAAAGAACAGTGAAATGGAAATACTTGAACGTATTTAACTCACAACCTGTGGTATTCAAGTCCAATGTTTAGCCACTATACCACAACCCATCCACAGATACAAATCACAATACTTTCACAATTACAGAACCGGGGGCCGTTTCACTAAACTTCGTATGACTAAAATTTTCGTAAGTGCAGAATTATGATAGTCTGTACATTTCACATTAACACTATTTTCTTGTAAACAATTATTGGATTTAAATGTATTGAACATAGGTTGCGAATGCAGCCTATGCTCAATACATATAAATTCAGCAATTGAAATTTCCAGACGATTCTAAATTTGCTCTTACGAACATTTTAGTCGTACTAAGCTTAGTGAAACGGGCCCCAGAACAGAACATATATTTATTTCAGATCTCAGACCGCAACATGCGGTATATGAGTACGTAATCATGATGTAAGCATAGCAAAAAGGCATTTGAAAACAAAACAACGGTGTGACCTAATTTTATTGGCAAAATGTTATTTCCTATCAGATGCTCGGCAAAATATCACATTTTCATAATTAACCACACATTTTTCTGGATATTCGGTTAAAAGGTATTACACTGTATTTTACAAAAGTACGCACATCTCATACGTTTAAATTATTTACAAAAAATATATTAGCTTGTGTTAGGCCATTTAACTGCCACGTTGTCTTAATTAAAATTCCTGTTTCCCACAGTAATGAATACCGTTCATTAGTCTTTATTCACTTTTTTCTTTCTTCAAATGATTTTTGTTGCTTTTTGTTGTTTTCTATTGCTCATCTGCCGGATGTCTTGTTTGCTATAGATGATAAATGAGAGATTTTGTACCTTGTAACATGTGCGATTTTTTATTAAATACTTATATTTTCTGTAGATGAAATCTAAAGATGACGCAATTTTCATAGCAAATGCGGAATTAAATTCCGCATTTGCTATGAATATTTCGTCAACTTTCGACATCATTTACGGAAACTATTGTAAATTGTCCGCAGGCGTGTCTTGGGCTATGCTTGGGCCGCTGACGTCAGTGGTCCACATAAAGTCATTTGCATAATACATTTGTGTTAATATTCTGATACAAACATATTTTTTCGTTGACATAAACGGCATCACTTTTACTGAATGACGCAAATCGTAGACCCTGATCAAACTACACATATACACAGGCTGGTTTGGAGCAACGCTGGTCTCAATCGTCGTAGAGGTACTTTTTCACAACCAGCAGCCGACTGAACTGATACTGAAATATATCCGACTTGATTATCCATCTCAATTACTGCCGAAACAATGGTGAAACCTACGGAGCCCCGCAGGGAACATGGATTTGTTTTTATTAATTCGTTCCCACGCAATAACAATTCGTTCCCATGAATTAACAATCCGTTCCCGTGGGAACGAATTGTTAATTCGAGTGAACGAATTGTTATTGCCTGCGAATGAATTGTTACTTCGTGGGAACGAATTGTTATTTCGTAGGAACGAATTAATAAAAAAAAAGAATTACACGTCCCCTGCGGGACTCTGTAGAAACCGGCTGCTAAAGGTTTTGTAGCTCAGATAGCAAGTATGTGGTTATTCGTTTCATACATTGTAAATGGCCTATGTCGACCAATCGTCCTATTTTATTTGATCAAATTCGAAGTATTTTATGTTTTATTCTGTTCTATTCTATTTATAAGACTGAACTAGGGTATTCATTTCCCTAAATTGACGACATTTACATGTATGTATAGTTCGCCCTTCTTTCTAAGCCAATCGCTCGGCGGCATTGTGCTCCACGTAGTTCACATACTGCAACGTTTAACACAAATATGATCAATACACAAAATTTAATGATTAACTGTTCGACAGGGAATGGAAAATCAATACTCGAATGGGATATTGCATTGTATGCTTGACTGAACTATAATGCTATTGTTCACATATTGGAGTTTTCAGGAACTAAATGCTGCGGTCGCCAGTGCTCCCTCGCATTTAATTGCTTAACCATCCAATATGTGAACAATAACTTATACATATTGTGAAAGAAGCATATGCGTATGATTTTACTATGCATACTTTTAAAATAAGGTTCCTTAATAGCTTAAAATCGTGTAAGTAATTGCTATGAAAGTCAATTACGACGGCCAATATCAAACAAACTACAGTGAAACCTCGCTAAACCGGACACCCTGGGACGGACCCAGGGTGTCCGGTTTAGCGAGGTTTCACTGTAAATCAGGCATTTGATTATTCCGAGTTATAGCTGTCTGCTATGCGATCACGAACATGCATTAACATCTGAGATAGATGTCCAAGAAACATATCAAAATTAATATCACATGCTTGCTGTCCGGTTTAGAGAGGTTTCACTGTAACATTCGGTCAGTCATTATTCAGTGTGTTTCAACGAATCCATATTTCTTTCAGTTACACATGGGTTCATGAAACTGGTTCAAATAAACAGTGTGTTTAAGGAATACAACCATGGACTGTTGCGTTTACTGTAGTAAGAACATCATTTGGTATGTTTAAAGTGCGTAAAGTCCGAAGGACTCCTCGCAAACTTTAAACAGACCAACATACTACAGTAAACGCAACTGCACATGGTTTTATTATATATATTTACATTGCATTTTCAGGTAATTGCAAAAATGTAAATACGGCGTTAAAATTAGGAATCTTATTGTTATACGTAATTTTGTCGTAATTCATAGAACAACGACGTGGCCGGGCGTTACATTATTATGTTGACAACGATGGTGTATTTTAATGACATCAAACAAACATTAATGAATTAACAACGTCGCGCGACGTCGTGTGGGGCTAATGTACATGTAATGTACTGGAATATAAACGTAATACGTTGAATGGTCATTTTCATTATGAATCTTAAAGGTACATTCCCACTCAGTATATAGGCACAAAACGTTATTTATAGGAATTAAATAAGTGTATAATTGTGTTACTATTCGACCAGTTCTAAAAATTACGAGTGCCCGCTATACAGGTATAATCATTTAATAATATTTATTTTACTGATAGTGACTCGCTGTGGTATCAGACTATTTTCATATGCAAATGAGGAATGATATCTTTTTAAATTATTTGATATGTTTTTATCATTATTTATACTAATTAAATGAGTTACCTGAAACAAAAAAAAATTTTTTGGATAGATTATAATGTATGATCATTGCACATCAAGAAATAAATACAGATAATAAATGGTAATGTCCGTTAACAATTTAAGGAAACACGGTTATCGACCCTGATATCAGTGAGGGAAATTTACATCCGATATAAAGTGTATAATAATGCCAATTAATACATGGGGTAATGGTGAATGAACGTTTATTTTCCCAGAAAATGTCATATCTACGGAATATACAAGACTAGCTGATTGTATTCCCTATAAAGAACAGTTTGCACCTACTGAGTGGGCATGTACCTTTAAGGACAGTGAAAAAATATCCGTCAAGGCTCAAGAATTTCTTTATTTCTCATCAGAAGTATATGTTGTGACCACTCATTTGAACCGTCTAGCCGAGACGGTTCAAATGAGTGGTCACAACATATACTTTGGTTCAGAAATAAGGAAAATAGATAGAGAATAGTAGGTTAGTGCCGTGAATGGGAAAAAAATATCTGGCAAGGCTCAGAAAACGGGATGGGCGAGGCTCTGCCAAGCACATCCCGTTTCCGTGCCGCGCCAGATATTTTTTCCCATTCACGGCACTAACCTACTATTCTATTTATCCCGTCAACACCTACAAATGGCATTAAAATGCAAAAATTGTATTGACTGGATATCAAAAATGTTTCACGGCACCGTGTTTCACGGCACATACGCACTGTGTTGACGGGATAAATATATGTATTACATTGTATTGTTTATTAATATATTTCAGGAGACGCAGTATCTCTTTTTTTACATTAGTAACAACCATCCAACCTGTTGTGCCAAAAAGTGTAAATAAAGTCGCCTTAGAGCTGCTATCTGTAATTGAATAAAACCTCAAACACAAAACCTTTATTTCGGCGCCAAGAAATCTGAATATTATATAAGAGCCAGAAAAGAATGAAATAATATACAAACTACGGATTTTTTTAATTAATTCGTTTCCACGAAATATCAATTCGTTCCCTCAATTTAACAATTCGTTCCCTCGAAATGACAATTCGTTCACTCAATTTAACAATTCGTTCCCTCGAATTAGCAATTCGTTCCCACGATATAAAAATTCGTTCCCTTGAGAACGAATAGTTATTTCGTGGGAACGAATTTGTTAAATTGAGGGAACGAATTGTTAATTCGGGGGAACGAATTATTAATTCGTGGGAACGAATTGTTAAATTGAGGGAACGAATTATTATTTCGTGGGAACGAATTAATAAACAAAAATAATTCTACGTCCCTGCTCCTGCTCCGTAACAAACAGCAAATAAAAAATGTAGTAAGTTGCCTGCGATGATGAAACTGATCGACATTTCTTTGTTTATGCCGCTCATCCGCCCACATAGGTAAACATTACTAAAATAAATAATATAAAAACTATTCTTGTTATGTAAATACATATCGTAGAAATTTAGAAAACGTAGGATAATTTATGTAAATCAAATCGAAAGTTGATTTCAGGTGCTTTGAAATTTATGTCAACCTTCGACGTCATTTACGGCACATATGGCTGATTTTCTAGATCGATACCGGAGAAAACCCGCTATGTGATACATGTACGAGGTGCTTGTACTTTCAGAATCCGTTTTTGTCAGCGGTTTGTTCTGACTACATTACATTACAATGCATTGCATTGTCTTGCATTGCATAATCGTTATGACGAATAGTATTTTCAAATTTGCGTTTGAATCGTTCATTGTTGACATCCTACTTCGTGGAGAATGACCTACTAATTTTGCTAATACACACTTTATTATGTCAGTTTATGATAATAGTGTATCTCATATTATATAAATGGTGCCCTTCGTTGAGGGGGATATTGGGGATTATCTCCCCGAGGGAACTTTATCTCCCGAGGGCACCATTTACTTTATTATACCGAATATAACTAACATAACTAACTAACATCTCTAACATATAACTAACATCTGCAAAACGTTTGCTTCCACTGGCTTCCGCGATGTTTGTTTACATCTGCGCAGCTGGTGCCCGGTTTACAATGCTTTACTGTTATATGGGTAATAAAACGGGGGTACCAGTCAGCGTCCGCTTTCATCTTATTCGGTACTTTCGGTTTCGATGCTCGATAAACTACAAGGTACTCCAATTAATGTTCGGTAGTTTCCGTGACCAGACTTCGTGTATCTTCGGGAGAAACGGTCCATAATTATATTATGTCATGGCGTTTTTGCCCTCAGGGTACATATGGCCAATTGCTTTATACCACGTGGTAGGGAATTGACCAATGCAAAGCGTCGAATTTACGATGAGGTATAATTATGTAGAATATTCTCTGAATAACAATATAGCGGAGTATGAATTAAATTTTAGTGCGCGAAATGGAAAAGTTATTCATCAAATTTATACCGTTGACTGCGGTGTAGCGATGTAGTGCAACTTATTATATACGTACAGTCGAACCTCTCTACACTAACGGTCACCTCTCTACAACAACACCCTCTCTGTAACAGCCGTTATTTTATATCTTAAATGGATGATTTCCTCTGTATCTAACCCTTAGACTGCCGAGCACGAAAATTGTCATCTGATGTTGCTTTAGCATTCTTTCTCAATAAAAACATGCTTTGACAGCACTTTAGAATCATTTCCATTGGAAATGATTCTAAAATGCTGTCAAAGCATGTTTTGATGAGAATTGTCGAAGAAAATAAATAAACAGTAGATGACAAAATTTAATTCAGCATTAACCTCCCTACAACAGCCAACTCTCTACAACAGCCAGTTTTACGTCTTCCGATGGGTGGCTGTTGTAGAGAGGTTGCACTGTACTTTCGTTTCCCATTGAAACACAATGCAACGCAAGACGTCAATATTTTTTCCATATTGACGTCTCGTGACTTCATATTGGTCAGTGCCGGAACTACGCTTCACATCGAAAAATAGTTCACTTCTAAATTCCCACTAATTTGTTTATTTTATTTATATTTTGTATATTTTTTGAAGCGCATATACAATGCGAATAATGTACGTATATAATAAAACATATTATTTGATTTGTATGGGGATATATGCCACTCGTTCCGCAGCAACGATATTGCGCGACGTTCGCTGTGGAACTCGTGCATATATATCCGCATACAAATCAAATAACCTATAATTATTGCATATAAACGGAGCCCCGCAGGGGACGTAGAATTCTTTTTTATTAATTCGTTACAACGAAATAACAATTAATTCCCTCGATTTAACAATTCGTTCCCTCGAATTAACAATTCGTTCCCAAGATATAGCAATTCGTTCCATCGAATTAACAATTCGTTCCATCGAATTAACAATTCGTTCCATCGAATTAACAATTCGTTCCCATGAAATGACAATTCGTTCCCTCAATTTAACAATCCATTCCTTCGAATTAACAATTCGTTCCCTCGAATTAACAATTCGTTCCCAAAATATAAAAATTCGATCCCACGAATTGTTATTTCGTGGGAACGAATTGTTAAATTGAGAACGACTTGTTAATTCGTGGGGGCGAATTGTTAAATTGAGGGAACGAATTGTTAATTCGAAGGAACGAATTGTTAAATTGAGGGAACGAATTGTTATTTCGTGGGAACGAATTAAAAAACATCCATGTCCCTTGCGCGGCTCCGTACATATAAAGCGGAAAACGTGCCTCTCTCTCTCTCTCTCGCTCTCTCTGTAACAAGACGCTTAGTTTGCTATCCACACTCTCTCCCCCTATTTCCCCCTCTCTCCCTCTCTGTAGCAAGACCCCCTCTCTCTCGCTCTCTCTCGTAGCAAGACTCACACCTCTCTCCCTGTAGCAAGATTCACCCCTCTCTCTCTCTCTCTCTCTCTCTCTCTCTCTCTCTCCATTCTTTCTCCCCCCTCACTCTTTCTCTATCTTGCTCTCTCCCCCCCCCCCTCTCTCTCTCTCACTGTAACTGTCTGTGTAGCAATACACTTATTTATTGCTATCTATTTCTTTCACGGATATACTCTCTTAACTGCTGTTATGTGTCTGTAAACATGTCGCAAATCCACAGGCATTCGGAATGTTTCAGTTTTCACCGGTATAACTGTACATACATGAACAAGGCTTCTAACTTTGGCAGGACACGACCTCGTACAATAACACATTTCGCAATTTTATTAAGTTAAACGCTAATGTGAATATTTTGGCGGAAAGTGCAAATGTTCATTCGAGAATTATTGTTATCTTGCTAAAATAATGTTAGAACATATTTATGCAAATAATATCGAATTACAGCTCCTTTTCATAGGTCGAACACAACCTCGTTCACATCTGAGAATTGTCGATATCCTGCAGAAATACATAGAAAAATGCAATTTTAAGCATGTTATTTTGTTACGATACGAGGTCGTGTCCGACCAAAAGTTAAAAGCCTTGTTCATATATGTAGAGTTATACCGATGAAAGCTGAAACACGCCGAATGATTGTGTACAAAACCACGTGACTCGTCTCATACTCCACCGACCGTGCTACATAATGTACTTGGATATTGTACTTGAAATCAAGCGGCTTGATTGGCTGAGCCTGAGCTGTGTTACAGCTCCACGTTTTGCTGCCGACGAACTTTTGGCCATTAAAGGTACACGCCCACTCATATACTCGATAAGTGTCCTTAAAATGTTAAAAGACATTACTATTTATACTCTGTATATATTTGTTGATGTGCAATTATCATAATTTATAATATATCGACAATGTTATTTTTCAGGCGACGCATTTAATTAGTATAAATAATTAAAAAATACCATGCCTCATTTGCATATGAAAATAGCCTGATACCAATGCGCGTCACTATCAGTAAAATAATCTTTAGAACTGGTGGAATAGTGACACAAGTACGCACTTATTTAATTGCTATAAAGAACTGTTTGTGCCTACTGAGTGGGCATGTACATTTAAAGGTACATGCCCACTCAGTAGGCACAAACTGTTCATTATAGGGGCTAAATAATATTTACCTTTATACACATAGATTTAAACAATATTTAAATATAAATAAGTACTTGATGAAATTCCATCAAATATTGATTTTATTGCGAAAACACTATTTTCCTAAAATAGATTTATTTTAAATATTTTTTTCTATGTGAACCGATTTTCAAAATCTAACTTTTGTTTTCTTCGTTACATCATTTCCAAGCTATCTAGCCAGGATTCGGACTGAATATCCGTTTTTTTTTCGTTTTTTAACTCCTCCACCAGCGCTTCCACCTCCTTTTTCCCCAAAATCTTTTTTTCGCTATGAAATCAATATTTGATGGAATTTCATCAAACACATTTTTTTGGGGAGGGTGACTTATTTATTGTTGGTGAAAAAGTACTTTTTTGTCTTATAGGAATTAAGTAAGTGTATAATTGTGTCACTATTCTACCAGTTCTAAAAATTACAAGTGACCGCTATACAAATATCATCATTTAGTAATATTTATTTTACTGATAGTGACTCGCGGTGGTATCAAGCTATTTTCATATGCAAACTGGATTGGTCAGTAAGCGAGGCTTACGGAATACCCCCCGCGTGGGTTCAGGTACCCATAAATATGTAAAATTGTGCCAAGTATGTGGGCTGGTGACATTGACTCTAGGCTTAGCGTGTGCGGCACGAACGTGAATTTGTCACAGAGTGATAGAGGTCCATTGGAGCAATGCGTGTGTGAAAAGTGAAGCAGACAGACGGACGGACGGACCGGACGGACGGACGTTCCTACGAATGGATACTTGTTGGGTTTTTACTATAAAAAGTACCCAACAACAGTACCCAACACTACCCTAACCCTACCCAAGAAGATCCCCTTACGCTTGCCGAACACGCAGATGAGCATTTGTTGTGTACTTTTGTACCCAACAAGTACCCATTCGTGTGGGCGGACGGACGGACGGACGGACGGACGGACGGACGGAAAGAATGAAGGAAGGACGGACGGACGGAAGGACGGACGGACGGACGTAACATTTTGGGTTTATGGGCTATTTGTTCTTTAAAAGATCAAAGGGCTAACGGAATAAATATATTGTATTCTATTGTCTTAGGCTCCTCCCCCTAGCCCCTACCTAAACCCCCAACTGTTAGCCCGGACGGACGGACGGGCGCACGGACGCACGCACAACCTGACTCCAGTATACCCGCCACCACAACTCGTTGCGTGGGATATAATGAGGCATGATATTTTTTAATTATTTATACTAATTTAATTCCTCACCTGAACAAGTAACATTTTCGATAGATTAAATAGTATGATCATTGCATATCAAAACATAATACAGAGAATAAATAGTAATGTCCGTTAAAATGTAAGGAAACACGGTTATCGCCTCTGATATCAGTGTGGATTGTTACGTCTGATATATTAAATGTATAATAATGCCAATCAATACGTGGGCTAATGGTGAATGAATCTTTATTTTGCCAGAAAATGTCTCAGATGATGTCTCTGATATGAAGAACAGTTTGTGCCTACTGAGTGGGCATGTACCTTTAATCTTCGCTCCTTTGCGGTGTTACAACGTCGCGAAGGAACGAAAAAACGAAGTTTAAATCGCGAAGGAACGAAGATTTACAGGCGCTAATTAGCGTGTGCATATTTTTATGTTTTCGTTTCTTCGACTTCGTGACATGGGAGGTGCCGGGACGAAAGAACGCCGCGGTGATGTAACGAAGTTTAATATCCTTAATATTCGTCCCTTCGCGGCGAAGGAACGAAGGAAGGAAATGTTCCTAACGAGCTACCATAGAGATGCACGTACCCGAACGGTCGTAACGGGCCAGAAGAAAAGCACTAAACTAAAACAGCGCAATTTACAATCCATTTCACTCATTTATAATTCGCCCTACTTTCCAAGCCAATCGTTGGCCAGTAACGCGCTCCATTTATTTCACATATTGCAAGATTTAACTCCAATAAGTTAGACATAACATAAAAAATCAATACGCTGATGGGAGACTGCATTATAAACCTGGCTGATTATAAGTAGGTTATTGTGCACATACTGGATTTTGAAGGAACTAAATGCTACGGTCGCTAACGCTCCCTCGCATTTAATTCCTTAAAATTCCAATATGTGAACACTAACTTAAAAAGGGTGTTGCGACCGTTTATCAACAATGATATACCTGTAATGTATGACCATCAGCCAATCAGATTGCGTGATATTTATAGAGTGCATTAGAATACTAATTTAGTATTCTAATGCACTCTATAAATATCACGTAATCTGATTGGCAGATGGTCATACATTACAGGTATATCATTGTTGATAAATGTTCGCAAATTATTTCAATATGTATTCCTACGCCAGTAGTAAAGGAGTGCATAAGAAATATTTTAACCGCATTGTAATTTTCAAATTTGCGGCGTGTATCAGAAAATAATAGGTCGGAAAACATGTTTAATGGCTCCGCTAGCACGTCACCATTAAACAGATTTTCCGACCTATCATTTTCTGATATACGTCGCAAATTTGAAAATTACAAATATACAGTTAACCCTATAATGATGTCACATACCAACGTCAGTGAAACTCTGACAAACGGTAAACAACAAAAACGTGATGATTGCAACTTTTGTTCGTATGCATCATTACTGCTCAATGATTAATTCATTTGGCAGAGATACGATTTACAGACACCAAGCCACATACGAGACACGCCTCGTTATTTTGTACCTTCATGAAATACGTTTACAAAATTTACAAAATGTTCCGTAAATGGCGTCAAATGTTGACAGCATTTTTTCAATGTCGTAAATTTTTTACTTTATTTATGAAAAATATTGTAAATTGTGTAAATATAGGATCTCAAAAGAGTTTCCATTTGATATGAAATTTATGAAACGATAATTTATTTGTGGACAGATTTTCAAAATCTAACTTTTGTTTTCTTGGTTACATCATTTTCAAGCTATCTCGCCAGGTTTCGGAGTCAATTTCCAACAAAAAACGAAAAGTTTTGGAAATTGACTCCCCTTGTTAGATTAAAATTTAAACACCGGGCCCCCATACCGAACTCCCTCGTTCCGCTACATCAACACAGACAAATTGGTGTTCATGGTTTAGAGGATCTGGCTACGCCACTGTTATTTCAGAAAAAAAGAGAAGATTTTCCTATGGGAATTTAACATGGGGGCTAAAAACAGATTTTTTTTAAAAATAATTTTATGAACCGAGCATCTGGCGAGTGTCATAAGAGTTTCATAAATCTTCATAAAACTTGGAGATTTCCGATAAGTCTCAGTGAGAAGACGCCATTGACTATTTTCGCATCGATTTGAAAATCTCCACAGAGAAAAAATAGTTTTAATACTGGTAGTAAAAACATTATAAATATTCCATATTATTGTTGCAGTTATTTGTAGTCACTTCATATTACCAAACGGGAGCATTTTAACAATTGTAGAGCTTTTACTCAGTCACCGACGCTGACAATGACGTTTAAAATAAGATGACGTCAATGTCAACATATCGCTTCTTTGTCGCGCCATTAGAGGACTTCATTTGGGACGTCTTCGTTTTTTTCGTTTGGCATAACGTTAGCGCATAATACGTAATTAGGGTGATGCGTCCAGCCAATCAAATTCGCTGCAGTTGTTATTACACGTGTGTCATATCCAATTTATGAGAATGGGTTACAGCACGCCATAACACGGTTTTCATGTGATAAATGTATTTCATGATATCACGCAGATGTCCGAAGGTACAGAATCGCATGGCTTGTCTCATATCTGGGACATACGAATTAATTCATTGCTTCTTTTTTTTCTGTATGAACAAAAGGGGTGACGTGTCATAGCGGACATAATGGACTGTACAACATTGCGAATAACGTATCACACTTAGTGTGATACGCTATTCGCAATGTTGTACAGTCCATATCAAGAGAAACTGACCATTCAAAATTCATGGAAAATTCATGGAAAATTCAAAATGTCGATGCTTGCATTCAAGTTTTATACATTTTAATTGTTTTCCGGTGTCAGAAATGTATATTTGTTGTATGTTACGAATGTACATGTACATGTATGTCTGTTATAAAGCCCCACCATTTTAAAGACTTTACATGTACGTCATGACGCCATGTTGCAATCAAATAATGACGTTGTTTATTTGACTGTAAAACTGAACGTATGTAGGTTCTAGCAATTTAGAAAACATAATACATGTTTAAAATAGTAAACAAAATAATAACACAACTTTGTGACAGTTGACATCGTATGCAATGAACCGATTAGCTATCAAGGTGCATGATCACGTGGTTACAACAACAACAACAATTTGTAAAGCGTTGAAAGCTCGTCCACTCCAAAGTAAGTATTATTTGTTATTTTCCTTCAAGGTACATGCCCAGGCAGTATGTTATAATATAGTGATACAGGTACTTTTGTGTACACAGTACGTATGACATTTTCTGGTAAAATAAACATTCATTCACCATTACCCCACATATTGATTGGCATTATTATACATTTTATTTTAGACGAAAATGTTCACACTGTTATCAGGGGCAATAACCGTGTTTCCTTAAAATGTTAACAGACATTACTATTTATTTTCTGTATTTATTTTTTGATGTGCAATGATCATACTTTATAATATGTCGAAAATTTTATTTTTTCAGGTGACGCATTTCATTAGTATAAATAAGTAAAACATATCATGCCTCATTTGCATTTGAAAATAGCCAGATACCAACGCGCGTCACTATCAGTAAAATAAATATTACTAAATGATTAAATCTGTTTTCCGGGCATTTGTAATTTTTAGAACTGGTGGAATAGTGACACAATTATACACTTATTTAATTCCTATAAAGAACATGTTGTGCTTACTGAGTGGGCACGTACCTTTAATATTCAACGGATTTTGATGAACTATGGCGCAGCAAACGCGTCTTCATGAGCTGCATTTGGTGATCGCGGAAGTTCGGCACAGACTTATGTCGTTTTTGCGAAGAATCGATTTCCGTGTCGGTAGATTCTCGCAAAAACGACAGAAGGTTAGGCCAAGGTACAGAAGAGACAACCAAATGCATATTAACAAGACGCGTTTGATGCGCCATATTTCATCAAAATCCGTTGCATAATAAGAACAAAATAAAAGAATACGTACTTTGAATCGGAAGGATTCTGGAAGTTTCAGTACTTGTTGTTGTTGTTGTAACCACGTGATCATACACCTTGGCTATGGGTATTCACAATTCCACATTTCAATAAAATCTGCGAGTACGTGTTGTGATACATAACGTCGTTTAAAGGTGGGTGCCCTCAAATTTTGTAAAAATACATCTTTGTGGGTACCTAATTATGTGACTATTCCACATGTTTTTCACCATCGTAAGTGTCAGATTTTACAGAGTATTGTTATATGACTAGAAGTCCAGCCAATGAGATTGCCCAATAGAGGGTCACATGATTGTGGACACCTGAATATCAGTCTTGTACTCTTCTCGCTTATTCTAAACGTGATATTGACCTGTAGCCTATTTCACCAACATTGCAAAGTATACTTTTCTAGCAAAGTATACTTTGAAAGAGACATTTTCAATTTAAGGATAAATTTATTAATTTTTATTACATGTATACTGAATGTATTACATTATCACAGCCAATTTGGCTGTGATAATGTAATAAATTCAGAATAATAATTCTGCATACATTTAATCATCAAACATGTGCAGTGGTTAGTTCTATATGAATTAATGCATTTTGAGGAAAATAAATGATTACTCCCTCCAAGTACACTTTGCTAGATAAGTATACTTTGCAATTTTGATGAAATCGGCTACTGCATGCGCGAGTCGCTGACCACGCAACGGAAACATGACACGGTTCAACGACGAGCCAATTGAACAAAACTTCGCAAATGGTATCATCCAAACAGCAACAAACTTACAAATGTACTTCGCACTTGACGGCAATACAGCAACAGTGGATGCAAACTGAAGCAAACTTGTACATAAATGTCAGTCCGGTTTAAGCAAAACCATAAGTCATATAATAAAATAGTTATTGTCTTTCGACTCGGTGTACACGAGATTTAAAAGACAATAATTGTATATTAACTAATATTTCAATTTCGTGTCAGTAGTGGTGATCACCAGTGTATGTATATATGACAATGGTGATTAGTTTTAATTATTTGAATACATTATATGTATCAACGTAATTACGACTGCTGTCGATATCTTTATAAAGTATAATGATTGCACGCCAGAACATGCATTGTATACGAGTAAATATTGATTTCCTTGGAATAGATATTGATTTTTGTTAATATTTCGAGAAAACGCGGTTAACTCCCTTGACCTCAGAATTATTAAAATCTGCCATACCATTAATTCAAAATAATGCCAATAAGTGTACCAGGTGATAGTTGTGTGTATATTACTGACATATCTAATGGTTGAAACAATAACAGATAATCCCTACAATGCATTCTGATGTGCAGGACCCCCCCCCCCCCCTATCTTTAAGAATATTGCGTTCATTATTGGCGTTCGCTTAAAAACATGAAAACATAGCATACTACGTAAGACAATTGTTACTACTACATGACTAGAAATCAAATATCTGATTCAAATGTTCTCAATAATCAACATCTAAATGTCTCAAATTGTGCTATTTTCACCGCAAATCACATACATGTACCGTCGTTTTCAGAATTAGGCCATAGTAGCAAGTTTTTCCTGTGTTAAGCGTCCGCGTACGGTTAGGTTTTGAGAGTGGTTCTATGAAAAATCAAACTGTGTATACTATTTTACATTATTTACTGGTGAAGTAATATGACAATTGGTTTGGGACTTGCCGTTTATGAATTTACACTTAAGTTTACTAAGAGTGTTTTATCATTATTTAGCGGCAATTTAAATGTATGTTAAAAACTTCATCAACCCTTTGCACACTGCAAAAAAATGTAAATATATGTTAAAAACTTTCTCAACGGGTTGAGAAAGTTTTTAACATATATTTACATTTTTTTTTCAAAGCCTTGTTTGTTTTTACCCGATACGTAAGTAGGTTTTGGCTATCCAGATGGACGCTTAACAATGGCATGACCTTATCTACATTAACTACATTAACTACATTAACTACATCCCTGGGGCCCGTTTCACTAAAATATGTTGCCATAAAGATGTTCGTACTCAGATTTTTATTAATTTGCTTTTTTTAATTAATTTTGCTTTCCACTAAACATTTTCCAACATCGGCTGTCAGTGTAAATGCTATTCTAAAGTTATGAGTTTGCACTTACGAACTCTTAGTCGTATGACGTTTAGTGAATCCCACGAAATAACAATTCGTTCCCTCAATTTACGAATTGTTATTTCGTGGGAACGAATTAATAAAAAAAAAGTTCTACGTCACGTGATACGTTTAAACCAACCAAAACATCATTTTCTATTTAAAGACACGATGTGCTTAAACAGAAACATGTATTCTATGTTGATGGTTGAAAGGAATGACATACGTTTAAACAGTTAAAAGCCGGGTATTTAAATATCGTTTTCATGTTTTCATGTGGAAAAAACGATAATCGTTTCGCTGTAAATGAACATTAATTTTGGAGTAAACATTCTGTAACACGGCTGACTGGTTTGCATCCGGGTACAATCACCAATGATATGACGTAGACGACACGTGATATTTCCCGGTAGTTGGCGGATCAGATGAAGCAGACAGGCGCTTGATGGAATTCATATTCATCAGGTGGGACGCTCATTGAGATAATAGTTAAGATTGCAGCTCCGGCCAGAGTAACCCAAGATCAGCCTAGACTGTGTCTAACAAATATGTTGTTGTAACCGGAGAATTGTGTAGATCCTGATCAGGAATAAATAGTAATGTCCGTTAACATTTTAAGGAAACACGGCTATCGCCCCTGATATCAGTGTGAACATTTTCGTCTAAAATAAAATGTATAATAATGTTAATCAATACGTGGGGTAATGGTGAATTAATGTTTATATTGCCAGGAAATGTCATACGTACAGAATATACAAAAGTATCTGTATCACTATATTATAACCTACTGCGTGGGCATGTACCTTTAAGTACCCGTCTGACCCCCGATTATCATTCAATTCAAACATAATTGGTTCCTAAATATGATGAGATACCCGTATAAGATAAATGCGAACATCAGGGCTCGGTTGCTCAAAACCTCTGTTAGCTTAACAGACTGTTAAATCCTTAGCACTGCTAAGGATTTAACAGTCTGTTAAGCTAACAGAAGCTTTGAGCAACCGGGCCCTGCTTGTTACTGTATACTATACTGCGCATGGAATCGCTATGTCGACCATCTTTGTGTACAAGTCATCATTCAGTTTTACCTCTTGTGGCAGTTGACACATACCACAAATAGTATGGCATACACATACATACAATTTGATGAAATATTGTCCAATGACATTAAAGAACAACAGTCTATGGGTTGTTACATCACACGTGTATACACTGTCTGATTTCTGAAAAGTTTGTTTATCCATTGTTAATTGTTTTGAAAATCCAATAATAGCTATGTAACAGTAAGATACATACTAATGGGAGAGAAGTGCTCAGATATCTCGCCTTTTGTATAGGTTGCTGGCACAATATGTATAGCACACCGTTTTCATATCTGTCTATGATGTATTACACCAACTTTTAATAGTGTGACTATCATATTATTTACTGTATGTGCCAAACTGTACGATGGCTTGTACAATCAAATATGGCGGATATGACAACTCAATGTACCATATAGTATATAGTAGTACCAAGCGACCATTCACATATCTTATATAGGGCATACCAGACTGTTGTATTTTGATATCGAGTTTATCAGGCAAGGCTAGCCGCATTTAATTCCTTAAACATCCAATATGTGAATAATTACGTATATATAACTGAGATATGTATTGCATGATAATTTGTGGCATATCATTTTTGCGATCACACTGCTTTTGTTGGCTGTTAATTAATGTACCCTTACGGCCATTTTCAAATTGTGCTCTGTCTGAAAGCTTTGAGCGATACATTGATAGAGAGAGAATTTCACTTCTGTATATCACAGGGGCCAGTTTCACTAAACTTCGTACGAGTAGTTTTCGTAAGTGCAAATTTAGGATCGTCTGGAAATTTCAATGGATGGCTTTACATTTATCGAACATAGGCTGCAGCCTATGCTCAATAAATGTAAATTCAAAATTTGTTTACAAAAAAAACATTTTTAATGTGAAATGTACAGACTATCATACTGTTGAACTCACGAACATTTGAATCGTATGAAGTTTAGTGAAACGGGCCCCAGTTGTTTTCTTGTAAACAATTATTGGATTTACATTTATTGAGCATAGGCTGCATATGCAGCCTATGCTCAATACATGTAAATCCATCAACTGAAAATTCCAAACGATTCTAAATTTGCACTAACGAATATTTTAATCGTACGAAGCTTAGTGAAACGGGCAGGATCTTGAAGAACGGTTCATATTTCGATGTTTTATGGGTTATTGCGGTATATCTAGTGGTTTGGGTGCATTGTTACCAACTTACGTCACCTCCCATGGGTTAGTACACGTATAATTACGGTAATTTGTTCCTTTGTGGGTATTTTGACAGTATAAAAGGGATCCGAAAGTTCGGAACGGTGAATGCGTAGATTAGTATCGATTTCCGTCGTGTGTAATGATTGAGTATTAGTAGTTGCACAATCTATGTAAATTGCCAAAAACCAACGAAATTTACACATTTACCCAAAATATCCATATGACACCAACTGACCATCTGATCAAACAACTGTGCTGTATACTGTAAAATGTTACGGCTATATGCACAATTCGATAATATAACATTGTAGCAAAATTTAACCCTGATACTTTTTTTGTGAGATTTGGTCAACTGTTGATTTACCTATCATAAGTTATATATGAAAATGAGCTGGATGTACGGACCCCGCAGGGGACGTAGAATTATTTTTTTTATTAATTCGTTCCAACGATATAACAATTCGTTCCCTCAATTTAACAATTCGTTCCCACGAATGAACAATTCGTTCCCTCAATTTGACAATTCGTTCCCATGAAATAACAATTCGTTCCAACGCGAACGAATTGTTAATTCGAGGGAACGAATTGTTATATCGTGGGAACGAATTGTTAAATTGAGAACGACTTGTTATTTCGTGGGAACGAATTAATAGAAAAAATCCGCGGCAGGAGGTGTCGAAAAACAATGAATGCGCGTAAAGAAGTTTTGTTTGGCGATTAAACATGAATTTGTTTCGTATAAAACATTTCGCCAAAATTCACGAAATAAAAAATAGAGTAATTCTTAATTTTCTTAAAATGTAACAGCAATGGAACATTATGAAACAAGTCAGGGGGCCGTTTCACTAAACTTCGTGCGACTAAAATGTTCGTAAGTGCAAAATTATGATTGTTTGTAAATATCACATTAACAAAGTTTTCTTGTAAAGAATTATTGGATTTACATTTATTGAGCATAGGCTGCATATGCATCAACAAATGTAAATCCATCAATTTAAATTTCCAGACGATTCTAAATTTCCGCTTACGAATATTTTAGTCGTACGAAGTTTAGTGAAACGGGCCCGAGGTGATTTTGTACATATATTTTCATGAACTGATTTTCACTGTAAATGACGAACAATATGATCGCAAAGTTTATAAATATTTTTCATGAGATATCGCACATTGTCTTACTTAGGTCAAAATCACGTGGTTTGTCTCACGTAACCGTGACAACCGTACAAGTTCACACTATATTACGGTGTTCCGTTTATGCCATCGTAATATCGCTATCGTATCGATACTACGATACATGTAACACGATACTACGGTACTAAGATGACGATGGTACGATGCTACAATGACGATAGTAAGCTGGCGATACTGCGATATTATATGTATATCGGAGTATCTCCGATATACATATAATATCGCAGTATCGTCATTGTTCTATCGCGTTATCGATATCGCGTTATCATTATAATGCTATCGTACTATCGTCATCGTGGCTTCGTGTTATATGCAACATATGCTCAATAAATGTAAATCCAATAATTGTTTACAAGAAAACATTGTTAATGTCAAATTTACAGAATATCATAATTTTGCACTTACGAACATTTTAGTCGTACGAGGTTTCGTGAAACGGCCCCGGGTGTTTAAGGGGAGGGGGGGGGGGGTGGGATAAACGTTGGCTAAGGGATGTTAATAGGGGAGGGGGGGGGGTGGGGTAACTACATGTATATATTTAAAAACATAACTTTAGACTGATTGAGGGAGTAATCAATTATTTTTTCCCGAAATGCATTATTTCATATAGAACTAACGATAGCATATATTTGATGATTACAATTATGCATAATTATTATACTGAATTTATTACATTATCACAGCGAAAATGGCGGTGATAATGTAATCAATACAGTATTATAAAACATAATAAATTCATCCTTAAATTAAACATTTCACCCTCAAAGTGTACTTAGCAAGATAAGTATACTTTGCAATTTTGGTGCAATCGGCTAGTGATTTTTGTGTTCTTTCATGTACAGCGAAACCTCTCTAAACCGGACACCCTGGGAGGTTCCCAGGGTGTCCGGCTTAGAGAGGTTTCACTGTAAATCAGGTATTTGATCATTCTGAGTCATGGCTGTGTGCTATGCGATCACGAACAGACATTATCATCTGAGATAAATAACAAAGAAACCCATACAAAAGAAGATCACAGGTGTTGTATTGGTGTCCGGTTTAGAGAGGTTCCACTGTTGTGGAACCTCTCTAAACCGGACACCCTGGGGACTTCCCAGGGAGTCCGGTTTAGAGAGGTTTCACTGTAAAACAGACAGACAACTACTCCGAGACACGCGTGGGTGCTTTACGATCATGAACAGACATACTCAGCGGAGATAAATGGCAACGAACCCGATAACAATCAAGTAGAACTAACTTTTATTTGCGTCCGGTTTAGAGGGGTTCCACTGTACCTACGTCAGTTCCAAGCCATTCCAAGCTCCTCCCACTACAGCTCACATTTGCCCCATATTAAATTCAATTAAACGGTTGATTGATTGATTTATTTGTGTTTAACAACAGCTAAGGTCATTTAAGGCCGGGCCAACGGGTTCGATCCCGCATTTAACATGCTGCATTGGGGCGGGGCGGGGGGGGGGATACCAAAATCAGAACGGAATATTTACATCGAAATAAAAATATACTCAGCCCTAAATTAGAATAACCTGATCTGGTGCCAGGTTCGGTTCATACCTCAGCAAAGTCAGTTGACCCCTTCCCCTAAATGTAGTACCGGTAGGATTACTCTTATATTGGGTATAGCCAGATTCAACTGGCTCGTACAAGAAAGCCAGATCTCCGATCGGGATTTCGGTATAATAAGGTTGAATCCCGATCGGTAAATTACCGTCGCATGATCCCGAACAACCACCCAATCCCATTTTATGAATCACATTCTATGTTGGGGTCACGCATACAGACAGCATGTGCCATTTGCGACAGGTATGCTCCTTTCACAAAGGTACGGTCAAATACAATTTTCCACGTCAACGTAATTGTCCTGAGGGTACATGTACATGTAAATTGATAATTATATTAACACAACTTATATCTTTAATAGTTTCCATGCGTATACGCAACACATGTCAATCACGTATTCATTTTCATTTCATTGTTCGAACCACCCGGAGTACAAGGTATGTACATTAATTTACAATCTCACTTTATTTATAATATAATAATATTATAACAAAAATGGTTGTTTCTTGGAAAATGTAAACCGCCCACCCTCTATGTCACTGTTCGTATGCTCAATAAGTATATTTAAGTTCACTAAATGTATATAAATGTTGCATATATCATGCGTCTATATATATATATATATATATATATATATATATATATATATATATATATTATATATAAATCACGTTTATATTTATTTGAAAATCGAATATTGATATACTTGTATATACATGTACATGTAAATGTAGATTGAACATATATATGCATTTAATGAACACATATGAGACACAACATTTGATTTTGTATCTACGAACATGTGTGATTTTTCATGAAATATATTTACAGATACTGTGATATTTTCTGTTAATGACGTCGAATGATGACGAAATTTACAGAGCAAATGCGGAATTGAATTCCGCATTTGCTGAAAGATTTCGTCAATTTTCGACTTCATTTGCGGAAACTATCGTAAATTTTGTAAATATATTTCATGAAATATCGCACATGTTCTAAGGTACAAAATCACATGGCGAGTCTCCATGTATATATAGCATAGTGCCTCGCCCATCCCGTTTCCTAAGCCTTGCCAGATATTTTTTCCCATTCACGGCACTAACCTACTATTCTATTTATCCCGTCAACATTGTGAAACAACATTTATATCAACTTTATTTAGTTAATTAAAGGCTTCAAACGCGAGATAAGTATGCACAATGTATATACATTTGAGCCACGCCGTGCGAAAACCGGGCTTAATGACAACAATTTCAGTTTTTACTTTTACGCGTTTTCTGAATTGTACATCTTTTAAAAGCCATATGCCGCCAAGATTATCAACGTATCCCAATTAGTTTTCATTTTAGAAGTATTTTTATGACACGTGGCAAAAACTTATATGACGTTTTAGATCAATGACGTCGAAATTACGACGTCTTTATCAACGGCGTATACAAGAGGTGTTTATAAAATACCCGGACAAGTCCTATATATTTGTTATCTTTTATCGCATGTCAACCAAATTTGGATATCTCGTAGCCTGGCCAAGTGTCTCCCATTAGGCCAAGACAAAGTATGAAAATAATGTTTATGGCTCGTGTTGCAGTTGCTAATGTAACGTCATATTTTGGATTGCGGCCCAAGTAACGTTATTTTGTATGAATAATTTTCAAATTTCGTATGCGACGACATATTTTCAGTTAAAGTAGGCAGTAGGCCACTTCTAACATTAACTTTGTGACAAAACACGACGTCAGGCATATGTGGTAGCGTGATACCTTATAAGTGTCGCCGTGTGTCTTTCTTGAGGATCGCATTACCATCACCTGACATCCATTATTATGCAGTCAAGTGATAAGCTGATGATTTGATACTACAAATCATACGAAAAGGAAGTTTATGACCATCAAATTTCAAATTAATTTCAAGACTTTTCGAAAACTCCACCGACTTCACTGTGTGTTTTGTGCATTATGTAATGCTTATACACAAACAATCAAGTAGCTGCACTGAAATCACTGATTCTGAATCTATTAGAGAGATGTTGATGCATTTATTTTGCCAAATTCAATACAAACAACGGATATATATATAATTACATAGCTGCGTGTCTACCTCCGTTTATGATAAAATAAGTGGCATTAAATGGCATATCGTTCGCTAAGTACTGGATAGAATTGTTCAAAAGTCTCAATTTACTAAGATAATAGATGGTAATATCGTTTGCATACACTAGGTTGTTCATATTTAAGATTATTTATGAATAAAAGTGCAGTGTAAGCGAAGACTTCGCTGATATGTAACTAACCAGTTAAATTATGCGTTCACCATTTGAATTCATAAGGACAAACGACGAAAAAGAGTGACAATGTCAAAGAACGACAGTTAGGCGACAATGTCAAGCATTTCTAAGTCATTGATGCTGCGAGGAACTCGCGCAAGTATCCTTGCTATAATATGTTGTCACGACACCATGGCCATAACGTCAAACATGTATTCACGTTCAGTGACGTCACAAGTACGTGACGTCAAGTCATGACGTCATAATATGTGTACTAAAGTGCAAGGCATCGCGTCTCATATTAGTGAAAGTTTCAGTTAGTTAAATTTTCCGTTTTCTGTTCACACTTAATGTTAACTGACACCAGTAAACGTAAATGGGAGGGCAAAATGTGAACTTTTACAGCGACGCTGCAAACGTCGTTTTTCCGACGTCGTTTACTGCTTTTCATGACGTTGTCATTAAGCCCGGTTTTCGTATGGCGCGGCCCATTTATTGAACATACATAATATTTCAACAATTATTGAACATATACATATATATAATGATTGAACATAGGAACACACATGCGGACATACAATGCACACATCCGCGAAATATAATTTAATGTTGTTTAGTTATATTTTCTTTCAATAATTACACGTCCGTGAGTTCAATCCGTCTCAAGGTGCATGCTCACGTGGTTACCACAACAACAACAATGGTTTAAAGTGTTGAAAGCGCGCCTGTACCGGGGGGTTACAAAAACCGGCTCTACACGCGCCCACTCCAAAGTAAGTATTATTTGATATTTTCATTAATAACAGACACCGGATTTTGTTGAAATATGGTGCAGCAAACGCGTATTCATGAGCTGCATTTGGTGGTCCCGAGAATGCGGCACAGACGTATATCGTTTTTGCGAAGAATCGAGTTCCGTGTCAGTAGACACGGAAATCGATTCTTCGCAAAAACGACAGAAGTTTGGGTCAAAGTACCGAGACCACCAAATGCAGCTTGACGCGTTTGATGCGCCATATTTCATTAAAATCCGTTACACAACAAGAGCAAAATAAAAGAATACGTACTTTGAATCGGAGTGCTTCTAGAAGCTTCAGTATTTGTTGTTGTTGTTGTAACCACGTCTTGCAAAAATTCGGATTCGGCAAACAGTTGCATATAAAAAGCATACATGACAGGCATGCGTTAATCTTGCCCAGATGCCAACGTTTCCGAACACCCATTGGCAATATTAACTCGCAATAAATCAGTTTGAATGACAGAGCCTGAGCTGTAACACAGCTCAGGCTGCTCAGCCAATCAAGCTGCTTGATTTCAAGCATAATATTCAAGCATTTGAAAGAACACAATTTACAACTATTGACAAGAATAGCGCAGGCGGCTGTGTACAGGAGAAGCATTAGTGCTTCACCCAGACTATTTTATAACGGCACCGAGCCGTATCAGGGACCCGTTTCACTAAAGTGCGTACGACTAACAGCTTCATAAGTGCAACCCTAGGATCGTCTGGAAATTTCAATTGATGGATTTAAATTTATTGAACACTATGCTTGACAAATGTAAATCCAATAATTGTTTACAAGAAAACAGTGTTAATGTGAAATTTACAGACTATCATTATTTTGCGCCATCTATAAATTTGCAGGCACCATGCTGCCATCCACGCACTATCTCACCCCACCCCACCCCACCCCACCACCCCCCCCCCCCCCACACACACACAAAAAGTAAAGTGCATATATTTTTATTACATCTATATTACATGCTACCCAGTGATTCTGGAGGGATTTATTTCCTCCTAGACGTTCACGAGACGTACTTGACGTCACGTTTTGACGCCATTTCCGGCGAAGAAACTATTCATACGCAATTTTGACTAAGTAATAAGTTGGTCTAAGAGCAAATTTCACATTTTTCGAAGAGCATGTAATATTCAATTTATTCCACTACCATTTTGAAATACCGGATTTATTTCCCTTGGCGTCTGTAAATCCGAAAAAGAAACTCGTGCTCCGCAATCATTTCTTTATCGGATTTCCAGATACTCTGGAGATAAATCCGGTATTTCCAAATGCTAGTTGAATAAACTATTTACAATTTGCTCAGACAAGATTACAGGAATTTATAATTATCTCGTCAACACAGTGCGTATGTGCCGTGAAACACGGTGCCGTGAAACATTTTTGATATCCAGTCAATACTATTTTTGCATTTTACAGACATTTGTAGGTGTTGACGGGATAAATGGAATAGTAGGTTAGTGCCGTGAATGGGAAAAAATATCTGGCGCGGCACAGAAACGGGATGTGCTCGACAGAGCCTCGCCCATCCCGTTTCCTGAGCCTTGCCAGATATTTTTTCCCATTCACGGCACTAACCTACTATTCTCTATTATTCAGTCAGACTCAGCCTATGAAACTGCTTGATTGTGAGTAGCGATTGCCAATAGATGCTCAGAGACGTTGACATCTGGGCAAGATTAACTCCGGCGGTGGGGTGTATGTAGTTAGCTTGGATATATAATTATGTTACGGGAACGGGTAACTTTTTATTGCTAATGAAAAGGTACTTACATTTTATAATATTTTCTTTAGAGTGAATGTGTAATTTTAATTACTTAACTTAGCCAACTATCGATCAGCAGGAAAGACAGTAATGTAAGCTAAACATACAACAAATGTTAACATTTCTAGCTGTCAGTCAGTTAAAAGTAATTTGTATGTAGGCGCCAATGGGCGCATACAAATTACTTTTAACTGACTGACATATTGGCGCATACAAATTACTTTTAACTGACTGACAGCTAGAAATAGTAACGTTTGTTGTATGTTTAGCTTATTGCATCACGTCGCGTTGGCAACCGTGTCAAATAACCACTGTATCTCACCATCACGAAATTGGTCTTATATATGGCTGTGACTGGAGAAATGGGGCTTATGGGTTTTGCGACCAGTATAGACCCAGTTCAGCCTGAGCTTCCGCACAGTCTGATCAGAATCTACACTTTACGCCTTTCCATTAATTAAACACCCGTCATACCACCGCGAGTCTCTATCAATAACTTAAAGATTACTAAATGATTATATATGTGTAGCGGGCACTCGTAATTTAAAAACAAAACGGTTGGAATAGTTACACAATGATACACTTATTTAATTTTCATAAAGAACATTTTGTGACTACTGAGTGGGCATGTGCATTTAATGATATCTACACACACAATTAAACCGTTCACCACTACGTCACACAGTTTTAATTTAAGACTTATCCATTCGTCAGAAATAAAACACATGCACTCGCATTAAACCGTTCAACCTTACGTCACACACATGTATCATTCCAGTTTTAATTTGAGACTTATCCATTTGTGAGAAAAAAAACAACACATGTACTCACATTAAACATAGAAAAATTTCCGCTTAAAGTGCAGGGGGCCGTTTCACTAAACTTCGTTAGACTAAAATGTACGTAAGTGCAAAAGTATGATAGTCTGTAAATTGCACATTAACAAAGTTTGCTTGTAAACAATTATTGGATTTACATTTATTGAGCATAGGCTGCATATGCAGCCTATGCTCAATACATGTAAATCCATCAATTGAAATTTCCAGACGATCCTAAATTTGCATTTACGAACATTTTAGTCGTACGAAGTTTAGTGAAACATCCCTCAGATCAAGATGAGACGGTTCGTAACGAGACGTCACATTTGGAGACACTGTCAGCGGTAACTATGCTAACTAATATTCAGAGCGTAGTAAATCTTGGGTTATTTCCCTTGGGAATCAGGACGCGACGCTATTCGTATCCAAACCAGACGCTAAGCGAATTTGTAACAATAATTTGCAGCGACAGCTCGTAGCGTTTTTCTCGTTTTTCAATATTTTAAACGAGTTAAACTTTTTACAAATTCATCGCCTTAATCCCGTTGGCATTTTAGTCAACGAGTCCCCGATATGCACCGACAGTGATGAAACAAGCTTTAAGCCATACCATATCTTTTCTATGTTAAGTGTCCACCCAGCTGACCAAAACCCACATACGTATCCGGTAAAAAAAAACAAGGCCTTGAAAAAAACGAAGGTAAATTTATATTTTCATATTACTTCACCAGTACATGTAATTATCCCGTCAACACAGTGCGTATGTGCCGTGAAACACGGTGCCGTGAAACATTTTTGATATCCAGTCAATACTATTTTTGCATTTTACAGCCATTTGAAGGTGTTGACGGGATAAATAGAATAGTAAGTTAGTTCCGTGAATGGGAAAAAATATCTGGCGCGGCACGGAAACGGGATGTGCTCGGCAGAGCCTCGCCCATCCCGTTTCCTGAGCCTTGCCAGATATTTTTTCCCATTCACGGCACTAACCTACTATTCTCTATCTATTTTCCTTATTTCTAAACCAAAGTATATGTTGTGACCACTCATTTGAACCGTCTCGGTGAGACGGTTCAAATGAGTGGTCACAACATATACTTCTGATGAGAAATAAAGTAATTATTGAGCCTTGCCGGATATTTTTTCCCATTCACGGCACTAACCACTTTCACAACCTGCCCGTACGCGGACGCTTAACAGAGAAAGAACTTGTTATGACCTTATCGTAGAATTGTATCGCATTTGTGACCCAATTAAATTTACAAGGTGTATGATCACGTGGTACTAACAACAACAACAACAACAAATACTGAAATTGCCAGAATCCATCCGATTCAAGGTACGTATTCTTTTATATTGTCCTTATTACGTAACGGATTTTGATGAAATATGGCGCATCAAACGCGTCTTGTTAAGCTGCATTTGGTGGTCTCTGTATTTTCGCCCAAACTTCTCTCACAAAAACGACATAAGTCTGTGCCGAACTCCCTGGACCATCGAATGCAGCTCATGAAGACGCGTTTGCTGCGCCATATTTCATCAAAATCCGTTGCATATTAAGGAAAATATCAAATAATACTTACTTTTGAGTGGGCGACGTTGTTGTTGTTGTTGTTGTAACCACGTGATCATGCACATTGACTTACAAGTCGCCTAAATAGATGGACGTGTAAACAAAGACGCCGCCAACGGCATGTATCCCATCGCTGTGGTGTTGGATAATAAACATGCACATTCAATTTTAAGCCAATCGATCAAGCAGTAAAGAAGTTATTATAGTAGAATAGAGAAACGCGCACGCATCAATAATTGAATGTGAATTTACTAAATTATTTGACATTGACATTGGGCATGGGGAGAGCATCGGTAGGGCCGGGAATGAAAATATAAAATGATGAGAAATATGCACATGAAGTTTGAATTTAACCGGTTGTACACTAAAGAAGTTATAGTAGAATGGAGAAACGCGCACACATATACTGAAGTTATTTGACATTGATCTTAGGTGCGAGGCAGCATGGGTCGTGCGTACAATGAAAATGTGAATGCTGAGACATATGCATATGAAGTTTCAAGCCAATCGTTCATAAAGTAAAGAAGATATATGGGAATGGATAAACGTGCACGCATCTACTGAATGTGAAATTTCAAAGTTTGTTAACCTTGACCTTGGGAACGGGGGAGCATGTTTGGGATGGGGAATGAATATATTGCTGGTAATGGAGAAACGCGCACACATCTACTAAATGTGAAATTCTAGTGAATATGAAATTTGAAAGTTATTTGATCTCGACCTCTCCTAATTAGGAGTTGAGATACAAATATTTTAGCATTGGCACCAGGGGTGCCGTTTCACTAAACTTCTTACGACTAAAATGTTCGTAAGTGCAAACTTATAATAGTCTGTGAATTTCACATTAACAATGTTTTCTTGTAAACAATGCTTGGATTTACATTTATTGAGCATATGTTGCATATGCAGCCTATGCTCAATAAATGTAAATCCATCAATTGAAATTTCCAGACGATCCCAAATTTGCACTTACGAAGATTTTAGTTGTACGAAGTTTAGTGAAACGGGCTCCATGACGCTTCCATATGCAAGCGTGTCGGGAACCGTTGGGTAATGTGTTGTGTTGATATAAGATCGATAGAAGGTCCTAGAAGTGCATACGTTTTCTTTCTCATAAATCGTATTCTGAAATCAATCAGCGATTTTGGAAATATCATCTAATTACTAGATATTCCAGAAATAAACTACAGTCGAACCTCCCCGAACGGCCACCTCTCTACAACAACACCCTCTCTATAAAAGCCGCTATTTTATATCCCAAATGGACGATTTCTCTGTAAGTAACCCTTAGACTGCTCAACACAAAAAGTGTCGTCTGCTGTTGCTTCTGCCTTCTTTCTCAATAAAAACCTGTTTTGACAGCATATTAGAAAATGGAAATGATTCTAAAATGTTGCCAAAGCAAGTTTTGATAAGGATTACCTAAGAAAATAAATAAAATACGGACGACCAAATTTAATTCAGCATTAACCTCCCTACAACGGCCACCTCTCTACAACAGCCAGTTTTGCGTCTTCCCATGGGTGGCTGTTGTAGAGAGGTTGCACAGTACATTGAATTTCATTGCAAAGAGCTTTACTATCTTTATAGCGCCATTGCGTAATCAATGGGCTCCTTGTGCTATGTGCGACTGAGCGATAAAATAAATTGTCTTATAGTGGGGTCAGCGTGTAAGTGCACACACGAACGAACACGACAGGTTGGAACCAACCTGTCGTGTTCGTTCGTGTGTGTACTTACACGCTGACCCCACTGTACATGATTGTTGATTTAATAGAGGTATTTAATATGGTATTTTATTTAAATCGAGTTTACTGATTTCATAAGAACAGTGTTTTTATTTGACACAGGGAAATACTTTGTGTATATAGCAATCGTACGGAGCCCCACAGGATACGTAGAATTATTTTTGTATTCATTCGTTCCCACGAAATAACAATTCGTTCCCTCAATTTGTTATCACGATTGTTAATTCGAGGAACGAAATGTTAAATTGAGGGAACGAATTATTATTTCGCCGGAACGAATTGTTAATTTGATGGAACTAATTGTCATTTCGTGGGAATGAATTGTTAAGTCGAGGGAACTAATTGTTAAATTGAGGGAACGAATTGTCATTTCGTGGGAATGAATTGTTAATTCGAGGGAACGATCGTGGGAACGAATTGTTAATTTCAAGGGAACGAATTGTTAAATTAAGGGAACGAATTGTTATTTCGTGGGAACGAATTAATAAAAAAAAATACATGTCCCCTGCGGGGCTCCGTATCTCACGGTATCTTTGCTTTGGACACTATTTATTGAGTAATATACAATGTACATGTAGTTGTCTATAGTCTGTTTCACGAAAGCTGCCCAAATTTTACGGCTATATAGACAATTAAAAAACAATATTATTTTCGATAATATTAAATTAAAGGAAAATTTAAGAATGTGCCTTCTTTTTATTTCGTGAAATTTTGTCAAATATTGATTTTATTACGAAAAATTGATTTGTCTATGGGAATTTAACATGGGGGGAAAAGGTAGAGGAGTTGTGGGAGGAGTCAAAAAACGAAAAATTGACTCTGAAACCTAGCTAGATAGCTTGGAAATGATCTAACTAAGAAAACAAAAGTTAAATTTTAAAAATCGGTCCAGTATTTCTGAAATTCTAAAAAATTTCCCCCAAATTTCACGAAATAAAAAGAAGGCTCATTCTTAAATTTTCCTTTAATTTAATATTATCGAAATACATATGGTTTTTGAATTGTTTATATGGCCGAAAAATTTGGGCAGCTTTCGTGAAACAGACAGTATTTAATTCATTCGTATCCTCTTTATGCATTTGCAGGTTAGCTTCATATACACGTGATATTTGAGGCAATACATACGACACATAGTTTCCACGTTCAAAGAAATTGAGTTCGTGCTACTCGTAACGCACGAATGGTTTTGATTAACGGATCGTTGACATTCCGGACCGGGAAAGTCGATATCGTCATAAAATGATACTGAGCGAAAGTTCGTACAGATACTTGCCATAACACCGAAATTACGGCACTTTGTAGTATTATAAATGTTGTTAAGTGTATCGGTAAAAATAGAAACCCTTTTAAACGTATTTCATGTGTATCTAATGCATACGTGTACATTGGCCTCACGTGATGTCGCGTGACGCTGTCGATTGGTTAACGTATCTTGGAACACTTCTGAAGGAAAAGTCAGAATTTGGCGTGATAAACTTGTCAAAAACTGTTACGTGTTTGGGAAACTGGCTGGTAATATCAAGAAACGACCAGCAGTCTTGGATTATTTGCAATTTTCCTACTTTAACTATTGGCCAATATTGGACAAAAGAGCGCAGCCGGGTACGCCGCGGGAATCACACAAGGCCACGTGATATAATTACATTAGCAACGGACCAGAGTTCCAATGTCTAGACAAATGATCCTCTGTAACAGAACGTCTGCCAAAATCGTGTATTCAATTCAACACAATACAGCATATCAATATTTGGTCCGCCCTCCATGATAAGACATATCGCGGTATATCCAACAAGCGTAGGTATTTGGTTTACTTGCAAATCAGCTTAGCGGGATTAGCATTTAATCGATTCACAGATGGCGGTTAACCTAATCCAATGATGAACTACCGAACAACGCAAGTCCCGATCAGACTGCGCAGACACGCAGGCTGATCGGGACTTACGTTGTTCGCCGACGTCGCTCATATGCGTTTACAATTGCAATTGTTGGTCGCAATTTCCAAACGTCGCAACACCAGCCAATTGCGTTTTTATAAGATTGCCAATTTCAGTTCGCGTCAGAAACGGTTCAATAACATTGGCATACTTCTACGTTTAAGCGAAATATTTCCAATTTCATGCCTATACAATCAATGCTAAACATTTGCTGTTTTTATTTTTATTCGAGCGCTAGCGAAGAATTTTACAACCAACATACAAATTTGAGGTCTGACCGATTTTATGCAAATGAGCATACATGTACGTCGGTCGCAGCACATATTTTGTGGGTTGAACTTTTTAAAAACACGGGTCTTACGCCATAAACTAGTTCCAACAGTTTGGTCGCTTTTTCAGTGTGATAATGTTTTGTTTGCTATTTTTGTGCTAAATTTACGTTATGTTTCCGTAGTCTAACGGTGCTACGATTAACCGCCATACTCGATTATTCGCGGTTCGGTGCACCAGTACATGTACACTGTTCGGTTTCGGTTGTTGTTGTTGTTGTTGTTGTGAAATTACCGCGTTATTTTAGCGAAACGCTTTCCACTCTATATTAATTATTAGTCTATTCGTCTGCCACAAACACATACTGCGAAAAAATCAAGACGTTTAGTCCTTTGTATTACGTGTCTTTTTCCCTCAGTTTTTTAACATTTGATTTGATTATTACGGAGCCCCGCACTGGACTTAGAATTTTGTTTTTTATTAATTCGTTCCCACGAAATAACAATTCGTTCCCTAAATTTGACAATTCGTTCCCACTAATTAACAATTCGTTCCCACGAATTAAGAAATCGTTCCCTCAATGTAACAATTCGTTCCCACAAATTAACAAATCGTTCCCAATGTGGGAACGAATTGTTAATTCGAGCGAACAAATTGTTAAATTCCGCGAACGATTTGTTATTTCGTGGGAACGAAATTATAAAAAAAAATCCATGTCCCCAACGGGGCTCCGTAGATTATAAATACACAACAGTAATATACTGAGGCCTGCTTCCTTAACGGAATGGCGAACAGCTTAGGCCCTGAATAGATAGGCATGCTGATCTCCCTGATATAAATATTTATTTTGGTAATTAAATTGGTTTCTTAGTAATACAATGAGGAATGGGTACACCGCACGTTGGGCGTCAACTGCGATATTGTAGACTCTGATATTCGAGCAGGAGCTACACTGGTCACAAATCCAATGAACCCCAGTTCTCTAGTCACCGCCACAAATATTGAAGGTGAAATATTGAAATATTAATGTTAGAAGCTAACTGGAATATTCTCTCTGTAACGCAGGGCGACTTGTAAGTCGCTCTGTGTTACAGACAGAACATTCGGGTTGAGTAAACATCGCCCGAAATATCATACGGTAAAGGATCTCCGGCTACGGCTCATGTATGTTGACATAGTTTCCTTATCTGTAAATGTAATATAATGTCCCCCCGAGCGCATTGATGTATCTTACCGAAGTTAATGAGTTCTCGATGGAGCTTCGGGAATCGCAGTAGAACGAATCTACGGGTGGTACACACAGTGAATGTCCGCGACAAACTCCATTAAAGCACACATGTCGATGGTTGAACTTTTTAAAAACACTGGTATGCGATAAAAAATAGTTGTAGCAACTTATTTTGATCGCCTTTCCATTAATAGAAAATTCGGATAGTATTTGTTTGCAGTAAGAAACCGTGAACTTTCACTACTGAATGTTCAGACTATCTACATAAGTGCTGCTGCTATATTTGGTATTATTATACCTCATAGCACTTTCTAGGCGGTGCATTGGTCGATTTTATACCACGTGTTATAACAGATTATACCGTGTCGCCCGCTTCACAACGCAGCGGGAAATATTAGTGGGGAATAATATAATTATTATAACATCTCGAAATGCCCGAAGCGTAATTACGGAAACAGCCGAAGTCTGGCTGGACTGCATCGGCACAGTATTGGAACTCGGGAACTGTTTGAACCCGCGGCCTACAGCCTTGGGGTTCAGACAGTTCCCTCGCGCCATGGTAAACGTTTACCAACCGCTGGACACGGCCGAACCTTATATTATTCTGCATGTTGGCTTACGTAGTAAGGTTCATTGTATCAGTCGATGTGACATGAATTTACACTTTCCGTCTCAAATGGACATAGCAGACTAACAGACAAGCGAACGAACATGAAATTGCTTTCACGTTTTACAAGTCCAGTGGAACCTCTTGAAACCGGACACCCTGGGAGGTCCCCAGGGTTTCCGGCTTAGAGATGTTCCGCTATATCTGAGGTGTATGATGTGTGCTTTGCAATCATGAACACCGATAGCGATCAGAGATATTTGACTGTGAATTCCATCATAATTTAACACATGTATTTCACAAGGATGTCCGGTTTAGGGAGGTACCACTGTGCATGTAGGTATAACCGAATTGGCACATATTATGCCGATGGTGTAACCAGTACAGCCTTTTATCATATCTGAGACCGTGCTCGAGAAATTCATAATGTAAACATTATTGATTTTCCCATGGGAAGACGTAAAACTGGCTGTTGTAGAGAGGTGGCTGTTGTAGGGAGGTTAATGCTGAATTAAATTGTATTGTCTGATGTTTATTTATTTACTTCGATAAATCACATCCAAATACATGCTTTGACAGCATTTTGAACCAATGGAAACGATTCTAAAGTGCTGTCAAAACATGTTTTTTATTGAGAAAGAATGCAAAAGTAACATCAGACGATACTGTTCATGCTCAGCAGTCTAAGGGTTACATATAGAGGCAATCATCCATTTGGGATATAACATATCGGCTGTTACAGAGAGGGTGTTGTTGTAGAGAGGGGGCCGTTCGGGGAGGTTCGACTGTATACTAAAACAAGTATTGTCTTTTGAGTTGTTATACACGAGATTTACTCCGAGACTGATACTCAGGTGTAGCAGCATCAAGGTGTATGATCACGTGGTACTAACAACAATAACAAGTACCGATTCAAAGTACGTATTATTTTATAGTGTCCTTATTACGTAACTGATCAAACGCATCAAACGCGTCTTGTTAAGCTGCATTTGGTGGTCTCTGTATTTTCGCCAAAACTTCTGTCGTTTTTGCGAAGAATCGATTTCCGTGTCGGAGACACTGAAATCGATTCTTCGCAAAAACGACATAGGTCTGTGCCAAACTCACTAGACCACCAAATGCAGCTCATAAAGGGGGGTGGGGGAACGTTTCAATAAACTTCGTTCGACTAAAATGTTTGTAAGTGAAAATTAAGGATAGTCTGGAAATTTCAATTGATGAACATACATGGACATACATGTACATGTAGTCTGAATATGCAGTCCATGCTGTCCAAAATCAAATACTTGTTTTGAAGAAATCAGTTTTAATGTGAAATTTGCAGTTAGGAACATTTTAGTCGTACGAAGTTTAGTGAAACCGCCCCCAGGTCCCTGTGTGACTTGCAGTACAAGCTGTCTACACGGGACACCATGCACTAATACACATAGGCCTCAGTTGCCTATTTCACCAACATTGCAAAGTATACTTTTCTAGCAAAGTATACTTTGAGAGAAACATTTTCAATTTAAAGATAAATTTATTAATTTTTATTATACTGAATTTATTACATTATCACAGCCAATTTGGCTGTGATAATGTAATACATTCAGTATAATAATTCTGTATACTTTTAATCATCAAATATATGCAGTCGCTAGTTCTATATGACATAATGAATTTCGGGAAAAACAAATGATTACTCCCTCAAAGTATACTTTGCTAAATAAGTATGCTTTGCAATGTTGGTGAAATTAGCTACTGAGCATTTCTCCCATTAGTATGTGTCTTACTGTTACACAGCTATTATTGGATTGTCAACACAATTATCAATGGATAAACAACGTTTTCAGAAATCAGACAGTGTATACACGTGTGATGTAGCAACCCATAGACTGTTTTTCTTTAATGTCATTGGACGATATTTCACCAAATTGTATGTACATGTATGTGTATGCCATACTATTTGTGGTATGTGTCAACTGCCACAAGAGGTAAAACTGAATGATGACTTGTACACAAACATGGTCGTCATAGCAACTCCATGCGCAGTATAGTATACAGTAACAAGCAGGGCCCGGTTGTTCAAAGCTTCTGTTAGCTTAACAGACTGTTAAATCCTTAGCATTGCTAAGGATTTAACAGTCTGTTAAGCTAACAGAGGTTATGAACAACCGGGCCCTGATGTTCGCATTTATCTTATACGGGTATATCATCATACTTAGGAACGAATTATGTCTGAATTGAATGATAATCGGGGGTCAGACGGGTACTTAACATATACAGTCAGATTATATACTTTACAATGTTGATGAAATCGGCTACGGACGGTGGTTCAGGACCTCTAAGCGCACAAACATGTCTCCGGATGTTCTCACCCGTATGTATTACAGTGTAACCTCTGTAGATCGGACACTGCGGGGGATCTCCAGGGTGTCCGTTGTAAAGAGGTTCCCCTGAATATCGTACATTACAGGTAAAATGCCTATCCCGGGTTTTCGTACACGTATGCCTTAGAGTGCAACCTATCTAAACCGGACACATTTTGAGGGTCTCCAGGTATATAGAGGTTCCACCGTATCGTATTTTGTAGGTAAAATGCGTATCACCATAATGGCGACCGTTACTAACGTGGCCAAGCACAGAGTGTTCGGGGTAATCCTCACCATCGTTATTTGTAAGTATTGCAACTTCAATATATTTTAAACTACTGCCTGCGCTAACCTTGTTAATAGTTTTCAATTTGTTTATTTTGAAATACGTGAATAGTGTACTTGAGGTCAAGCAGCTCGATTGGCTGAACCCGAGCTGTGATGCAGCTCGGGTTCCGACAATCAAATTGCTTGGTATGAATTCCGAGGCATGCCGTTTCGGAGTCGAGCAATAATGAGATTGTTTTCGTTGAAAAGAACGCGGGCTTGTTTCCGTGACGTCATTCCAATGACGTAATTCGGTAACGTCATGTGACGCCGTTCGACCAATGAAACGTCAGTTTTCAATTTGTTGTAACCCGGATATTCGTAGCAGGTCAATGCCTCATACAGCAATATGTTATCAGTCAGTACGTACATGTATTCGGCCAATGCAACGCTCGTTACTATAGGAATTAATGGCCTTTTTTGTGGAATTTATCGGGGTATAAACTTGGAAAAGTCGCGGGAATACTGGATGAAGGCCGGAAGGCTTCGTCCTGTATTCCCGCGACTTTTCAAAGTTTATATCCCCGATAAATTCCACAAAAAGGCCATTAATTCCTTATAATTCCAGCATTTAAAATAAATTCATCAAGAAAATGTGTTTATTTTCGTTTTCTTAAGAATTATTTTAACTGCGCTTCACGGTTACGGAAAGTAGTTCGGCGTGGGAGTTTACTGGGATATCAATTTTGGACAGAGACTTGCTACGGGCCAATCAATTGTTAGGGAATTGTGTAAATATCTTTGCAAATTTTTTTTTGATAAAAGTTTACATTTTTTGCTATACTGGTACCTACGGAGCCACACCGGGGACATTAATTTTTTTTATTAATTCGTTCCCACGAAATAACAATTCGTTCCCTCAATTTAACAATTCGTTCCCTCGAAATAACAATTCGTTCCCTCAATTTAACAATTCGCTCCCTCGAATTCGTTCCCACGAAATAACAATTCGTTCCCTCAATTTAACAATTCGTTCCCTCGAAATAACAATTCGTTCCCTCAATTTAACAATTCGTTCCCTCGAATTAACAATTCGTTCTCACGATATAACAATTCGTTACCTCGAATTAACAATTCGTTCCCACCAAAAATAATTCGTTCCCTCAATTTAACAATTCGTTCCCTCGAATTAACAATTCGTTCCCACGAAAACAATTCGTTCCCTCAATTTAACAATTCGTTCCCATCGAATTAACAATTCGTTCCCACGAATAGCAACAATTTGCTCCACAAAAAATCGTTCGTTCCCTCAATTTAACATTTCGTTCCCTGGAATTAACAATTCGTTCCTACGATATAACAAATCCTTCCCACGAATTAACAATTGGTTCCCGTGGGAACGAATTGCTATATCTTGGGAACGAATTATTAAATTGAGGGAACGAATTGCTAATTCGTGGGAACGAATTAATAAAAAAAATAATTCTACGTCCCCTGTACTAGTAAGGAAACAATGTGAAATTTATTTATTACACTCTTGCGTGAAAGAAACCGCGTAATCAATTCCTTACAAATAATACACCGATAATAGAACACACGGAATTGCGCGAATCTTTCTTGTAAACAACGAGCTACATGTACCATACAAGATGTTTATTTTTTATTACAGTCAAAATATAGTTATTTGAAAACTTCGGGAGAGTCTCGTCAGATTTACAATGTTAATGTGATTGAACGCTATAGAAACCGCTTTGTAATTTTGATTTCAAAACGTTTACATGACGTCACGTTTGACGTCAGACAGCGTGACGTCAAAAGGTGGGTAACACGACGTTGAGCATAATTCATTGATTATAATCTAAAAAATAGACTACCTTTGCATATATATCCGCCATGGAAGTGTAATAAATAAGATATTCCATCGTACATGTTTCAATAGCGGAAATAATACGCTCGTGTCCGTCGGCGTCCGTGCAAGCAACTCGTTCGCTATGCTCACTCGTTGCTTACGCGGAAGCCGACACACACTCATGTATTATTTTCCGCTATTTAAAATGTCCAATTGAATATCCTCGATTTATTTATATAGTGATATTTATTAAAATAGGCTATGCCGAGTTTCTTATGAAATCAGTCAACGAGTTTAATAAATATCATATTAAATCAAAATAAATCTTAGATTATATGTATTGCATAAGCACATCGTCATAATTTGAAACTATGCTGATTACGTAACGTTTTTTCTATACCTGACACATTTGCATATTTTTACACAAGTGTCTTATGCTTTTTATCACACTGTGTTATTGAACTGTGAAACCCCATTTTATGCAATGAATATTGTTACATTACTTTCATACAAGTATGTTCCATCCGGTCGAATGAATATGTATTAGTCTTTCCCAGCCGTACATGTACATGTACACTGAACACAAAATACTGGGACTCGTTTCACTAAATTACGTACGACTAAATTGTTCGGGAGTGCAAATTTAGGATAGTCTGGCAATTTCAATTGAAGAATTTACATGTATTGAACATAGGCTGCATATTCTCGCATTGTCGCTGCAATAATTATTTACACGAGTCGCTGGTGTTCTCTAGTTATATGTTTGTTTGTTTATTGGTGTTTAAGGGCCTATCAACAGCTAAGGTCATGTTTTGCCGGGCAAACGGGTTCGATCCCGTTTTAACCTGCTGCATTGCGGGGGTGGGGGTGGGGTGGGGGTGGTTATTCCAAAATCAGAACGGAATATTAACATCAAGAATAAACAATATATATTCAGCCCTGACATTAGAATAACCTGACTTGGTGCCAGGTCCATACCACACCAAAGTCACTTGACCCCTTCCCCTAAATTACGAATAATCATAATACTCACATAAGGGGTATAACCAGATTCAACTCTTACATACAAAATGCCAAAGACGTATGTGAGGGCCAAACCAGGGGGCCGTTTCACTAAACTTCGTACGACTAAAATGTTCGTAAGTGTAAAATTATGATAGTCTGTACATTTCACATTAACAATGTTGTCTTGTAAATAATTATTGGATTTACATTTATTGAGCATAGGCTGCATATGCAGCCTATGCTCAATACATGTAAATCCATAAATCAAAATTTACAGACGATCTTAAATTTGCACTTACAAACATTTTAATCGTAAGAAGTTTAGTGAAACGGGCCCCTGGTCTCCAGTCGGAATTGCGGTAAGGATGAACCCTGATCGTTAAATTACCCATCGCGTGCTTCCACCTGACACCCACTAGTTATCTGTAAACGCGCCCACTTTCAACATCACATGAACACGAAAAACCTTCTGTCTTAGCCCATAAACCAGAACAACAGTGAAACCTCTCTACACCAAACATACCGGGGACCTACCAGTACCGGGGACCTCCCAGTATGTCCGGTTTAGAGATGATGAACTGTGTCCACGAAATATTCCACGCAGGTTCTTCATTCCTGATGCTGTTCACGGACTATACGTGGTCTGAGGATGCAGTCATGCAACCGTCTCCAATAAAGAACCAGGTACGTGTATGTTATATACCCCACCCACCTCAAAGGTGGTTGCTGCGCAAATACTGCATGATGCAAGGGTTACTTCCCTTGATAGCAACATAACGCCATTTGCTTTTTTATATATTGTTCATTTATAAGATTACTGCTGCAAGCACAGGCACTTTGTGGTATGAACCACAGGTGGAAGATTCGGACCGAGGGCCCAATAAGTGGCTTCTTTGGAAAACGTTACCCAACCCACCGGGTGACCCATTTCCATACACTTTATCTTACAGCCTTTCCAAGGTAAGAAACAGCGTCGCAAAAATGCCGTATTTTCGGGCTCGCTCAAACCATAGGCGCTTTCTGGGATGAACGAAAACCCGATGTGATAATGATTGCTATCCAGTTGGACTTCGCCGGACGGCGGCCATCTTGTTTATTTTTGTTCAATCAACGAAAGTAATGTCATTCACCTTTGACCGGCTCGCTAATTGTTATTTACTAATTTACTAATCTGCATGTAGGTTGGTAACCATTTTTTTTTCAACCAGCGGTTGGTTTCGTGATTGGTTTAGTGACACCTCGGCCATAAGACAAGTCGGACATACGACACCTCGGCCCATAAACAGCACGGTTCCCGGCCTTCGCGCGCGTTACAATTAGCGAGCCGGGCAAAAGGTAACTCACAAAACCAGTCAAAGGTAAATGACATCACTTCCGTTACTTGATTGATCACTTCCGTTGTTTCAACATATTGACGTGGATCACTGGAATAAACATCAGTAACTCAAATGTTACAATTTGTGATAATACGTATCATCCACTAACCTTGAATCAACTAAAACGTCCTTTTATTTTGATTTGCGTTCCAACATTTCGACATAGTCTTCCGTGAACTTTTCTTTCGGATTCCTTTGTTATATTCGCAGAATGATCAATAATGGGAAAACCCAAATTGGAGTATCATACATACTTCTACATTTGTTCAACCAATCGGGTGGCGATGCGTGAAGCTGGTTGTGTGCTATTGTTTCGGACATAGAAATTCCTGTGTGACGTTGGTAGCTAAAATGCGTGTAACTAATAATAAACTAAAGGACAATTTAAGAATGAGCCTTCTTTTTATTTCATGAAATTTTGTCAAATATTGATTTTATTACGAAAAATCAATTTCCCCACGTTAAATACCCATAGCCGGAGTGAAGATCTCTATGGGGATTTAAAGGTACATGCCCACTCAGTAGGCACAAAATGTTAAATTAAATAAGTGTATAATTGTGTCACTATTCCAACCGTTCTAAAAATTACGAGTTCCCGCTATACAGATATCATCATTCAGTAATATGCATTTTACTGATAATGAGGCGCGGTGGTATCTGGATGTTTTCATATGCAAATGAGGCATGATATGTTTTAATTATTTATACAACTAAATGCGTCACCTAAAAAAATAATATTTTCAACAGATTATAAAGTATGATCATTACACATCCAAACTAAATACAGATAAGAAATAGTTATGTCCATTAACATTTTAAGGAAACACGGTATCGCCCCTGATATCAGTGTAGAACTTTACGTCCGATATAAAATGTATAATAATGCCAATCAATACGTGGGGTAATGGTGAATGAATGTGTATTTTGCCAGGAAATGTTCCAGATGATGTAGCTGATATAAAGAACATGTTGGGCATACTGAGTGGACATGCACCTTTAACATTTTTAGAATTTCAGAATTACTGGACCGATTTTAAAAATGTAACTTTTATTTTATTCGTTAGACCATTTCCAAGCTATCTAGCCAGCTTTCGGAGTCAATTTCCAAAGTTTGTCGTTTTCTGACTCATTCCACATCTCCTCCACCTCCTTCCCCCCCATGTGAAATTCCCGGAAAATAAATTTTTCGTAATAAAATCAATCATGATGATGTGACCAAATTTCAAGAAATAAAGATAGCTTGGAAATGATCCAACTAAGAAAACAAAAGTTAAATTTTGAAAATCGGTCCAGGATTATTGAAATTCTAAAAAATTCTAAAAAATTTCCCCATGTTAAATCCCCATAGACATCTTCACTCCGTGAAGATGTCTATGGGGATTTAACATGGGGAAATTTTGTTTTCGCAATAAAATCAATATTTGAACAAATTTCACGAAATAAAAAGAAGGCGCATGCATTCTTAAATTTTGATAACATTTAATATTATCGAAAAAAATACTTTTTTTTGCTTGTTTATGGCCGTACAATTTGGGCAGGTCACGTGAAACAGACAGTATATGTACATATTCCTTTGTGTGTATCAGTAATCAGCTGATGACAATTAGTTATCTAAAATTCACAGTTACCACATTTAGAAAGCAGTTTCAATTAAAGTCACTAGTTTAGTAAACTTTAGTATATTCACAGTTAAATTAATAACAATCGAGCTCAGAAAACAGCGTTTTGTACTATTTCAGACGACTTATATGTTCAACTAGATTCCGAAATACGATTTAAATATATACCTAACTTACAATTTATTGAATAAAATGTGCGTTCACTGTTTAATAACACTGTCCAATAAAAATCATACTACTTTAGTTTCCTAAATATGCAAATGAGACCGGTATATAAAACTAGATAGGTGGTTATTACAGATTCAATATGTTGTGCTGTGCTTTTGCAATAAATATAATCTAACATTTGTGATGATTTAATAATGTATTTATTAAACTCGTTATATGTCTCACGGGACAGTACTGAGCTAGGGGTATAAAGGGGGTGGACGATTTTCTATATATTCCAGTACCGAACCTGCAAGTTACACAAGTGTGTCTAGAAAAATATGTTTATGACTACACTGGAACCTCTCTAAACACAGGGTGTCCGGTTCAGTGAGGTTCCACTGTCATTAAGTTCTCCATGTACAGCTTTTGTCAGTTTCAATCATGAAACAACACGACAATGAAGACAGTTGCAGTGAAACCTATCTAAATTAAAGACAATGGTGTCGAGTAGTATATGGGAGTCAAAATGATACCACATCCCTCTGGAAGCCCCCCCCCCCCGCTCTGGGGGGCTTCCAGAGGGAGGTGGTATCATTTTGACTCCCATATACTACTTGTCGCCAGGGTGTCCGGTTTAGAGGGGTTCTATTGTATTTCCTGAGGCTTGACTACTGTCTGTTCCACGAAGTGCCCAACACTCCAAACTGCTTATTTTGTTATATAAAACAATGTAAAAATATATTTTAGAAATGAGCCTACTTTTTATTTCAAGAAAATCCGTCTAATAACAAAGTTATTTCGAATAAACAGTCATGGATGGGTTTTTGCCTTATACATTCATTTCACCGAATTTTAGTTGTTGACAATAAAACAAGAGACTACTGTTGCAATACTCACTTCCGGTAAACAACAACAACAACTATTATTGCGAACTGAACACAAATTCTTAATAAATTTGTTTATTAACATCATTTCTGCAATAAAATATATCAATTAATCATTTAATCTTCATATATTTAGCGAATATCATTCATCCATAAGGTTCCAAGTCGATCTGATACTATTCAGTCTATTGCTAATACGTCCAAATGTATTGCAAATTGTGAATGCTAACGAACTTGATTCGATTAAACTCGTGATCTTCACCAACCAATCAGCATTTAGTAAACCAAGTTGTCCGCCGAAATTCGTCCGGCAAAGAAATTGGCTCGCAGGAAGTGACTGTATACTTCCGCCGGAAATGACGTATATGGTGTTCCCAAGTCATACCATTAGAGAATGTAGATTTACACCGGTGTCGATGTGTGAGGATATGTGCAATTAATTTTGCGTGGTAGGAACAGCGTGCCAACCTCAGCTTGGCGTTGTCAATAGATACGAAAGCTGTAGCAGATGCTGATGACATCATGTTGTATTTTGACCAAATTCTCAGCATTTTCTTCTGGAATTCTTGTCTGAACACCGAGAAATGGAGGCTCGATTCCTTTATGTTTCAACCTGACAAGATTTGCTCTCATAAATACAAGGTTAGTGTCTTTTTTTTAATGATGAAATCCAGCAATCAGTTCGATGCTAGAAAAATGTTGAAAATGTGACCGCACGTGACATTTTAACATTGCAACCCTGCATTCAATTCTTGATTTATGGCTATTACTTAATTATAGTACCGAAATTCAAAAGATGGCTCATTGCTAAATTTTGCTGAACAATGATTTTATGCCAACAAATAAGAGTTTTAGGGTGTTTGAATAGGTGTAAAAGTTGGGCAGGTTAACGTGAAACAGACAGTAGGTGTATTTCTTAGAGTATTTCATAATTGTACGAAACTGAATGTTATAGATGTAGCTCCGGTTGATTTTGACATCTTGGAAAATGGCGCATGCTATGCTGTCTAGTCGGTATGGCTTGTCGTCAGGTTTTTTTTTTGGGAGCATTTGTAGCAACAATTTGAGGTGGTTATGATCCCGCCATGGAATACTTTTCCAGGAAATGGTGTAGTGTTACAAGGGCTAGAACAAGTCATAGCAAAGCCGTTGTGCCTCATATGTTCATGAACATAATTGCAACAAATTAAGTCGTGTTGCGATTTCCTGCCATAAAACTAATATCCACATCTGATGCGGTTACTGCATTTTAATTGTGGAGCGATTTGTACTTCATTTGTGAGTATCTTTCAATATATGTCGCATGAGCCTCACTCCTTAACTGATTGCGAGAGGCGGCGAGTTTTATAAGTCGCCCGCCGCCCGCAGAAAAGCGTGTTCAATTGTTGCTATTTTTCTGTGAAGCCTTAACTAATATCATAAGAAACTCCGCCTAGCCTCGTTTCTTATACAATCAGTAAACTAGTTAAATATTAAATCATCACTTATGCAAGATCTTCTATTTATTAAATTCAAAATAAATCCGTTTCGTCACTTTCTGTACATATCTGAGACCCAGGACGATTAAGGATTTATTGGATTTTTAAGGAATTAAATACGAGGCGGCGTTAGCGACCGCAACATGTAGTTCCTTAGCAATCAAATATGTTAACAATAACATACTTACAAAAAGCCTGGTTTATATAACGCAGTCTCCCATTCAAGTATAGATTTTCCATTCCTGTAGAATGAGTAGTTATTAAATCTGGTAATATGTAACTTATTGGGGTTAAATCTTGCAATATGTGAATTAAGTATACGTTACTGTTTACATATTGGATGTTTAAGGAAGTAAATGCCAGGAAGCGTTAGAAATAACATAGTTCTTTTAATACTGATTCTGCATGTATAAACCCAGTTTTGGATTCCGATTTTTGTAAACCAGACCACTGCTGAGCGTGAGGGATAATTTGGTTATGCATTTTAGCTGTATGTATAAATGAACAAGTAAGGAACATGTATTAAATAAGATAAATTATTGTTTGCCCTAGATTGTCGACCAATACAAGCAGATAATTTCGTCTCAATTAATCGCATATTGCGACGCTTTCGCCAATATCTATTAAATTAATAATTAAATGTACAATAACTCACCAATTATATTTAGAATCGCAGGCCCCGCCTATTTGACGTAATTTCATATAACGTTCACCATGTGTACGATCGATTCAGTGTCACACCGCCAATCACGTAATAGTATTGTTGTTGAAAACACGTTTATGGGCAGCATTGCATTATAATAGGCAGGTGTCTGCGATGGGGCGGGGCAACCAATAAGTTAGTTATAGTTCACATATTGAATTTGTATAAACTATTTTTTATTAAAAATTAAATATGTGAACTAAAACTATTACTTATTGTTTACGTTCGACCCAACGGAACGCCAGAGAAGCAAGCAGTTGTCGCCCAGATATGTGTATGAGGTTAAAGGGGCATATCCGGATTTAAAAAACAATGTGGTTTCATCATAGCCCTGTGTAAAGTGGTTTAATTGAAGATAGATGACGATACTCGGACTGCTACGTTGTTTGAATCGTCACCGATATCGGTACAATCTGTACATACGTATCATATTTGATATCTTATTGAACGATATGTATGTACCTACATGTATATGGGTGAGAAAAAAAAAACCCAGCGGTCCTAGTATCGTCATATATTTTCAATTAAACCACATGCACACAAGGCCACTTTTGTTTGCATAGTATTTTTTCAAAAATCCTTATATGCTCCTAGCATGCCAGGACGTATTCAGCCAAGACAAAGCTCGATACCTGTAGCCGATTTCACCAACATTGCAAAGTATACTTTTCTAGCAAAGTATACTTTGAGGGAGTAATCATTTATTTTTCCCGAAATGCATTATGTCATATAGAACTAACAAATGCATATATTTGATGATTAAAAGTATGCAGAATTATTATACTGAATTTATTACATTATCACAGCCAAATTGGCTGTGATAATGTAATAAATTCAGTATAATAAAAATTAATAAATTTCTCCTAAAATTGAAAATTTCTCCCTCAAAGTATACTTTGCTAGTAAAGTATACTTTGCAATGTTGATGAAATCGGCTACTGATGTTACCAGACCAACGACACCAATCTAATAAATGTACGGAAGCTCTAGTGTATTTGGGGTTTACTAATAATACCCATCCACCTGCGCTATTGCCAATATTTGAAATTATGTTTATTTAAAACACTTTAATATTGTGATTGAAATCAAGCAGGCTCAACCAAATAAACTCATGGATTGCGGGTTGGGATTGCTGGTTGAGATTGCCAATATGTGTTCAGAAACATTGACATCTTGGCAAGATTAACGCAACCCATTGTGCAAATTGTATTTTGGTGGCCATCTTGGCTTTGCGCAAACTGGATTGTATCTACAATGTACATGTATATATTTGTACAGGCCAATAACAAACGGACAGGCAGTGCAAGAAACTATAAATGGTCCAATTCCAGCATGGGTGATGGGGTTAGCGCAAACAGTCGAAGAAATAAAGGAAAACGTCGACAAACTGGTAGTAACGCTCGACTGGACGACGAAACGAATAGTCTCGGAGGCAGCAACGAAAACCACCCCGCTATGAACAAAGAATGGCGCAGTCAAACAGAAAAGAAATACAACCTCCAGCAGCGATGTAACGAGCTAATCAACCGGGGATTAATAGAGAACATGACCATGGAAGAATTGCCAAATAAGAAAGTCCTGCCATTCTACAGACTCATTGTGTCACAGAAATACAAGCTAATCGGCTGTAAAGTTCCCAAGGCAGCATCGACAAATCTTCAGCGAATTTATGCCTATTTGGAAAGTTTATTTGACCCGGCTGAATGTAAAAGTGCAAATTGTATATCAACAGGCAATGCCCGAAGGGGTACTGACGAATCTTTCTTAAGCAATATTCCTGGTCTGAAAAAAGATGACATGTATGCCATGCTACGCAAATATACAACATTTTTATTTACGAGGGAGCCGCTGGAAAGAGTGCTCTCTGCATACCGTATGCACCCTAGGAAAATAAGCTTTGAAGAGTCTATTGACAAACGCATTCGATCTTTATCAGTGAGGGACGAACTGGAAAAAGAAGGGAGGACATTTGAAAAATACTTTCAGCATCGAATATGTCGCCCATGTGCATTGAGGTACGATTTCATCGGGGAAATGGACACGTACGATCGAGATATGCGGATGATCCTAAAAAGTGTTGACGCGCTCGATTCGATTATTATTCCAAATCGCGAGCAAACGGGATACGTCAAGAAAAAGTCATCTGACGTAGTACTGAGCTATTATAAAGACATCCCGGACAGTAAGATTCATAAATTGTGGGAGGTTTATTACATTGACTATTATCTCTATGGTTACCCATATCCATCACATCTCATGTCAACAAATAATAGTTAAACTCAGTAAATAACTCAGTAGGCACAACACGTTCTTTATATCAGGGACATCATATGAAACATTTTCTGGCAAAATAAACATTCATTCACCATTACCTCACGTATTGATTGACATTATTATGCATTTTATATCAGACGTACATTTCCACACTGCTATCAAACACTATCATGACTCATTTGCATATGAAAATAGCCTGATACCACCGCCAGTCATTATCAGTATATTATATATTACTAAATGATTACATTTGTGTAGCGGATTACATTTATGTACACTCGTAATTGTTAGAACTGGTAGAATAGTGACACAAATATACACATATGTAATCCCTATAGAGAACATTTTGTGCCTACTGAGTCGGCATGTACCTTTAACGGACTTTACACAGGGCATACCAGATTAATGTTTGCTTCACGAAACTGGCTCAAATTATACGGCTATATAAACAAGGCAAACATTTCAGAAATAGTAGACCGATTTTTAAAATGAACCGTTTGTTTTCTTAGCTGAACCATTTCCAAGCTATCTAGCCAGGTTTCGGAGTCAATTTCCATTGTTATTCTTTTTTTAACCCTTTGAACCCGAAAGCCCGCTATAGCGGTTTATGCAAACAGTGCAGATCCAGATGAGCCGGCTGGTAACGAGCCGTCTCATAAGGATCTGCACTTTTTGAAAGTAATTTTCATATTTTTGAGAACGAAAAAATAACCCCTTTTTCATAAATGGACTAATCTGAAAACCATTTTTTGACAGTTGGATTGGCTGCAAAATTAACATATCAAAATCCATTCCAGTTACTTAGGGGTGAAAGGGTTAATCCTTCTCCACCTTCTCCACTTCCCTTTCCCCCATGTTAGAATCCCGTAGACAAATCAATTTGTCGTAATACAATTAATATTTGATCAAATTGTATTCACTTTGCTACATGTACATGTACAAACAAAAGACGTACAGACAGTTCAATTAACAAAGTACATATGTATGTCCGTTCATACGCATGGCTACATTACATTGAACAGTCTGGGCCCAGTTGCTTAAAACCTCTGTTAGCTTAACGGACTGTTAAATCGTTAACAATGTTAAGGATTTAACAGTCCGTTAAGCTAACAGAGGTTTTGAGCAACTGGGCCCTGATTAATAATGTATCGATGCTTGTCTACATGTAACATTGAGTATTTTAAATAAATAATAGGGGCTTATAGGGCGTTTGGGCTATGATATTGTTATAGGTCGTGTATTTTATGATAATATGTGGAAACAAAGGGTTATCAAAATATGGGAATGGACGTCTATTACATGTTCTGTAGCCTATTTCACCAACATTGCAAAGCATACTTTTCTAGCAAAGTATACTTTGAGGGAGAAATTTTCAATTTCAGGATAATTGTATTAATTTTTATTATACTGAATTTATTACATTATCACAGCCACTTTGGCTGTGATAATGTAATAAATTCAGCATAATAAGTCTGCATACTTTTAATCATCAAATATATGCAGTCGTTAGTTCTATATGAAATAATCCACTTCAGGAAAGATAAATGATTACTCCCTCAAAGTATACTTTGCTAGAAAAGTATACTTTGCAATGTTGGTTAAATTGGCTACTGGGCTGGCATATCGGTATATTGATACACATAGCAGATGAATGTTTTATCTATTTATTTATATAAAGTCACTCCATTTTGATTTGGAAGTATCTAGTTTATCCTTAATAGTGGCAATATTCTCTTCTATTTGTATTGTTTGCTTCAGATATATTCTGAAATGGCCTATCAGTGATTGCTTTTCATCATATTTGCACCTAAAAATAAAATATGTTGCTAGATAAATTAAAAAGCTGATAAGCATTGTTTTATTTTTGCAGTCAACCCTCACGTTACAAAATGATATAGTTCCGTATGTTAAATTATTATTGTAGTCTAGCCTACTTGTTTGCAATAGTAGGTTGATATCCGACCACAAAGGTTGTATGACGTTGCATTCATTCCCATAACATATGTTTATTATAATCCGCATTCATATGACATAATTCACATACGTTATATGGTTTTAATTTGCATTTGAATAGAAAGGTATTGTTTGGAATTAGTCTCATGAACTATGTGTACTGAAATTCTCTACGTTTTGTACTTATTGTGCTTTTATATGACATTGAAAAATATTATTTCTATATCTTGTTTATTTTGTTCGTTTTCCCATTTTAATATATGTTTTTGTTGTGCTAATCTAGATTTTCCAATCTGTATATTATATAATATTTTATTTATATGCTTCGATGATAAACATACATTTATTGCAGACTTCGGGGTTTCATTAGTCAATGGCTCGGTTTTCATTTCTAGCTTCCATTCAGTTTTAATTTTACCTAATAATTTGTAATATTTCAACACATCTGCAGTATTTATGTCATATATATTTTTCATATCGTCGAAGCTATAAAAGTATTTTATTCTAAAATCATATATGTGTTTTAAATATATAATACCTTTATCATACCATTCTTTAAGAATATAGTTAAATTTCCTTTATGTTTTATGTTTGAATTATGCCACAAAAGTTCATGTGATATGTTAGCACATGAATGATTAAAATTGACTTTGCACCAAGATTTTATATATTGTTTATGAACGTTTGGTGTCTTTTGAATTTTGATTGCTTTTAAATAGTATATCGTCACCATATTTATTTAGTTCCTTATTGTATGCAAGTTTTAACTGACTCTGTTTACCATTTAAACGTTTTAACCATGAACAGTTTTATAAGTGAATTGATAATGCATGGATATTAATCATTTTCAATCCACAGTTTTCATAGTTTTGTATTATTGTTTTTCGTGCTATTTAATCAAGTTTACCGTCCCAGTGAAAGTTATATATCAAATCATTGATGTGTTTGATTGTTTCTTCATCCTGATTCTCAAGCAGTGTTAATGGGTATATTAGTTTAGGTAACGCGATGGTCTTTAATAGTCATTTTGCCAATTCCATTTTTTCCAGTTTATTAAACTGTTTTGAAATGACTTAACTTTTGGTATTCAATTTAGTTTAGCCGTGTTTTATTGTTTGTGAATATTATTCCAAGTGTTGATGCATGATCGTTTGATCAAGGATATTGATTGTTGTTACACTATGAACTTGGGTTAAGTCTAAGCCCGCGATGTTAGTGCTTTGCATTTTGACTTATTTGGTTTTAGACCAGATATTAGTGCGAAAGTGTCTAGTGTATGTATTTGTTCCTTAAATGATAGTTGCTATCCATCAAGCGTAACGCTTGCATCGTCTGCAAATAATGTTTGTTTTATTTCATGTTCACCTATACATAAACCTTAAATCTCTACGTTTGCCTTTATTTGTCTAGATAAACTTTCTATGCAAGTAATAAAATATATGCTATCTAAATCTCTACATTTGCGTTTATTTGTCTAGATAAATTTTCTATGCAAATAATAAAAATATATGCTCAGCGGACAACCTTGTTTTACACTTTTTTTAATACTGAAACAGTTAAGTTATATTATCATTAATCGAAACACATAGAGGATATTCATATTTTTGCAACTAATATGACATATATGTTCATCGAGTGGTGTGAAATGTCCATATGTTCATCGAGTGGTGTGAAATGTCCAAATTTCACGAGTGCCGTTAGGCACTCGTGAAATATGGACATTTCACACCACTCGATGAACATATATGTCATATTCGTTGCAAAAATATGAATATTCTATTTATTATATACCACTCCATGGAAATTATCAGTTTTTTTAGACCAGATTAGACTATGTATTTCATGGGTAGGTATATAATAAAGCTGGATATCCATTGTATTAGTGAATTACGAACGTTAAGATTGTTGAGACACTTAATTATAAATTTATGGTCAAAGCTATCAAACGCTTTCTGGAAATCTGCAAACAATATTATACCTGGTGTATTGTTTTCATTAGCTTCATTTATTAGTTCCATAATGATCAGACATTTTCTCCTATATATTTACATTTTATAAAACCAGTTTGACACGTTATTATTGCGTTTAATACCTTTTTTTATTATATTACCTATCAATTTTATTGTAATTTTATAGTCTACATTTGATATCGATATTGGCCTCCAATTATCGATTGAAAGTGTGTTTTTATCTTTATTTGGCAGTAACGTAATGATTCCTTGTTTTAGCATTTCAGTTAGAGATCCATTTTCGTATTGGTAGTTAATGGATTTGATGTAGTGCTCTTTTATTATGTCATTTCTGTATAGCTTGTAACATTCAACAGTTAGATCAATTGATCCTGGGCTTTTCATATTTTTCATTTCCTTTATTACTGTTACACATTCATAGTGCACGGTCGAGAATCGAAGACGCACTGGGCTTGCGAAAATCAATCCATGACTTTTATTATAATTATGAACGAATGATGTTTAAACAAACATATAAGTATTTTTTATACCGCATATAAATTTCTAGCGCTTTCATTGGTCAGCTTGATGGACAATATGAACCCATATTACATGCACCTGTCAAGCCAGTCAATAAGGCTCGAATAACAAATTGCGGCAGGTCGAGGCTGAGTCGAAAATGAAACTTTTGGAAATCACCCATATACACAGTCATATGGAGTGGTAATGCCCTACCTAAGAACACAATACATAGTTATATTTTAAATCGGTCCAGAAATAGCCAAGTTATTAACGAATTTCTACTCGTTTATGTTTGGATGACGTCGGGTAGTATTTGCAACGTCATGACGTCGTGCCGTTTGGCACCATATTTATATGAAGCTAAACATTAAATTCTGGAGTAATATCAAGAATCTTCTGTATGACAAATACGTTCTTGTTGTTCCATATCGTGCCATATTGCCCACATGAAACCACATTCCCCTTCGGCTACGCCTTGGGTGAATATAGATTCAGATAGAGGCAATACGACACAACACCGATTGTGCAGAATCAGAACAACTTAAAATATAAGCTCTTTTTTATAATATTGACCTTTAACAATTAAAATACACACACACATAAAGGCCAATAGATATATAGATACTTTATGTTTAAAGTGCATCCTGTTACATATTATAGCAACAATACATGTTTGATTACTGAACAGCCAGCCTACAGAGGCTTATGATGCACTAACATATATTTCACATATACAGCAAGAGAAGTACATACATTAATACATACAAGTAGTTGGTATTTTGCGGCTATGAGTACAATGAGACGCATGATGGAAGAAGTGTGTAGTAACATATACAGCCAGTGAGGCGCCAGATCAGCTTACATGCATCCATACATGCAGTCTGGTCAGGGGCCACACTGGTCGTGATATCAGCGAGTTTACAGATGATGACTACGATGGGCTATCATTAATCAATAGTGGGCGTTCTTACTGCGACCGTCATCTAATGATGGGATTTTATCCCGTCTACACAGTGCATATGTGCCGTGAAACACGGTGCCGTGAAACACTTTTGATATCCTGTCATTACGACCTAATCACTGCGTATGAATATGTGCGATGGCTGGGGTTATTTTATTGGAATTTTAAAGCCATTTATAGGTGCTGACGGGATAAATAGAATAGTAGGTTAGTGCCGTGAATGGGAAAACATATCTGGCGCGGCACAGAAACGGGATGTGCTCGACAGAGCCTCGCTCATCCCGTTTCCTGAGCCTTGCCAGATATTTTTTCCCATTCACGGCACTAACCTACTATTCTCTATCTATTTTCCTTATTTCTGAACCAAAGTATATGTTGTGACCACTCATTTGAACCGTCTCGGCGAGACGGTTCAAATGAGTGGTCACACCATATACTTCTGATGAGAAATAAAGAAATTCTTGAGCCTTGCCGGATATTTTTTCCCATTCACGGCACTAACCTGCTATTCTCTATTTAGCCAGCCGGTTCTCTATAGCGGTCGTAGTAAGAAAACTCATTCTCCGTTATTATGATGGGTCACGTAACCATAGTTCACAATCACGAAATATTTACTAGTACATGTATTTAAGAAAATGAGTTTAAATATTTGTCTGAGAATGTTCTATACAATATTTTAAATGGCTATGAATTTCTACCAGTGTAGCTCCAGATCAGCGAGCGCTTGCACGCAAACTGATCAGGGCCAACAGTGTTTGCTATCAAAAACAACCTTCCATTATGTCTGTGCGAGTATCATTCATAAAGAGCAAGTACTGCATACAGGAATGGGTTCATATTTATGTGCAACCAGTGTAGTAACAGGTCAGCGAGCACACGCGCTCAGTATGATCAGATGCTACGCTGTTGACCATGCCTTACTACCTTACGTTATGCATATGCTTTCAGTCAATAAACATTGTGAAACTGTATAATTTTTATTAATAAATTTTACCAGTGTAGCCCCAAATCAGCGAGCGAGTGTACGCAGCCTGGTCAAGGATTACTCTGCTTGCCATCCCATCCAATCTCTCATTATGTTTGTACGAAAAATAAAGAACACGTGTCTACACCACGTTTCAGCAAATACACAAGTGTGAATTGCATGCAACATTCGCTTCATTTACATGTATGTGCAATCGGTGTAGCAACAGATCAGCTGGCGCGTGTGCGCAGTCTGATCAGTAGCTACACCGTCTGCCATCCCATTCAAACTTACATTATGCCTACGTGAGCAATAGTCATGATTGTGACGTTCAATATAGGTATGCAATATCAGTGATCTTCTGAGTGGAGCATGCCTCATATCTAGGCAGGTTATTATAGGAATGAATGGCCTTTTTGTGGAATTTATCGGGGTATAAACTTGGAAAAGTCGCGGGAATACTGGACGAAGGCCAGAAGGCCTCGTCCAGTATTCCCGCGACTTTTCCAAGTTTATATCCCCGATAAATTCCACAAAAAGGCCATGCATTCCTTATAATTCCAGCATTTGAAATTAATTCATCAAGAAAATGTGTTTATTTTCCGTTTTCTTAAGAATTATTTTAACTGCGCCTCACGGTTACGGAAAGTAGTTCGGCGTGGGAGTTTACTGGGATATAATTTTGGACAGAGACTTGCTACGGGCCAATCAAATGTTAGGGAATTGTGTAAATATGTTTGTGGTGGAATTATAGATGTGTGGTCCAGTCCTGAAATAAAGGTGTCACAACCACACAAGGGACATACTTCGTGCCATACTTCACTTCGGTGAAGTGGTGTCCCTTGCACACTATGATTTTGTTCACTTCTGACATAATATTGTCATAACCATACTAACGGAGATAACTCGTTATATGCTGTAAGCATCGTGAGTTTGTGTCCCTTGGCACAATGTGATTATGTTTTTGCCCATTAAATTCTGAAGAAAAACAACTGTGCTGTGCTTTGATGTGAAATATTTAAATGAGCCACCGGCTGAAAAGAGGGTTTTTCAACATTTATTTCCAGAGCTAGTCAACACGCGTGATTATACAATCGCACGCCTGGGTAGGTACATGTTCTCAGTCGGTTGTCCAGTTTCGTCTCGCATCTGCACCCAGAGGTACAGGCGGCGACCATTCAGACGAGTGGTCACTGCACATACCGCTGGGGATAAATGAGATAAATATAGAGAATAGTATATAGGTTAGTGCCGTGAATGGGAAAAATATCTGGCAAGGCTCAGAAAACGGGATGGGCGAGGCTCTGCCGAGCATATCCCGTTTCCGTGCCGCGCAAGATATTTTTCTATTCTATTTATCCCGTCAATACCTACATGTACAAATGGCTGTAAAATGCAAAAATAGTATTGACTGGATATCAAAAATGTTTCACGGCACCGTGTTTCACGGCACATACGCACTGTGTTGACGGGATAAATCTCTATACTTGGTGCAGTTAACAAGAAACTGTTTTTTGTTGTCCTCCACATACCCACCATCGCAGACACGGCAGACACGGTTCGCCAGCGGTGTCATTGGTCTTCGGTAACGACCCAGTTCGATGGCCAACGGAAACGACCCACATCGGAATCTTGCTATAGCTGATTTGTTATGTTTAGGTATTTTACAAGGTATGGTTCCAGGTTATTGTTGTTCTTAAATGTTCGATATGTTCGCAGTTTCGCCGATTTCTGTAGCTCATCGGACCAAATGCTATCAATGCTGTCCTTACTTGTACTAATAGTCTACTGGATATTGTATTTGTAAGATCCGGATTGAAGAAATTCAGGAGGCCACAGTCGGTGAATATATGTTTTACGTCATTGCATCACGTGTCATGATATCTGTCGGATAAGTGTAAATGTGGTGTATGTGCCAAACACGGGTGGACTCAGTAAAGATAAGGGTTAGCCAAATTGTTTTTTATGTGGCTAAATGTCACCTTTATGTGGTGCTATAAACAAAGAAATAGCTATATAAGTGCACATTCGTGAGAACATCCGTCCGTCCGTATGTCCGCCAGTCACGTTTCTTGTAACATATATAAGAAGTAATACTTTTAGTCCGTAATAGATGCACACATTATAGTTAGTACGTGACTTCCTTCTTGTGTGTAGATGCGCAAAGTGCATTCCAATTTTGATTTTGACTCCCGGGTCGTGGATTATCTCCACTACATGCATTTCTAAATTAGGTGAGTAGACTGACCTAGTGATTTACACAGTATGACATGGCAATTGTAGATGTTGGGAATGCCGAAAAAGAGACCATATATCAAACATGACGATATGTTATTGATAGCACGCTGTAAACACATATCTTTAGAATACTTTGCACGAACTGTGTTTGTCTTGTCCGTCATAAATCAATGATAATACTGGACATTGTATACGATTAAACTGCATTCCATTGTATTCGATTTAAATTAAAATTAAATTAAAATTATATTTCAACATTACATCACATTAGCTCCATGTCAGGTCACATGCAGTTGATGATTGGTTAGAGTTTGTTTGACGTCAGTACATTTCACGGCGCTCTTCCACGAATTGTCACAAAATGGCATAAAACAAGATATTTGGTTATTTACATTTTTGAAATATTAGAAAACGCAATGTACAATTTAAAAAAAATGTAGTAAAACCATGCGTTGTTGAGTGTTTTGTGGTAACAAAACAGTTGGTCTTTGCGAGGAGTCTGACTAATTGCACTTTAAACAAACCAAATATTTTACATACCACAGCAAACTCATTAACCCATGTTTTATTCGTTACATACATGTAAATGTACCTCGAAACGTGAAGTCCTAATAAATGTACTACAATTTAAACCTGTTTGGGTCCATTGTAGCGAGAAGATGCCACCGGCGCACAATTTCAAGGTGACGGCGAAATATTGGAGGCATCCAGCCGAATTCCCCGTCAATAGCGAGAAGGCACGTTGATTTACCGACGTGGAGAATTGTTCTGATCGCCCTGTGTTCTAGTTTGTTAAACTCTTCATATATTTTGTAGCCCCACACGCCCGATGCATAATCCGTCACCGGGTTAACGGTCGATTCGTATAATTTTTCAAAGGTTTTATAGTCTAATCCCTTGTTTGTAAAATATTTGGCAATTAGAGAACCAAGTGAGAGGCTACCGGCTTCTTTCAGCGTCTTTGCACTCATAGAGAAGTTTAGGTGTTCATTTATGTCTAATCCAATATATCTGTATGAGCTTACACATTCCAGATCGATATTTCCGAATTTAAAACGTTTTTGGGTAATAGACACTGAAGTTTTGCGGCAATGCATTATTTTTGTTTTGCTTACATTCACTCTTAGTCGCCACCGTTGTGTCCATATGTCAATTGCGTGTAGCTTAAGTTGTAGGTCATCTGCAGTTTCCGCGATTAGCACTATGTCGTGTGCATATAGTAATAAGCTGAGTCAGTCATTATACGTTAGGCGAACACCCAATCCCAGATTATTGATGCCATCAGTGACGTCATTCACGAATATGGCAAATAACGTTGGTGCCAAGTTGTCCCCTTGTCTGACGCCGGCGTCGACGGAAAACCAGTATGTAAGTCTATTATTTACTCTTACACGGGCTTGCACATTTTCATACAGCTTTTTGATGATGTTTAACATATTTCCTTGAATTCCCATTACCATAAGCTTGTACCACAAACACTCCATATTTACCGAGAATGTTACAAAGCACAGGAATGTTGGTTTGTTTTGTAGTTTCCTGTTTCAAATAATTGTAGTCAGACTGTCTATGCGATCCATGCACGATCTTAGTTTTCTGAACCCGGTTTGTTCATCGCACAGCGAAGAATTAATGCTTAGAAAGTTTGTAATTCGGGAATTTAGTATATAACTGAACAGTTTTGTTATTGTTGACATAAGAAAAACACAATTTCCCCATGTTAAATCCCCATAGACATCTTCACAGAGTGAAGATGTCTATGGGGATTTAACATGGGGAAGCTTTTTAGAATTTCAGAAATACTGGACCGATTTTTAAAATTTAACTTTTGTTTTCTTAGTTAGATCATTTACAAGCTATCTAGCTATGTTTCGGAGTCAATTTCCAAAATCTTTCGTTTTTGACTCATCCCACAACTCCTCTACCACTTTAAATTTCCATAGAGAAATTAATTTTTCGTAATAAAACCAATATTTGACTAAATTTAACGAAATAAAAAGAAGGCTCATTCTTAAATTTTCCTTTTAATTTTTAATTTTTAATTTAATTGTTTTTGAATTGTTTATATGGCCGTAAAATTTGGGCAGCTTTCGTAAAACAGACTATAATCGCTCTGTAGCCAAAGGGGTCTCTGTACAATGTAGTCTTTGTCCTTTTTCAGTATTGGATGAACAATTGTTTTGTACCACATACTTGGCCATTTTGAAAACACACATTACATAGTTGATGCAATATCAGGGCCAGTGATTAAATTTTCAATATTTCATTTGGAATGTCTTCAATGCCACCCGCACAGCCGTATCTCGATGACAATACACGCTTTCGCAGTTCATCCATGGTGATTTCCTAATTTAGCCGATATAGAGAGTCAATATCGAGTTGTCGCCCTTGTTGTTGAATATGCATGTCTAGTTGTCTATAGTCTGTTTCCCAATTCGATGTTAATGACTAAATTGCCTGCAGAAAATTATCATCAAAGTCATCATTTCCCCCAGCGAACAGTTTGCTAAAGTCATGGTGCCACTTGCTCAGTATATCATTAAGATTTTACGACAATAATTCCAGCACAAAAATATTTACGCAATTCCCAAAACATTTGATTGGTCCGTAGCAAGTCTCTGTCCAAAATTTATATCCCAGTAAACTCCCACGCCGAACTACTTTCTAATGGTGCGCTGTCAGTGCTGTAAATGTAAACAAATGGCTGCCGTCTGTCAAAATAAACACATTTTCTTGATGACTTTATTTCAAATGCTGGAATTATAAGGAATGAATGGCCTTTTTGTGGAATTTATCGGGGATATAAACTTCCAAAAGACGCGGGAATATTGGATGAGGCCTTCCGGCCTTCGTCCAGTATTCCCGCGACTTTTCCAAGTTTATACCAATATAAATACCACAAAAAGGCCATTTATTCCTATACTGACCCGTCGTTCAGTACAACAGAGTCAATTGTTTGCGACCTCCGCATTGGGCCTAGTTTATTGATTTCATCCAGAATTGCTTGGGAGTTTGTGTTCTTAGTTCGTAAATGGCTTTTCGTCTATTTGCACGATATATCAGTTCACATTGGCTTATTCTATTTTCAAAATTGCGCCTGTAGGTTAGAAAGTTCATAAGCAGTTTTGATCTCACACCAGCCCTACCTTTATGTTGTAGAAACACGTTTTCACTTTGTTTTGTTTTTTGCGATACAGTACCAAGTTCGTCACAGCTCGAAATTTTGCGCGTTTCTTTTCAGAGGTGTTTATTATACTATATCGTAATTTACTGTCCATTTATGTACGTATTGCCGTCACCAATTGTTCATAAATAGTATCAATCTATTGGTGCACTGCTCAGCATCATCCAGTCTCCGGACAACATTGTTCAGCTGTTCTAGAATATCATGATGAGAGAACACATCATTCGGCATTTCATGAACATTGTACTTTCGCTCCGCGTTTGCCGTCACTGCCTGGGGAATTGACTCCGCGGTTTCCGTCATGTTGTTTTCAATATCACGCTGAATATTGTAGTGTGACAGACACAGATTGCGCAATAGTATACAGTGATCCGGTATTTTCGCAGTACCAGGGATATAGAGAATAGTAGGTTAGTGCCGTGAATGGGAAAAATATCCGGCAAGGCTAAATAATTTCTTTATTTCTTATCAGAAGTATATGTTGTGACCACTCATTCGAACCGTCTCGCCGAGACGGTTCAAATGAGTGGTAACAACATATACTTTGGTTCAGAAATAAAGAAAATAGATAGAGAATAGTAGGTTAGTGCCGTGAATGGGAAAAAATGTCTGGCAAGGCTCAGGAAACGGGATGGGCGAGGCTCTGCCGAGCACATCCCGTTTCCGTGCCGCGCCAGATATGTTTTTCCATTCACGGTACTAACCTACTATTCTATTTATCCCGTCAACACATACAAATGGCTTTAAAATGCAAAGAAATAATCCCAGCAACCGCACATATTCATACGCAGTGAGTAGGTCGTATTGACAGGATATCAAAAGTGTTTCACGGCACCGTGTTTCACGGCACATACGCACTGTGTTGACGGGATGAAATGTTGTATTTATAATTTAGACATTTACAAGCAAGGGTCACTTTGAAGTATTTGGTGTAATGGAGGCATTCGTATGGAGACAGTATGTAATCCACGACCTCAGATCCTCGGGTAGATACAGACGTATAATTGTCATATTTCGGATCACAGCGCCCATTTAAGGTACACATCCGGGCATCTTTCAGGAATCCAATATTATATGTCAAATCATTTTCTGCGTTTTTACGCATCCATTTCTTTTTCGTGAGCACAATTTTGGGTGTGTAATACACACTATTAGCTTGTATATAATAACTGTTTTTAATATATGTTTGCTTTTAGCGAAACATTGGCGAAATGAAAGCAAACATGTACATGTGTAATACAGGGCCCGGTTGCTCAAAACCTCTGTTAGCTTAATAGACTTTTAAATCCTTAGCAATGCTAAGGATTTAACAATCTGTTAAGCTAACAGAAACTTTGAGCAACTGGGCCCAGATATAGATGTTTTACACAGCGTCCGCATGTAAATGCAATGTTCAATTAATACATCATATCTTTTTCATCTGTGATGTTTCTCACTAAGCTTCTCATAACAAACCTTCAAGGTGCATGACCAGGTGGTTACAACAACAACAACAACAACGTCGCCCACTCGAAAGTAAGTATTGTTTGATATTTTCTTTAATATGCAACGGATTTTGTTGAAATATGGCGCAGCAAACGCGTCTTCATGAGCTGCATTTGGTGGTCCAGTGAGTTCCGAACAGACTTGTCTCGTTTTTGCGAAAAATCGATTTCCGTGTCGGGAGAAACGGAAATCGATGCTTCGCAAAAAATGACAGAAGTTTGGGCGAAAATACAGAGACCGCCAAATGCAGCTTAACAAGACGCGTTTGATGCGCCATATGTCATCAACATCCGTTACGTAATAAGGACAATTAAAAGAATACGTACTTTGAATCAGATGGATTCTGGAAGTTGCCGTACTTGTTGTTGTTGTTGTTAGTACCACGTGATCATACACCTTGACCTTCAGCCTGACCAAATTTCACCAAATCAAAAGAAGGCCCATTCTTAAATTTTAATAAAATTTAATGTTAAAAAACAACAACTGTTTTTGCTTTGTTAAAATTGTTAACAGACAGTAATGTCTTTCAATCTAATTTTGTTTTTGCAGGCATGGTTTGGAACAGCTTATAAATTCGGCGGCTCATTGAGAACTTTTTTGTGGTATGAACGACAAAACTCTCAATTTTACTCCAATATTAAATATCTGTAAGGTACGACACACGCCATTTTTTTCAATCCAACGGAAGTGGATTATATACCTTGGGCACGGCTCGCTAATTCAGTAATTGTAACGCGCCCGAAGGCCGGGACCCTACCCAAGATACACTACCTTCCCCAATGAAATTGCATCGAAATTCCAAAATACACTTTTATGGGAATTTAACATGGGGGCTAAAATAGATTTTCTGAAACCGTTTGTAGACCGATGTTCAAAATCTAACTTTCGTTTTCTTAGTTCAATCATTTCCAATCTATCTACTGTCTGTTCTACGTTTTGCTGCCGACGAACTTTTGGCTATTAAACACATTACATCTGACAAATATTTAAAAGTATGTACTTTTTTATCAATAACAAAAAAGTCACCCTCCCCAAGAAATTGTATTTCATGAAATTTCATCAAATATTGATTTTATTGCGAAAAAACGATTTTCCTAAGGGAATTTAACATGGGAGCTAAAAATGAATTTTTTTAAAATATTTTTTTAGTTGTTCACCGATTTTCAAAATCTAACTTTTGTTTTCTTAGTTACATCATTGTCAAGCTATCTCGCCGGGTTTCGGTGTCAATTTCCAAAAAAAATCGTTTTGAAAATTGAATCCCCATGTTAAATTCCCATGTGAAAATCGTTTTTTCGCAATAAAATCAATATTTGATAGAATTTCATCAAACAAATTATTTTGTTTGGGGGAGGGAGACTTTTTTTTGTTCAGGTAATGATTGATGAAAAAAGTACTTATTTTTAAATATTTTTTAGATTTAATGTGTTTACTAGCCAAAAGTTCATCGGCAGAAACACGTGGAACAGACAGTAGACGGGTTTCGAAGTCAGTTTCCAAAACTGTTCGTTTTTCAACACCCACCGTCACTCCCCAGCTCATTTAACGGTCCCTTAATCCAATGTTTAATGGCCAAAAGTCCGTCGGTAGCAAAACGTGGAACATACAATAGTACCACTTCCGTTGGTTGAAAAGATGCCGAATGTTGTACCTTGTATATATTTGATATTTGTGTGAAATTGGGTACGATTTAAAGAGGCTTTTCTCGTTCATACCACTAAGTGCCTGGGGGCCTTGTCACTAAACTTTGTACGACTAAAATGTTCATAAGTGACAACGTATGATAGTCTGTAAATTTCGCATTAACCATGTTGTCTTGTAAACGATTATAATCGGTGTCAGAACGTGAACAAATATGCATTTTGCTGAAATTGTTACTATAGTCTTGAATTTTGTGTTTATTTTCATTCTGAGACACAGTAAACCGAAACAAAATTGTTAACAAAAATTCCATCACTATCTTTGCCGCCATCTGGAATCCAAAAATTTAAACATAATTATAACCTGCATATGTGTTGGTTTTTACGAGATCATGTTGTTATAATTATGTTTAAATTTTTGGATAGTCTATAGAAACAGATATCAAACAAATACTGTTTCTATGTTGTCCAATTCATAGAGGGCTGCCATCTTGGATTTCAAAATGTTCACCCAATCCAAAATATAGTTTACAATAACATTGTTCACTATTGTGATATATAATTAATTGTTACACACCATTTCACTTGATACTATGTACAATTAGTGTGTTATAAAGCCAGAAATGAGTAGTGCTTAAACATGCCCTCATAGTATGTCAAAATGGCCGCCATGATAAGTAAAGTTTGGAACTTTTTTTAAGAGTTCAGTGTTTCTCTTACATGATACCTATCTGTATATGACTACCAGCACAAACACTGCTTATGTTATTATTATTATTATACATGAACTATATTACTAAGTAGCAAACATGTTCAATTTGGGATACCTTCAATAATTCAAAATGGCCTCCATATGAACAAGTCCTTATTTAATGTTACTGCATGTTCAAATGATGCACTTGAAACAATATCAAAATTATATCACAAGTACATGTATATGTGTCATCAATCAATTATATACTTATAATATATATAATATAATAAAGACGGGCACAAATGGCTACAGATAGTAGAAATATAATATGGCTGCCACACATATATCTGTTGTCAAATGCTTCTGGTACTCGACATTACATTAGCAGAATATTCATTTATGTAATAGTGGTGTGCTTGCAGCCTGTCAACAGCTAAGTCATTGTAGGCTGGGTTAACGAGATCAAATCCCACAGTCCACCTATATCGATGGAGGGGTCACAAAATCAGAACTGAATATTTACAGGAAAATAATTATCTTGTCAACCCTGAAATTAGAAAAACCTGATCTGGTGCCAGGTCCTCGCGATTACAGTCACTTAGCTCCAAACCCCCAAAACTAAAATGTTTAGTGCTAATCCTACTACATTTATAATGGGTATCCGTCATTTAATCCAGATTATTTGTCATTGACACATATCTGATAAACTCCACATTGGAAAAGATTCGTCGGTCTACCAGTTCAACATACTGTGCCAACAACAAACTGTAAATATGTGTTATGCGTCTTTTCTTCCTTTATAATTTGGAAGATGGGTATTTGTCTATATTTATTGGCTTAAAACTGAGGAATTAAAAAGCTACATTTTGCAGTTTTTACGTGATGTCAAATGCTTATGCCAACCAAAGAGATTTATCCCGTCAACACAGTGCGTACGTGCCGTGAAACACGGAGACGTGAAACATTTTTGATATCCTGTCAATACGACCTAATCACTGCGTATGAATATGTCCGTGGCTGGGGTTAAAATGTTCATACGAAAGCCATGTGTATGTGTTGACGGGATAAATAGAATAGTAGGTTAGTGCCGTGAATGGGAAAACATATCTGGCGCGGCACGGAAACTGGATGTGCTCGGCAGAGCCTCGCTCATCCCGTTTCCTAAGCCTTGCCAGATATTTTTCCCCATTCACGGCACTAACCTACTATTCTCTATAACTTAGCCCATGTGACTGTATTGAATGTGAATCTACACACAGAAGCAGCCCCATCGTTGATCCCTCCCTGTGATATTTAAAGTTGGATATTCGAACCTTAGAACACAATAACAATGCTATTTAACAATAAATATAGAGAATAGTAGGTTAGTGCAGTGAACGGGAAAAATATCTGGCAAGGCTTAGGAAACGAGATGGGCGAGGCTCTGCCGAGCACATCCCGTTTCCGTGCCGCGCCAGATATTTTTCGCATTCACAGCACTAACCTACTATTCTATTTATCCTGTCAACACCTACTAATGGCTTTAAAATGCAAAACAATAATCCCAGCTACCGCACATATTCATACGCAGTGATTAGGTCGTATTGACAGGATATCAAAAATGTTTCAAGGCACCGTGTTTCACGGCACAAAAGCACTGTGTTGACGGGATAAAATACAATACTCGTTACTCACACGATGTCATATGACTTACAAAATTATATGGCTTGCACATTGGGGTCATGTCATGAACACATGAAGGACCAATCAATATGTCCTACATTATCATCAAACTTGTTTCGCAGAGATGCACACACATGCAGTTGAGGCCTGCATTGTGATATATATTATTGGCAGATCACATACATATTAGTATGACTATTAAAAAAACAAACCCTCTTTGTGTGTACAAGTGTGCTTGTCTATATATTGACATATATGCCAAATACCCATTGCTAGAGAGGAACATTTGGCAAGGTCACCAACAGTTCAAGCTGTTTTGATCATGAATTCCACTGTCACTATAATACAATGTGTGCAAGCTTGTATTTGGCTAAGTGATCATGTGTGCAAAATACGCAGCACCAGGATGCATCAGAATGTATTTGCAAGTTCACCATTAATACTAGGTATACATCGTCATCTTCTGAAACACATGATAAGCTTGAATAATAAATCGAAAGAGCAACCGCTGTAAAATAAGGTGGTCATAGAGAAGAGTGTTGTCTCTTCTATTTATCCCGTCAACACAGTGCGTATGTGCCGTGAAACATTTTTGGTATCATGTCAATACGATTTGGAGATGCGGCTGGGGTTATTTGTTGCATTTTAAAGCTATTTGTAATGTTGACGGGATAAATAGAATAGCAGGTTAGTGCCGTGAATGGGAAAAATATCTGGCGCGGCACGGAAACGGGATGTGCTCGGTAGAGCCTCGCCCATCCCGTTTCCTGAGCCTATGTCAGATATTTTTCCCATTCACGGCACTAACCTACTATTCTCTATGTATTATGCTCTGCTATGAAACCTATTCTTAAACTTGTCTGACGAATTTTTATTGGTTGATAGTGAGCAAATGCAATGCATTTGCTCACTATCAACCAACGAAAATTGTCAATACATAAGATCATTTTAGGCTGGGATAACACGGGTTATTTAGCCAGATCCGCATGTACGAGGAGATAATCCGAGAGCTACACAGTTAGATCACGTTCGTCCGCATGTACGAGAAGATAATCCGCGAGTTACACAGTTAGATCACGTTGGTCCGCATGTACGAGGTGATAATCTACGAGCTACACAGTTAGATCACGTTGGTCCGCATGTACGAGGAGATAATCCGCGAGCTACACAGTTAGATCACGTCCGTCCGCATGTACGAGGAGATAATCCGCGAGCTACACAGTTAGATCACGTCCATCCGTATGTACAAGATGATAATCCGCGAGCTACACAGTTAGATCACGTCCATCCGTATGTACGAGATGATAATCCGCCAGCTACACAGTTAGATCACGTCCATCCGTATGTACGAGATGATAATCCGCGAGCTACACAGTTAGATCACGTCCATCCGTATGTACGAGATGATAATCCGCGAGCTACACAGTTAGATCACGTCCATTCGTATGTACGAGATGATAATCCGCAGCTACACAGTTAGATCACGTCCATCCGTATGTACGAGGAGATAATCCGCGAGTTACACAATTGGATCACGTCCATCCGCATGTACGAGGAGATAATCCGCGAGCTACACAGTTAGATTACATTCGTCCGCATGTACGAGGAGATAATCCGCGAGCTACACAGTTAGATCACATTCGTCCGCATGTACGAGGAGATAATCCGCGAGCTACACAGATAGATTACGTCCGTCCGCATGTACGATGTGATAATCCGCGAGCTACACAGTTAGATCACGTTCGTCCGTATGTACGAGGTGACAGTTAGATCACGTTCGTCCGCATGTACGAGGAGGATTATTCACGATAATCCCCTCGTGCATACGCTTACATCGCCGCCTGTGCTTATCTTGTCAATATTTGTCAATTGTGTTATTTCACAATACTTGAATATTGTGTTTTACATCAAACATTTTGAATGGCTGAGCATGATATATGCTACAGCTCAGGCTCAGTCAATCAAACTGCTTGAATGCTAGTTGGGATTGCCAAAAAGATGTTCAGAAAGGTGGACATCATGGCAAGTTTAAAGCAAGGCGTTGTGTAGCGATGTTGGCGAAACCCGCTACTGGTAGCGAAACTGCATGGCGCCGTTTTCTTCGCGACTGGTCTATTTGCACGGTGCTGGTCCGTGGCAGCTGATTTCATTCACAGGGATATTGGAAAGGTATCGAGGCACTCTCAGGATCATTTGGCGAACATTCTATAAGAGAAATGGATTAAGTGAAAGCTCTTAAATCGCGTAAAAGGCAGTGGATGACATTGTATACATAATTAAAGTGAAAATATTCAGTTTTGCAAACTGTTATTGAGAGATAGTGAATAACTGAACGGACTTTTAGACATGTAAATGCGAACATTTCGTTGGAATATTACACCATACTTAGAAATTGTACTGCCTGTGACATTGATGAAATAGAAAGGAATGCTCGCGCGATATTATTCTTCCGATATACAGTTACTGTAGGGTATTTACGAAAAGAGTTGGAAATTAAATTTGGAAATTGAATTTGGAATATTGCTACAAGGTACAATAGAGTAGTAGATTCTTTTTTATATTAATTCGTTCCCGCGAAATAACAATTCGTTCTCACGAATTAACAATTCGTTCCCTCAATATAACAACTCCTTCCCACGAAATAACAATTCGTTCCCACGGGAACGAATTGTTAATTCGAAGGAACGAATTGTTAAATTGAGGGAACTACATGTAATTGTCATTTCGTGGGAACGAATTGTTAATTCGAGGGAACTAATTATAATTTCATTGGAATGAATTGTTAATTCGAGGGAACTAATTGTTCAATTGAGGGAACGCATTGTCATTTCGTGGGAATGAATTGTTAATTCGAGAGAACGATCGTGGGAACGAATTGTCAATTCAAGGGAACAAATTGTTAAATTGAGGGAACGAATTGTTATTTCGTTGGAACGAATTAATAAAAAAAAACACCACGTCCTCTGCGGGGTCAGTAGAATAGTTTTCCTAATAGGGTATTTATTAAAAGTGGTGAAGTCAAGTGAAATTTGGAAATTCAAAGTAAGTGCTGTAAATACATACTACAAATAACTGATTTTATCCCGTCAACACAGTGCGTATGTGCCGTGAAACACGCTGCCGTGAAACTTTTTGATATCCTGTCAATACGACCTAATCACTGCGTATGAATATGTGGGTGACTCTGGTTATTTTATTTGCATTTTAAAGCCATTTGTATGTGTTGACGGGATAAATAGAATAGTAGGTTAGTGCCGTGAATGGAAAAAACTATCTGGCGCAGCACGGAAACGGGATGTACTCATGCAGAGCCTCGCCCATCCTGTTTCCGTGCCTTGCAAGCTATCTTTCCCATTCACGGCACTAACCTACTATTCTATTTATCCCGTCAACACTTACAAATGGTTGTAAAATACAAAAATATAACCCCAGCCACTGCACATATTCATACGCAGTGATTATGTCGTATTGACAGGATATAAACAATGTTTCACGGCACCGTGTTTCACGGCACATACGCACTGTGTTGACGGGATACATTATATTCTTTGTATGAACACAAGTAAAGCAAATGCTGTGCCGAGTTTCTTATGAAATCAGTCAACGAGTTTAATAAATATCATATTAAATCATCTGAAATGTTAGATTATATTTATTTCATAAGCACATCAGCATACATTGAAGCTGTACTGGTCACCAAACCGGTTTTCAGTAACAAGCTAGTTTACATATTTATTACATTTTTATTTACACTGTGTTCACCCTTTGAAACCGAAAGCCCGCTATATCGGTTTATGCAAACAGTGCAGATCCAGATGAGCCGACTCGTAACGAGCCGTCTCACCAGGATCTGCACTGTTTGAAAGTAATTTTCATATTTTTGAGAACAAAAACACCCCATTTTTATAAATGGACTAATCTGAAAATCATTTTTGTGACCATTGGATTGGTCGGAACATTAGCATATCGCAGTCCATTCCAGTTCCTTTGGGGTGAAAGGGTTAATACACTGTGATTGCCCATTTTAAGCAATAAATTAGATTCATGGAACTCGCAAATAAGTTCATGTACTACACAAATGAGCCGTTCATAAGTTGTACATTACAATTTTCTTAAAATTCGTACTAAATACAAAAAATAAATGAAGTATAGAAATTAGTGATGATTTAGAAGGAACTACTTTACGAGGTGAAACGTAGTTCCGGCACTGACTAATATGAACTCACGAGAAGTCAAATGAATATGGAAACATATTGACGGCTTGCGTTAAATTGTGTTCCAATGAAAAACGAAAGTACGTATATAATACAACTCAATTATCAGAGAGCCGAACGTAAGATTGGTACATGGGTACATTATGTAAGTCGAAAAGGTGCATGTTTCATTCTCTATCCAAGTATTATGCCATTGAGTGATGTTTTCATGGAATAAGCGTCATATACATTTATATGTACAGAAAATGCATGTCAAGTGGGAACGGGGGATGGGTAAGGGGGTATGTTTCATTTAATAACCCTCACATTTGGACATGAGTGATATTTTCAGGGAATAAACCCGTCTATTTCGTTCTGTTCATTTACAGGAATGAACCACGTGCTTATTACTCATGTGACTTGACACCACACGTGTTTACATTCTATCAACCTATAAATTGAACGTTGTAAATTAAAACACATTATCACAATGGCACAATTACCCATAACAACGACAGCAGAAGTGACAGGATCAAATTCACCGTCATATGACGTAACAACCGACGTCATGACGTCGGGAGAGGACGGATCGATGACGTCAAGCCATTTCAGCCTCCAACCGATTGACAACGTAACGGATTATGATTGGAGCAACACTACAGCGGTTCCGGATATGAACGACTTCTATTTTTATCAGGTAACAACGAATACGTCATTATTACACCACTGCATGCGTTAATCTTGCCAATTTTCATAAATATTCTTGAAATCATGACGCTTTATTTGCTGAGCCTGAGCTGTGCTACAGTCAGCAATACAAGCCGTTTGATTGAGAGTTAAGAATGACAATAGATGTTAATTTGAGGGAACGAATTGTTAAATTGAGGGAACGAATTGTTATTTCGTGGGAAATCTATGTTGTACTTCACAAAAGCTACATGTAGTTATTTTCCAGTATTATAAACATATTTGTGCAGATACCAGCTTTTTTTTACAGGCGATTTATACGGACATGTACATGTAGGTACGATATAAAGCTACAATTACATGTAAACTGTTTATAATAATCTGTTTCGTCACTTTCGAGGCATATTTGAGACCAGTAGCCGATTTCATCAAAATTGCAAAGTATACTTATCTAGCAAAGTATACTTTGAGGGAGTATTTTTCCCGAAATGCATTATGTCATATAGAACTTAACAACTGCATATATTTGATGATTAAAAGCATGCAGAATTATTATACTGAATTTATTACATTATCACAGCCAAAATGGCTGTGATAATGTAATAAATTCAGTATAATAAAAATTAATAAATTTATCCAAAAATTTAAAATTTCTCCCTCAAAGTATACTTTTCTAGAAAAGTATACTTTGCAATGTTGGTGAAATAGGTGCCTTTAAATGGTCCAATTACTCATGTAACAATTAAAGGAGGGTCAATATAATAAGGGGACTAACTCATTAGGGAGTTATCCCCCTTCGGGTACTGACCAACAGTTATCCCATTACTAGTCGTGTATTAAAGGCCCCGCATCTGAGTTTTATGAAATATGCATAGGCAATGATAAATAAATTAAGTTGCCATGTAACACGTGAATGATGGTCGGTGAGAAAATGGCGTTAACTCACTTCTGTCTGTTTCACGAAACCTGCCCAAATTTTACGGCCATATAAACAATGCAAAAACAGTATTTTTGTCGATAATATTAAATTTTATCAAAATTTAAGAATTAGCATTCTTTTTATTTCGTGAAATTTGGTCAAATATTGATTTTATTACGAAAACATTGATTTGACTATAGGAATTTAACATGGGGAAAAAGGAGATGGAGGAGCTGTGGGAGGAGTCAACAAAAAGAAAGAAAGGAATTTGACTCCGAAATCTAGCTAGATAGCTTGGAAATGATCGAACTAAGAAAACAAAAGTTAACTTTTGAAAATCGGTCCACTATTTTTGAAATTCGAAAAATTTTCCCATGTTAAATACCCATAGACTTCTTCACTCTGTGAAGATGTATATGGGGATTTAACATGGGAAATTGTTTTTTCGCACTAAAATCAATATTGGACGAAATCTCACGAAATAAAAAGAAGGCTCATTCTTAAATTTTGCTTTTATTTAATATTATCAAAAAAAATAAATAATTGTTTTTGCATTGTTTATATGGCCGTAAAATTTGGGCAGTTTTCGTGAAACAGACAGTAGGGAGTTACATGTGTCCCAATTCTACGACTAGATCATTAGGCCATAACAAAGTATTTTTGTTTCTCAGATATTGCAGCGTCAGAACAATTCCGGTCCGTCAAACATTTTATAGTCATGAAGAAATAAAATAGTACTGTAAATTCGGCACATGATCAATAACAAACAATACCATGCAAGCATATGTTAAATGCAATCATGTCTGACTAAAAGCTGGTGATTTGTCACGTCAAAAGAGGTTGTAGTAACCTTATAGAACAAATATGCACCGGGCGACTTAAACAATCAGAATCGAACATCTTGCAACAAATAAATATATATTTAAAGAATCCGCCCTCCCGCGTCACATTCCACAAACCCTGTGACTGAGAAACAACGTACTTTCGAATGCACTCTATAAATATCACGCAATCTGATTGGCTGATGGTCATACATTACAGGTATATCATTGTTGATGAACGGTCGCAAATTATTTCAATATGTATTCCTACGCCAGTAGTAAAGGAGTGCATTATAAATAGGTTAACCGCATTGTAATTTTGGGCAAGATCGGAAAACATGTTTAATGGCTCCGCGCTAACAGAATTTCCGACCTATCATTTTCTGATATACGCCGCAAATTTGAAAATTACAATACAGTTAACCCTAATATTTATGGCCTTAAGTATGTATTCAAGGTCACATGTGTGAAATATGCATACAACGTTGTGAACAAATTTAAAAAAAACATACAGCACTGACTGCGCTAATCTTGTTAATTTATGTAAAAACAAATATTTCAAAATACTTGAATACTGTGCGTTAAATCAGGCAGCTCGATTGGTTGAGCCTGAGCTGTGCTACAGCACGGGCTCAGACAATCAAGATGCTTGATTGCGTGCTGAAATTACCAATTGGTGTTCGGAAACGTTGGCATCCGGGCAAGATTAACGCGGGCGGTTGTGTACTGCTAAATACCAGTATATTAAATAGTATCTATAAAGCATAGTACGGTATTAGTAGTAGACAAGATTTGTTGAAGGTTCCAATACGAAACAAACGAAGACGAATGGAGAACGAATTGAAGACCATCGTTATGTACAACGATATTCTTTTATTTTTTAGGAATGAATAGCCTTTTTTGTGGAATTTATCGGAGTATAAACTTGGAAAAGTCGCGGGAATACTGGACGAAGGCCGGAAGGCCTTGTCCAGTATTCCCGCGACTTTTCCAAGTTTATATCCCCGATAAATTCCACAAAAAGGCCATTCATTCCTTATAATTCCAGCATTTGAAATAAATTAATCAAGAAAATGTGTTCATTTTGACAGATGGCAGCCATTTGTTTACATTGACAGCACTGACAGCGCACCTGTATAAAGTAGTTCGGCGTGGGAGTTTACTGGGATATAAATTTTGGACAGAGACTTGCTACGGGCTAATCAAATGTTAGGGAATTGTGTAAATATTTTTGTGCTGAAATTATTAGTACATGAACACGATATTCTCGTTCACATATCCGGCTTTGAACTGTTTAAATGCCTTTCGTAATTGTCAATACATCGTTCTGACATCGTGTTTGCTGCTTTTAATTAGAAAATACATTTTCTTTGGGTTAAACGTGCCAAGTTTAAGCTAACGAAGACATCGTTTTCTAATTATAAAAACGAAAATGGTGTCAACACGACCTAAAAATGATAGATAGTCGTTCGTTTGTGGAACCATGAACAAATTCAGGCTGCACAGTTCAAAGCATGACAGAACTGTTCATGTAATTAAGGTTATTTTTCCGCATCTATTAATACGACAACATTCCTAAAATGATGCAATTAAGGATATTTTTCCCATCTATTAATACACCAACAGTCATGCAGCCAGGAAAACAACGCACTCGATGTCAGTCTAGTTCACTCGATTTGTTTTTGATGACGCTGCCCAATGACTGACCGAAGACGTTTGCGAGAAACAAGTCTGGGATTGACACATACTAAACCACCGACTGTGCTAACCCGTCAAATATGTGTCGTTTCATTTATTTCAAAATACAGTCCAACCTGTGAATAAAGACCAGCCATGGGAAGTGAAAGATCTGGCCTTTGTTCACAGGTGGTCTATATTCGCAGGGTCATTTATATAGTAATTGTGCCATTGGGACAACACAATTGTGGCCTTTACAGCCAGGTGATTGCTATTCGGAGGTGGTCTTTAGCACATGTTCGACTGTATCTGAATATTTCGATTGACATCAAGCAGATTGATTGGATGAGCCTGAGCTGTGCCCCAACTCAGGCTCAGTCAATTAAACTGCTTGATTACGAGTTGAGATTGTCAATGAATGTTCAGGAACGTGGACATCTGGACAATATTAAAGGTACATGCCCACTCAGTAGGCAAAAAATGTTCTTTATATCAGAGACATCATCTGAGACATTTTCTGGCAAAATAAACATTCATTCACCATTACACCACGTATTGATTGGCATCATTATGCATTTTATATCAGATGTAAATTTTCATACTGATATCTGGGGTGATAACCGTGTTTCCTTAAAATGTTAACGGCCATTACCATTTATTATCTGTATCTATTTTTTGATGTGCAATGATCGTACTTTATAATATGTCGAACATATCATTTTTTCAGGTGACGCATTTAATTAGTATAAATAACTAAAAAGTACCATGCCTCATTTTCATATGAAAATAGCCTGATACCACCGCGCGTCACTATCAGTAAAATACATAATACTAAATGATTATATCTGTATAGCGGTCACTGGTAGTTTTTAAAACTGATGGAATAGTGACACAATTATACACTTATTTCATTCCCATAAAGAACAGTTTGTGCCTATTGAGTGGGTATGTACCTTTAAAAGTTTATTTATTTTACAACGATTACAAACAAGCGCGAGAGCACTTATACAAATGCTTTCATTGGTATATATAAATGCGTAAGGGAGGAAACCGGAGTACCTGTAGGAATCCCACTTGGCAGAGCTGGCGACCATCATACCACCTTACGCGCGCTCGTGTGCGGTATAGCGCAATCGGTAACGAGCGCGCTTCATGAGAAGCGCGCTCGTTACCGATTGTGCTGTATGGTGTTTGTTATGGACATCGGTTCTCATTGTTTCCACGATGCGTAGAGAGACGAAAACAAAGTCTTTGTGCGGTTTAGAAAGGATTGATTGAAAGCTAATGTGCTTACTTGACGTCTCTTCGCGGCCAGTTCTGCTGAGTTTCTGATGCAATCAGTCAACGAGTTTAATAAATACCATATTGGATCATATATCACGAATGTTAGATAACATTTATTACATGGACACATGTTCTGTTCTATGGCGAATGACAGCCGTTGCCGACTCACTGCTACGTCGCAAATACGCACGCACGCACTCACGCACGTTTGTGCGCACGCACGCGCGCACGCGCACGCACGCGCGCACGCGCACGCGCACGCACGCACGCACGCACGCACGCACGCACGGCAAACCCGTGAACACAATGCGGATTGCATTGAATGTTCTTTCAAAACGATGCACATGTAACTATGTAACTGGGTTCTTCTACCTCACGTGGGTACATATTTATATTTTTAATAATTCGAGATTCGATTCGATTCGGCTTATAATTAAGGGTGGGAATTGCCTTCAACTTATCTTTGGCATTGCCTTCGACATATCCGCAATCATTCGAGAGTAATTGACACGTTTTTATACTTCGAACGAACCCATTTGTTTGCTAATATGCGCGACAGTTTACTGTCTGTTCCACGTTTTTCTGCCGACGAAGTACAAAAAAGTCACCCTCCCCAAAAAAATTCGTTTCATGAAATTCCATCAAATATTGATTTTATTGTGAATTATTTTTTTTCTTCTTCCTGAAGGATCAACAAACGAAAATAATTGGAAATTGACTCCGAAACTTGGCGAGATAGCTTGAAAATCATGTAACTAAGAAAACAAGTTAGATTTTGAAAATCGGTCCACAGATATAAAAATATTTATAAAAATCTATTTCAGCCCCATGTTAAATTCCCATAGGAAAATCTTTTTTTTGCAATAAAATTAATATTTGATGAAATTTCATCAAATATTTTTTTTGGGGGAGGGTGAATTTTTTGTTATTGATAAAAGGGTACTTACTTTTAAATATTGTTTAGATGTTATGTGTTTATTGGCCAAATGTTCGTCGGCAGCAAAACGTGGAACAGACAGTAGGTTATTTAGTTCACAATTGCCGGTTAGGCTACATGTTAAAAAGAACATGCATGTCATGTACAGTTCATAAATATATTAGACTAATTATGAAACATCGGAGAAGTCGATCGAGATCAACTGTCTTTTACATTAGCTCATTACACCCCCACCCGAGTTAAAATTTGCACGAGAATGTAGGTCATTTAGTTCATAATGCCTGTTAGACCAGGTGTTAAAAAGTACATGCATGTCATGCACAGTTCATAAATATATTAGGCTAATTATGAAACATCCGAGACGTCATTCAAGACGAACTGTCTTACCTTAGCTCATTACACGACTGCCTGCGTTAATCTTGCTAAGATGCAAACGTTTTTGAACACCTGTTGGCAATCTCAACTCGCAATCAAGCAGTTGATTGGCTGAGCATGTGCTGTAGCACAGCACATGCTCATTCAATCAAGCTGCTTGGTTTCAAGTACAATTTCAAGTGTTTTGAAATAAAAAAGACAGCATTCGTCAGTCTTGCCAGTTTTGTCAAGTTCTTTATTATTGCAATTGTTCTTGAAGTCAATCAGCTTGAATGGATGCGTTAGCATTGCCAATAGTTGTCAAGTTCTTTATTATTTCAATTGTCCCTGAAGTCAAGCAACTTGATTGGATGAGCATGAGCTGTGCTTTCGAGTTGGAAAACTATACACTCGCCGCATACGTCGTAAGGTGCATTTTGTCAGTCTGCTGGAGCCTAATGTGCACCATGTGTCAGTACTGTGTTGAGCGAACCGACCCAGATCACGGATATCAATAACCCAAATATTCTGGCTGTAAGATAGGATGACGTGTACAATTCAGGGTCCCGTTTCACTAAACTTCGTACGACTAAAATGTTCATAATAGCAAATTTAGGATCGTCTGCAAATTGAAACGGATGAATTTACACTTATTGAGCATAGGCTGCATATGCAGCCTATGCTCAATAAATGTAAATCCAATAATTGTTTACAAGAAAACAGTGTTAATGTGAAATTTACAGACTATCATAATTTTGCACTTACCAACATTTTAGTCGTACGAAGTTTAGTAAAACGGCCCCTGGTTAGTATATCGCGTGAAGAAGCTGACATTTTCCTAAATATCTCAGCAACTACGGATTTAACACGAATTTTCACTCTGTAACGCAAAGCGACTTACATTGTAGGTCAATTACATGGAACCTTACATTATAAGTCGTCCTGCGTTACATACATACTATAGATGCATTCACCGGGGGCGGATCTAGAGGCGGGGTTCCGGGCTTGCAAGCCCCTCGTTCAGATACAGAGTTTACATTCATGTACATGTAGATCACAGTTTACCACCAGTTGGAGTCTGAATTTAAATGCCGTAAAACACAGGAAAATGCATTTCTGGACATCTAGATTTCAGATTTGTCCTGGGGGGCAACAATTCATATCCGTGGAGCTCGAAAATAGGACAACACCCCGTTCCTCAAATGCTGGATCCGCCCCTGTGCACTGATGTAGTTCTGAGGCGTAAATGCGTAATACTAATTAAATATTAATTAAGCTTATATTTAAGCGGGAGAGATGGCTCGAAAATTATTCCATACTGGAATGCGTAGGTACATGTACGTGTACATGCGTGCTTAAATGACTGGTGCTCGTGACGCGGATTGCCCACCATGCATTTTGCCACGATATTTTCTAATTATTTCCCCATGAGTACGGAACTCTCTGATTCAATATGTTGGCATTTGGTATTTCCTGCCATCTGATATTAAAGCGTGCAACCCTTAGATGTTATTATTACAAAAACAACAACACAGTGAATGGCATGAACACATGTATGTATGCATGTAGCTGCATGTAAACCACCGATTTTAAAAACGTACAAGTGCACGTTGTATTCAACAAGTTAAATATACATTCCTCGGATTTAGAAAAATATTATTAAAAAAAAGAAAATAATACTCGTAATAATATGATTATTCCACCAACTAAATACTTTGAAAATGCCCGTTGTATTTTAATGCAAACGTACGTCATAGTATTAAAGGTGCATTCCCGCGGATCATTAAGAAAACTCGTTGTTACGGAAAATAAATAAAGAGTTATTTACATAATTTGTGTAGCTATTCAATTTTACACATATTTATACATAGTGTTAGTTTTTTAACCCTTTCAACCCAAAAGCCCGTTATAGCGGGGTTCGCAAACCGTGCATATCCAGGATCTGCACTTTTTGCAAGTAATTTTCATATGTTTTATAACAAAAACATCCCCTTTTCATAAATAGACTAATCTGAAAATCATTCTGTGACGATTGGATTGGTCGGAAAATTAGCATATCACAGTCCATTATAGTTACTTAGGGTTGAAAGGGTTCGAACCCTTTCAATCCTAATTAACTATAATGGACTGTGATATGCTAATTTTCCGACTATGCTAATTTTCCGACTATGCTAATTTTCCGACCAATATGTCAGTGTAGATATACAAATGAGAATTGAGAAATAAATTTGCAAATTATATAAATCAATTAAATGAGTCGTCGGAATATATACTGTAATCGAAACAGTGAATTGTTTAATACATACAGAGGGGTCAGCGTGTAAGTGCACACACGAACGAACACGACAGGTTGGTTCCAACCTGTCGTGTTCGTTCGTGTGTGCACTTAAACGCTGACCCCACTGTATGCAGCAAAACAGTAAATATACATTAAATTTTGCGAAATCAGTTTTAAGAAAACACATACATGTATATCACTCGATTAATTTATTTCCCACTTGCATTGTGTCCCGACAGCCACTTTAACCCAACTGCCTGTGTTAATTGAAGATTGAAGAACATGATAATGGAAAAACCGCAACAACACAACATATTCGGACACCATATATTTTGGGAAACAGGGGTTTCCCAAAACAAATTGTATCCAAATATTTTATGATTGTTATATGGAGAATACCAGGCTAGTGTATTTTGATATCAGTTTTATCAGGCAAGGTTAGGAAACGCGGAATTCCGAGGCTTGCCGAGGAATTCCTACCGTTTCCGAGCCGAGCCTGATAAATTTGATATAAAAAAACACTAGCATGGTATTATATTTATCAGGTAACGTTTTTGGCTACATGATGAACAATTATGATGTTGTTTTAGTTGAAAAGAATGCGGAATTGTTTCAGTGACGTCATTTCACGTCAATGCCTGATACAGCAATATGTTATCCGATAAAAACCCAGTGCAATCAGACTAACCATTAGCACACGGAAAATCATATAGATCTATTTAGTATGCGTTTCACAGAATGAATGTGTCCGAATATTGAGGGTTGTTACGACAATCTTAGACAAACACACTCTCTATGAAGACAGCTGGGGAGAGATAAGGTCCAGACAGTTGGGCCACTTCGTGAGAAAATATGCCATAGGACATTTGTGGCAAAGATATGCGGCACTTACATGTAACCCGAATTACAAGGAAGCTGCCATACGTAACGGCCAGAAAATTCGGGTTATATCCTGATTGCTTTGTACAATTCCAGTGTTACACCAAATCTGGGGGCCGTTTCACTAAGCTTCGTAGGACTAAAATGTTCGTAAGTGGAACAAAAAGATAATCTGTAAATTTCACATTAACAATGTTTTGTTGAAACAATTCATATTGGACTTACATTTATTGAGCATATGCTGCATATGTTCAATAAATGTAAATCCATCAATTGAAAATTCCAGACGATCCTAAATTTGCACTACAAATATTTTTTGTCGAACGAAGTTTAGTGAAACGGGCTCTTGTTCTGCAGACGTGCATCACGTGTGATATGGATGATAAAATGGTTAAACAGATCCTAATTATGTGTAACTAGATGGCCGCGGCCTGCATGTCGCGCCTTGTGGCGAGGCGAGGCATGGACACTAAAAAAAGAGATATAGTATAACGAAAAACTTTAACCAAAAAACTTAACCAAAAAACTTAACCAAAAACTTTAACCGGACACACGTACGTACGCCAAAGTGCCGACAATATCGCGCTTTCCGCAAGCGGGCGCGACAAAAACTAGCAGAAACTCTTACAAAAACGTTCAAATACATAAACACACAGAGGGACTGACGGACGATCAGTATCGAGGGTAATTGTATTAATGTGGAAGGATATATCGTCACTAAGTAATGCATGTGTGCAATATGAAGATATTAGCTGGCAAAGAGAAATTGTAGGTGATTTGAGAAACTCTTACGAAAACTTTAAAAAATAAACGGACGGACGGACGGACAGACAGACAGACAGGGCAAATGCCTATTCTCGGCGGGGCCCTAATTAAAGTTATTTCTCGTATGAATGCGTACTTGCAGGAGTCTGTCTTCCTCCTATATATGCAACGCTGGTGTCACAAAAGGAGACAATTGCGGACTCGAACCCGCGACCTCCGCTTTACTCAACAAATGTTCTACGGACTGATCTACCCGGGCACATATACATGTAAACACTTCCCCCTTATAGAAAACCATTAAACAGAAACACTACCGTCTCTGCACTAATCTTGTCAATATTTGACACCTTCGTTATTTCGAAATACCTGGATATTGTGCTGGAAATCGAGCAGTTTGATTGGCTGTAGCTCAGGCTCAGACAATCAAATTGCTTGATTGCGAGTTGATGGTGATTAACACAGGCGGTGATGTACATGTATATGACGGTAGATGATATTTCAGTTGAATGAAGTTTCTATCCAAATATTGTTACGGTGGCACTGACACCAGACTCTATAAGTCCATATTTGTCATGAAACAGTACACGTTCAGACGGAGGTGGGTAATCCTATCGAACTTCGACATTATACTTATACATTTTAATACATCCTTGTACAGATTCGATATGAATGCTTTGATAACTTTCTTATCCGGAAGCGGAAGTACGGTGCGTATAATCATGCTTAAGAGAAACGCGAGAAACATTCCACGAAAGCTGGCAGTCGATCGCGAACCAAACATGGTGATTTTATCGGACACAGACAGGCAATACATTTACCGTATTCACACAATATACAGCGAACAATCGTTGATGGTTCCCAAACGAAACAAGTGAAAACGATTGTAAAACGAAGTGAAAACGATGGATTCGTACAACGATATGCATATAATCGAATATCGTTCGTTTTTGTGTACGTCTAAACGATAATAAATATTTAAACGCATGTCGTGTCTTTCAACGCATCGTTTTGTCATCGTTTTGACATTTGACACGTTTGAACCAATGAAAGCATTGTTTTCTAATTAAATCAACGAACATAGTTTCAAAACGAGATATAAACGACAGAAATTCGTTCGCCGCTTTGCGGACTGTACCCAATGTGTATGATCACGTGGTTAGAACATCAACAACAAGTAGTGAAACTTCCAGTAGCCCTCTGATTCAAAGTACGTATTTTTTATATTGTCCTGATTATGTAACGGAGTTTGATGAAATATGGCGCATCAAACGCGTCTTGTTAAGCCACATTTGGTGGTCTCGGTAATTTGGCACAAACTTCTGTCGTTTTTGCGAAGAATCGATTTCCGTGTCTATTGACACGGACATCGTTTCTTCGCATAAACGACATACGTATGTGCCAAACTCCCGGGACTACCAAATGCAGCTCACGAAGGCGCGTTTGCTGGCCATATTTCATCAAAATCCGTTGCCTATTAAGGACAATATCAAATAATGCTTACTTTGGAGTGGCCGCGCTTTCAACACGTTCAGCCATTGTTGTTGCTGTTGTAAACACGTGATCATGCACATTGTGTACCTGCACTAATAGCCATACTTGTGCGGACTTTCCTGAAGTCAAGAGTCCTAATTAAATCCTGCTTATGGCCCTGTCACACCAGAACGTTTTAGGCCAACGCGTGAGTAACGTGTTGGAATTTGGGCAACACGCTGGCAAACGCTGACCAACGCTAGGCCAGCGTTAGCAACACACTGAGCGCGTTACGCACACGCTGGGACACGCTGTCACACGCTGAGGCAAAACTAAATTTTTCAACATCCCTAAAATTTCCAACGTTTGCCATCGTGTGACTGCACACGCTGGCGGCGCGTTGGAGGGTAGTTACTCACGCGTCGAACGCGTTAGACGATCGTTACCAAACCGCTACTCACACGCTGGCGATACGTTTATGTATTCATCATTTATATATCAAATAAAACAAATTTGACTGTAATCCGACCAGTATGTGACGTTGTTTTACGGATTTTATATGCCGGACAACCAGTTTTTTCACACGCTGTCATACTTTATCTATAAATCAGTGATGCGTTCCTCACACGCTGAGCGCGTTCCTCACACGCTACTCACGCGCTGGCATACGCTATGAACCCGTTATCAACGCGTTATGGACACGCTGAAATCATGGTTCCACTTGACTTTTTTCTGTGAAAGTTCAGCGTTTGGCAGCATATCAACTATTTTCAACACGTTACTCACGCGTTGACCTAAAACGTTCTGGTGTGACAGGGCCATTAGATCCATGTAAAATACGGAATCATCGGCACTCACCTGTGGCCTAAACCCCTACTTTAACTTTCAAATTCGCAGCCTCTCTCCAACGCCACTACCCCACCCAACATTTATTCCTGTCCTGAAACCTGCATGTTTAAAACATACACATAATACTACAGTGAAACCTCTCTAAACTGAAGACACTGGGAGTCCCCATTAGAGATGTAAATCAGTTATATGCTATTCTGGGACATACTTATGTCTTTTACATTCATGAACATAGAAACCTCTCAATGAGATAATATACATTTTAGCGAGGTTCCACTGTAGAAACTATGTTATGACATGCACAATTCCGGTAGCATTTATTTCATTAATATAGCTGGCATAACTAATAACACTGACTGTCATTGTCATGTTATTTTACTCCTTACTGCTACATTTTGCAAGCTAACCCAGTAGCCGATTAAACCAAAATCGCTAAATAGCATTTGTGGTAGCTATTGGCAATTAATGCCCACATTAACTAATCTGTTTAACGAAATTTAACGAAATAAACTATTTTTAATTGAAACAATGACAGTGATCATTTAATAAACACACTGCATGAATGATAAATACGTCTAAATTAAATTTACCAGCTTTCTACACACACTGGCTTTCCATGTGTATAATATTACGCCATTCACTCACTGTCAGGTTTGCTTACCGGAAGTGAATACATCATGTACCGACGTTATCTCAGCCGCCGCAGAGCGCTTCACTTCAGATACTGCATCAAAGGGACGTAATAACCTACCAACCTGGACTATCAAGTTACCGGAGCCAATAGTGTATTGGGTGATCATGAGTTACATGTACACTGCCGAAAACCGTTTTATGCTGTACATGTGTATGTCTGATTTGACATTTGAGACATGTTCAATTTGATCTCTGATTAGTACACATGACACTGACATAATGTACAGTAGAACCTCGCTAAACCGGACACCAATACAATCTATGTCTGCTTAATTGTATGTGTTTATTTTCATCTCTGACCGTTGATAACGTCTGTTCGTGATCGCAAACCACATATACCTGTCTTGCGGTTTTGCGGTGCCAATATGCCTGTTACAGTGGAGCCTCTCTAAACAGGACACCCAAGTTGGGCTATCGTCTTGTAGGAGTCAAGATTCTACTGCATGATCATGAGCGACACTGAAAAACGTCTGTAGCCTATTTCACCAACATTGCAAAGCATACTTTTCTAGCAAAATATACTTTGAGGGAGAAATGTTCAATTTTAGGATAAATTTATTAATTTCTATTATACTGAATTTATTACATTATCACAGCCATTATGGCTGTGATAATGTAATAAATTCAGTATAATAATTCTGCATACTTTTAATCATCAAATATAAGCAGTGGTTAGTTCTATATGAAATAATGCATTTTGGGAAAAATAAATGATTGCTCCCTCAAAGTATACTTTGCTAGAAAAGTATACTTTGCAATGTTGGTGAAATCGGCTACTGATTATGACTCTGTCTGGTTTGACCTTTCAAACGTATTCAATTTGGTCTCTGCCTATTAACAGAATTTACCTTGCGGCGTCTGGAACACCGATAATGGCATATCTCGACAATCAAACTCCACCCACTATATATTAATTTACTGACGACACGACACGTAAATGAATGGCGAACAGCGTAGGCCCTGAGCAGGCTGCGATCCAGCTGCTGGATCGCAGTCTGATCAGTGCATATACTTGTCGTAAACGGAGTTAGGACCCTGTCGGTAACTGGTTGGTAACAAGCACCGCCATGTCGATTTCCCAGAACCTGGCTGTCAGGAAATCATTATTTTTAGATGAAATGTAACCACATTCATCAGTTGACGGATTATGTTTGACGTATCCCGCGGCAACGGTGCGAGGGTGACATAAGATGTAATTTTCACAGTCCGATATAATATACCGAGGATATGCCATCGGAATGTCTCTGAAACTGAAACATTGGAAGCTTCTGTGTGTTTCATTTGGGCATGTTACATTGTAATTATATAATAATAATAATAATAGTAATCTTCATAATAATAGTGCTCGGCGAATGATGAACTTGTACATGCTTTTCTAAAGTAATGTACATGTATGTCCATATGCAGGCCCGTACGCAAGAATTATTTTAGGGGTGGGGGGATTATTTTAGGGGTGGGGGGTGCGTTATCGACGGCGCGAAGGGCTAAACATTATTTTTGCACATCCACGGACAGATCTCCGCAGATTAACCCTTTCACCCCGAAGTAACTGGAATGGATTTTGATTTGTTAATTTTGCAACCAATCTAAATCATCACAAAATGATTTTCAGACCAGTCCATTTATGAACATGGAGTGTTTTTGTTCTCAAACTTATGAAATTAATTGCAAAAAGTGCAGATCCTGATGAGACGGCTCGTTACGAGCCGGCTCATCTGGATCTACACTGTTTGCCAATACCACTATACATGCCTGCGGGTTAAGAGTGAAAGGATTAAGGGGATGCGTACGCACCCGTCGCACCCCCTCTGCGTACGGGCCTGATATGGTGTTATAATCTTTCTGAATAAAATGTCAGATCGCAACAGAAATGCATCAATACATACACAGTACATCAATGAAACAACAGTGGAATGTAAACATGTTGGGTCCCAGAAACATCAATATTTACAACACATCATCTGCAAGATTTCTTTTGATGTTTATCAAGGAAAGTTTATAGAAATATGTAACTTTGGAAGTCATAAACTAGCTATCTAACTTGAAAAGGCAGATGATTTAGAACATACCTCACTGATAGAATATAGAGGAAGTTTGATATATGTGACATATCCCATTAACTACAATGTACATAGATAGTACCAATCTACTGTCTGTTCCACGTTTTGCTGCCGATGAATTTTTGGCTATTGAAAACATTAAAACTAGAAAATATATAAATCTAAGATTTATATATTTTCTTGTTTTAATATTTTCAATAGCCGAAAATTACTTTTTCATAAATAACAACAAGTCACCCCCATGAAATTCCATCAAATATTGATTTTATTCCGAAAAAAAAACATGGGGTAAAAGGAGCTGGAGGAGTAAAAAATTAAACAATTTTGAAATTGACTCGGAAACCTAGCCAGATAGCTTGGAACTGATGTAACTAAGCAAACAAAAGTTAGATTTTGAAAATCTGTCCACAAATTCCAAAACTATTTTAAATATATCCATTTTAGTTCCCCATAGGAAAATTTTATTTTCGCAATAAAATAAATATTTGATGAAATTTCATCAGATGAATCATTTTGGGGAGGGTGACTGTTTTGTTATTGATGAAAAAGTAACTTACATTTTTTGGGGGATTTTATGTCTTTAATGGCCAAATGTTTGTCGGCAGCAAAACGAGCAGCAGACAGACAGTAGCAGCTACTTTTGATATCGAACTTATCAGGCAAGTCTAGGAAACGAGTATGAGGAATTATTCGGCTCGTCGACTGCACTAAACATGATATCAGCATACACTAGGCTGGTATTCTATTTGATAGGTGACTGTTTTGTGCTACATGCAACCGCTGGTGAAATACATAGAGAATACCAGGCTAGTGTCTTTTGATATCAAGTTGTTTAGGCAAGGCTAGGAAACGCGTAGGAATTCCGAGGCTTGCCGTTTCCGAGCTGAGCCTAATACGTATCAATATGATATTTTATTTATCATGTAACGTTTTATGCTCGAAAATGACCACATATGACGTTGTTATCTATGGACATAACGCTGACTTGTTTACGTTTCGTCATTATTCTGACTGCTGTTTATTTATTTTCTTCGATAATTCTCATCAAATACATGCTTTGACAGCATTTTAGAATCATTTCCAATGGAAATGATTCTAAAGTGCTGTCAAAACATGTTTTTATTGAGAAAGAAGGCAATAGCAACAGCAGACGACAATTTTCTTACTCAGTAGGCTAAGGGTCACATATAGAGGAAATCATCCATTTGGGATATAAAATAGCGGCTGTTATATAGAGGGTGTTGTTGTAGAGAGGTGGCTGTTCGTGGAGGTTCGACTGTACAATATACCAACAACAAAGGCAATGTATCAAATATAATATAGACCTATAGGCATACTATTTTCATGCCCATGCAAGTGCAATGCCAATGTAACAGAAAATCAGTCTGCGTACATTTTATTCTCACCACTTTCCTCTTATATACGTTTCCTCTCAACATGTTTGCCATACATATTTTCTTGTTGGATACATTCCTAATTCTCGATAGTTTATGAACAATTTTAATGAGTTTCCGTTCATCAATCGCTGAACGGCTCCACTTAGGTACCGAACCTATTAATCTACTTTCACCTTTATCAATGAAACGCATTTCATAGCTTGCATCAGGCGCGTAGGCAGTCATTAATTATTGTGTAGGCACACGCGGTTTTCGACCGAGCATAATTGCGGGAATTAACTCTACAAGTCTCACGTACCGTCCATATGCTACGTCCATAGCTTGCAGTTCAGGGCGTAGCCACGCATCAGTTATTGTACAGGCACACGCGATTTTCGACCGAGCATAGTAGCGGGCAGTAACTCTGCAAAACTCCCGTATCATCCATACGGGAGATTTGCAGAGTTACTTTGAAATTCTGGCGCTAGCGAAGAATTATACAACCAATATCCAAACTTCAGGTCTTCCAGCTTTATGTAAATGAGCTTATGTCGGTCGCAGCACATATTTTGCGGTTTGAACCTTTTAAGACGGGTCTTACGCCATAACAATAGTTCTAGCAACTTAGCTTGATCGCTGTTATGCTTTTTTTTTGCTAAATTTATGTTATTGCACATGTTTGCGTAGTCTAAGTGTGCGACGATTAACTGACGTAGATTTACTCGATTATTCGCGTTTCGTAACTCCATGGTTCGATGCACGAATACAATCTTCGATTTCGGTTCAGAATATGTCTCAGAATAGAAATTGATCATTTCGGGTTTTCTAAAAATAATTTTTAACTCGTTGTTGTTGTTGCTGCTGTGAAATTTCCGCGCTTATTTTCTTTCGCGAAACGCTTTTCACTCTAGATTAATTATTAGTCTATTTGTCACGCACAAACACATACTGCGAAGAATTTCAGGACTTTCAGTTCTTTGATTTGTTATCTCGGTGTACAGTAGATCTACAATTTCTCGGGTTTGTTTTTCAAAATGATGTACAAGCCCGAGCATTTTGGAACAAAGGCAGCTACGCCCCTGCGTATTAAGAGCACCCTTCCCGTGTTAATTGTGTTAACTACCCGCGGCACGTACGTTATGTTATCACTTATATCGACATTTTCCTGAATATCAATCGTCGGCATAGACAATAATAATATTCTCTTTCGTAGATACAAATGTAACATGAGAACACATGGGTAGTCTGTTCTTGACTAGTCTAGCTCATGCTCGACAACCACATACATACATACAATTGCAGCCATATATGATAATTTATCCCGTCAACACAGTGCGTATGTGCCGTGAAACACGGTGCCGTGAAACATTTTTGATATCCAGTCAATACTATTTTTGCATTTTACAGCCATTTGAAGGTGTTGGCGGGATAAATAGAATAGTAAGTTAGTGCCGTGAATAGGAAAAAATATCTGGCGCGGCACGGAAACAGGATGTGCTCGGCAGAGCCTCGCCCATCCCGTTTCCTGAGCCTTGCCAGATATTTTTTCCCATTCACGGCACTAACCTACTATTCTCTATATTTCACATTTAAAGAATATACTGTGGTAAACAAAAAACAGTGGTCTGATTAAAGTGCGTGTAGTCTAAAGGAAGGATGTTAAAGGTACGTGCCCACTCAGTAGGCACAAAATGTTCTTTATAGGAGTTAAATCAGTGTATAATTATGCCACTATTACACCAGTTCTAAAGTTCTAAAGATTATGAGTGCCCGCTATACAGATATGCTCAATTAGTATTATTTATTTTACTGATAGTGACGCGCGGCGATATCAGGATATTTTCATATGCAAATGAGGCACGCTATTTTATTAATATTATTTAAATGCAACACCTGAAAAAAATAATATTTTCGACAGATTATAAAGTAAGATCATTGCACATCAACAAATAAATACACAGAATAAATAGTAATGTCCATTAACATTTTAAGGAAACACAGTTATTGGCCCTGATATCAGTGTGGAAGTTTACGTCTGATATAAAATGCATACTAATGCCAATCAATACGTGGGTTAATGGTGAATGAATATTTTTTTGCCAGAAAATGTCTCAGATGATGTCTCTGATATAAAGAACATTTTGTGCCTACTGAGTGGGCATATACATTTAACTTAAATAGGTTTTAACTCCACTTTCATGCAGATTTGAATGACATTTAAACCGAGACGTTATGACAACTGTGTTTGAAAATGACATAAATAGAGAATAGTAGGTTAGTACCGTGAATGGGAGGCAAGGCTCAATAATTTCTTTATTTCTCATCAGAAGTATATGTTGTGACCACTCATTTGAACCGTCTCGCCGAGACGGTTCAAATGAGTGGTCACAACATATATTTTGGTTCAGAAATAAGGAAAATAGATAGAGAATAGTAGGTTAGTGCCGTGAATGGGAAAAAATATCTGGCAAGGCTCAGGAAACGGGATGGGCGAGGCTCTGCCGAGCACATCCCGTTTCCGTGCCGCGCCAGCTATTTGTATCCATTCACGGCACTAACCTACTATTCTATTTATCCCGTCAACACTACAAATGGCTGTAAAATGCAAAGAAATAACCCCAGCAACCGCATATATTCATACGCAGTGAGCAGGTCGTATAGACAGGATATCAAAAATGTTTCACGGCACCGTGTTTCACGGCACATACGCACTGTGTTGACGGGATAAAACTAGTCTCAGAGACTGGTGAAAGGAGATTGGTTCTATTTTTCTTATGAGTAAGTGATTGATTCATTTCTTAGGAGTAAGTGAAACTTTGCTTTGTTTAGCTTGGATCCAGTACAGACAGGCTGTAGCGTATGTACAAATAGGTTCTATAGGATCCATATAAAACTTGAAACCAACAAAGAATGGGATGTACATGTACATGCGCAAATTATATAGTAATATACATTGTTTTAAAGTCATTAACTATATACTATAGTTATTTCCGTTAACCTCAGAAGGGAAGCACATTTAATACACATTGTTTTAAAGTCACTCTTTTTATTAATAAAAAGAGTGACTTTAAAACAATGTGTATTAAATGTGCTTCCCTTCGGAGGTTAATGCAAATAACTATAGTATATAGTTAATGTTTTCTAGCCATAATGACAGTTTTCTGATAGCCATGCATAGGTATTCCCAATAATTACATGAAGCGCGATATTGTCAGAATTCCGACACTATCTGAAAGCGGCAGATCACCTATGCACAACCGCCTGCATTAATCATGCGTCTATCAACGTCTGATCATCTATAGGCAATTCCCACTCGCAATCAATCAAGCGTATTCTTTATTGGATGAGCCTGAGCTGTGCTACCAATCAGTTCGATTGTCTGAGCCTGAGATGTAGCACAGCTCATGCGCGCAGCTCATGATCAGTCAATTAATATGCTTGTAGTTGTACACGGATTATCCGAGTCTGAGGTATAGCACAACTCAGGCTCAGTCAATCAAGTTATTTCATTTATAGCACAATGTTCAAATACAATGCATTTTGATGTAAATAAATTAGCCCTTAGACCACTACACACATGTCGTCTGCTGTTGCTTAGAAACATTGCCTTATTTCTCATTAAAAACATGTTTGACATGTTGTAAATTATTCTAAAGTGCTGTCAAAACATGTCTTTAATGAAAAGAAATGGAAAATAGAAAATAAAAAGCAGACGACAAAAAATTAAGATAGCGATGTAAGGGTTAACAAATATTGGCAAGATCAGCGCAGGACTGTATCAATGTGTATGATCACGTGGTACTAACAACAACAACAGGTACTGACATTTCCGGAATCAATCTGACTTAAAATATTTATTCTTTTATAGTGTTCCTATTACGTAACGGATTTTGATGAAATATGGCGCATCAAACGCGTCTTGTTAAGCTGCATTTGGTGGTTTCTGTATTTTCGCCCAAACTTCTGTCGTTTTTGCGAAGAATCGATTTCCGTGTCTCGATTCTTCGCAAAAACATCTATTCTTCGCAAAAACATCGATTAAACATCTATTCTTCGCACATTCGATTCTTCGCAAAAACATCGATTCTTCGCATATTCTTCGCAAAAACATCGATTCTTCGCAAAAAAATCATTCATATTATCTTGCATTCATCGATTCTTCGCTTCGCAAAAACATCGATTCTTCGCAAAAACATCTATTCTTCGCAAAAACATCGATTCTTCGCAAAAACGACATAAGTCTGTGCCAAACTCCATAGACCACCAAATGCAGCTCATGAAGACGCGTTTGCTGCGCCATGTGTCATCAAAATCAGTTGCATATTAAGGAAAATATAAAATAATACTTACTTTGGAGTGGGCGACGTTGTTATTGTTGTAACCACGTGATCATGCACCTTGTGTATACCTTGATAATGACGGGAAAATTGATAATATACCTCTTTCCTGCATCCAACATGTAGCATTAAATCAGAATTGATAAATGTCGTCTTGGACGTTTTTACGGTACCCCACAGGGGACATGGATTTTTTTTATTAATTCGTTCCCACGAAATAACAATTCACTCCCTCAATTTAACAATCAGTTCCATCGAATTAGCAATTCGTTCCCACGATACAACAATTCGTTACCCTCGAATTAACAATTCGTTGCCACGAAATGACAATTCGTACCCTCAATTTACCAATTCGTTCCCTGGAATTAACAATTCGTTCCCACGATATAACAATTCGTTTCCATGAATTAACAATTCGTTCCAGTTGGAACGAATTGTTATTTCGTCGGAACGAATTGTTAAATTGAGGGAATGAATTGTTAGTTCATGGGAACCAATTGTTAATTCGTGGGAACAAATTGCAAAATTGAGGGAACGAATTGTTATTTCGTGGGAACGAATTGTTATTTCGTTTGAACGAATTATTAAAAAAAAATTATACGTCCCTTGCGGGGCTCCGTAGGTGTACTTGTGGCGAGGGACATATTATTTAATTCCACATATTAGCTCGCAGTTGGATAGCATAGCCCTAAACGAACGATGCAGCGGGTTTATTTTGCGGTTAACTAATGATATACATTGTAGCTGTTTTATTGTGCTTTTATGAGTTCATGCGACAGACGGTGATAAAACACGTAATCACTAGCTCAGATAATCTCAGCTATACGGATTTATTTTACTGTTTCATCTGTCTTTTATATAGTTTGTACCCTTGTAGATTAGACACCAGGGGCCTGTTTCACTAAGCTTCATACGACTAAAATGTTTGTAAGTGCAAAATTATGATAGTCTGTAAATTTCACATTAACAATGTTTTCTTGCAAACAATTATTGGATTTGCATTTATTGAGCAGCCTATGTGCAATAAATGTAAATACATCAATTGAAATTTCCAAACGATCCTATATTTGCACTTACATAGATTTTAGTAGTACGATGTTTAGTGAAACGGGCCCCTGGTGCCAATGCGAAGCTATTTTTATCCCATCAACACAGAAGTATAAAATATCCGGTAAGGCTCTAGAATTTCTTTATTTCTCATCAGAAGTATATGTTGTGACCACTCATTTGAACCGTCTCGCCGAGACGGTTCAAATGAGTGGTCACAACATATATTTTGGTTCAGAAATAAGGAAAATAGATAGAGAATAGTAGGTTAGTGTCGTGTGACTGCGGTTATTTTGAGTTGTTGACGGGATAAATAGAATAGTAGGTTAGTGCCGTGAATGGGAAAAATATCTGGCGCGGCTCGGAAACGGGATGTGCTCGGCAGAGCCTCGCCCATCCCGTTTCCTAAGCCTTGCCAGATATTTTTCCCATTCACGGAACTAAATGTAATTTGTTTATGTAAATGCTTGGATTTAACGACGGCACTGGCTCGATGACATTGCATGTCGTCTCCAAAGAAGGGGAGAAAGAGAAGGGGAGAAAGAGAAGGGGAGAAAGGAAGGAGGTGGATACAGATGAAACCGGCCTAGCTCTTATTATAATAGTATCCTCTGGTTCTTCACATGCCCAGACTCTCCTTCAAATCTGATACACGGGACCGCCTTTTTAAAGTGCCCATCCGAAAGGACTAGTAGAGCAGGAAATACAAAGTATCTCAGAAATACTGACGTCCGGGAACTGAACCCTGAATCGAACCCGGGTCGTCAGCGTGGTAGTCCGACTGTGTTACCCCTCGGCCACGATCTGCTCCTTTCATTCACGGCACTATTCTCTATATATGCGGACGCTGTGTAAAACATCGATATCTATATTACATGTTTGCTTTTATTTCGCCAATGTTTCGCTAAAAGCAAATATATATTAAAAAAAGTTATTATATACAAGCTAATATTAAAAAGAAATGGATGCGTAAAAAGGCAGAAAATGATTTGCCATATAATATTGGATTCCTGAAAGATGCCCGGATGTGTACACTAAATGGGGGCGGTGATCCGAAATATGACAATTATACGTCTATAATTCCAGCACAAAAATATTGACACAATTCCCTAACATTTTATTGGCCCGTAGCAAGTCTCTGTCCAAAATATGTATATCCCAGTAAACTCCCACGCCGAACTACTTTCCGTAACCGTGAGGCGCAGTTAAAATAATTCTTAAGAAAACGGAACATTTTCTTGATGAATTTATTTCAAATGCTGGACGTATAAGGAATGAATGGCCTTTTTTGTGGAATTTATCGGGGATATAAACTTGGAAAAGTCGCGGGAATACTGGACGAGGCCTTCCGGCCTTCGTCCAGTATTCCCGTGACTTTTCCAAGTTTATACCCCGATAAATTCCACAAAAAGGCCATTCATTCCTATAGTGTCTACCCGAGGATCTGCGGTCGAGGATTATATACTGTCCCAATACGAATGCCTCCAGTACGACTAAGAAGTTCGTAAGTGTACAATTGAAATCAACAATACCATTTGTTCAATTTTGGAAAATATTTCGTGGGTGTGGTACATTAAATAACATGAACACGTAGGTACAAGCAAATGTGAGAAGCAAATTCATAGAAATCTTCGCACGAACATGCTTATCGTACGAAGATTAGTGAAACGGGCCTCCTGCTGCTGTGCATTTTTTGTCACAATAACATAATATTCTCAGTGATTCTATCCTCGCGTTTTGTGGTCTTAAAGTTGGTAATAATTTATAAAAAACAGCTATATGCCAACGGAAAATATGTAAGTGTATAATATATGGCGCGGCTCGGAAAGGGGATGTGCTCGGCAGAGCCTCGCCCATCCAGTTTCCGGGCCGCGCCAGATATGTTTTCACATTCTCGGCACTAACCTAATATTATATTTATCCCGTGAACACTACAAATAGCTTTAAAATGCAAATAAAATAACCCCAGCCGCATCGTCAAAATCGGAGAATCGACTAGTATGACAACCGCACATATTCATAAGCAGTGATTATGTCGTATTGACAGGATATCACAACTGTTTCACGACACATACGTACTGTGTTGACGGGATAAATATTTTCACATCTCGTCAGACCACGTCGCATGTATCACTGGAAATATCAGTACATTGGTCTTAGATGTACACACACTCATAGCATAGTATTTATTATATACCTACCCATGAAATACATAGTTATACGATGTAAATAAAAGTCATATGTTCTCATCGATGAAATTAACAACTTCCGGTGAAAATACGACTACTTCCGCTATCTATATTCATAACGCGCATCTGCAGTGACGGACTGCAAATATGATGAAAAATACACATTCATTACCGTATACAGTCTGAAAAAACTGCTAATTTCCATGGAGCGTTATATTATAAATAGAATATTCATATTTTTGCAACGAATATGACATATATGTTCATCTCGTGGTCCATTTCACACCACTCGATGAACATATATGTCATATTCGTTGCAAAAATATGAATATTCTCTATGTAGTATTGAGACACACGTTGCAGAACGTTGCAGAACTACACCAGTAGCCTATTTCATCAAAATTACAAAGTCTATTTATCTTGCTAAGTACATTTTGAGGGAGAAATTTCAATTTAAGGGTATATTTATTATGTTTATTATACTGAATTTATTACATGATCACAGCCATTTTGACTGTGATAAAGTAATACATTCATTAAATAATTATCCGTACTTTTAATCATCAAATATATGCAGTCGGTAGTTCTATCTTGCATTTTGGTAAAAATAAATTATTACTCCCTCAAAAAAGACTTTGCTAGATAAGCATGCTTAAAATGTTGGTGAAATCGGCTACAGGAGACAAGGTGATTAGACAAGGCATATTAAAGGTACATGCCCACTCAGTAGGCACAAAATATTCTTTATATCAGAGACATCATCCGAGACATTTTGTGCCTACTGAGTGGGCATGTACCTTTAAAGGTACATGCCCACTCAGTAAGCACACCATGTTCTTTATATCAGAGACATCATCTGAGACATTTTCTTGCAAACTAAAGATTCATTCATCATTACCCGACGTATTGATTGGCATTATTATGCATTTTATATCAGACGTAAATTTCCACACTGATATCAGGGGCGATAACTGTGTTTCATTAAAATGTTAACTGCTATTACTATTAATTACCTGTATTTATGTTTTGATGTGCAATGGTCATACGTTATCATCAGTCGAAAATATTTCTTTTTCAGGTGACGCATTTAATTAGTATAAATAATTTAAAAAAATCATGCCTCATTTGCATATGAAAATAGTCTGATATGTACTTTTGCACACGTAATTTATAGAACTGGTGGAATAGTGACACAAGTATACACTTATTTAATTCCTATAAATAACAGTTTGTGCTAGCTGCACGTTTTCCGCTGTGTATGCAATAGGTTGCACGATATCGCTACACCACGCTACACACTAAAAATGTGCGTACTAGCATTTACACTTCGCGCACTCAAATATAGAAAATACCTGCATGGCGTTGACGTTCATACTTCGCTATATTGTTATTGAGAGACAATTGTACAATATGACAAACAAATATTACCATAAACTTACATAATAAAGTGTGTATTAGCAAAATTCTTAGGTCACTCTCCACGAAGCAGAAAGCAAACAAAGAACGCTTCAAATGCACATTTGGCATGACTACTCCTTCATTACTCTTATACAATGCAGGGTAATGAAATGTAATTATAGTTATGTACTCAGAACTGATGTTGTGCCTACTGAGTGAGCATGTATAAAGTATAAACTCACCAGATATGCCACTTCACTTTTCATCTCGCAGTTTTACCGCTACATACATCCCATAATGATCCAAAGATATACATATATATCATGTCCCAACATAAAACAGGAGAAGAAGAATTCATGTTAGGTGTTTGCAAAGTTTGTTTTCTAATCCTACTTGACTTGCACTAGTGTTATGAATGTATGCAAGTACATGTTATAATGAACGAAATTAAATATTGTTTAACTCAAAATCAATATACAATACATTGATCGATCAGCTCTCTAAAATCATTTCTCCACACGTTTGACAATAATCGAGTGTCCAGTTAAATACTGCTCAATTTAATCCCATGTATATTGTAAACACAATCATCAGTGTTCGCACACCCTACTGTCTGTTTCAATAAACCTGCCCAAATTTTACGGCTATATAAATAATCCAAAAACAATATATGTTTCACTAATATTAAATCATAGCTAAATTTATGAATGAGCCTAATTTTTAATTCGTGAAATTTGGTCTAATATTGATTTTATTGCGAAAAAATGTCCACATGTAAAATCCCCATAGACATCTTCACAGAGTGAAGCTAGATTTCAGAATTAATTTTCAAAATGTTTCGTTTTTCAACTCCTCCTCCAGGTTCTCCACCTCTTTTTTCCCCATGTAAAATCCCATAGAGAACTTATTTTTCGTATTCAAATCAATATTTGACCAAATTTCACGAAATAAAAAGAAGGTTCAATCTTAAATTTTTATAATATTTAATATTATCGAAAAAATATTGTGTTTGCATTGTTTATATGTCGGAACATTTGGCCAGGTTTCTTGAAACAGACAATATGCAGAAATGCCATAAGCCCCATTTCCCCAGTCACGTCGCATATGTGGCTGTGATTGGTGAAATGGTGTGTAGCTGATCAAATAACACACGCCTCTAGTTTGATAACGATCTATTGTCCTTCTTAGACGAATGACGGGTGTTTAATTGGTGGAATGGCGAACAGTGAATATCCTGATCAGACTGTGCGGATGCACAGGCTGATCTGGATATACACTGGTCGCAAAATCAATCAGCCCCATTTCTTTCAGTCCCAGGCACTTAAACAATATACCTGAAGCGCCCAGCCCCAAAACATAAGTTTCATGAAACAGACAGTACATATCTTGCCTACACAGCAAAATGTACTACATATGCAATTCATATGAAACAATTTATTATAGGAATTAATGGCCTTTTTGTGGAATTTATCGGGGTATAAACTTGGAAAAGTCACTGGAATACTGGACGAAGGCCGGAAGGCCTCGTCCAGTATTCCAGCGACTTTTCCAAGTTTATATCCCCGATAAATTCCACAAAAAGGCCATTCATACCTTATAATTCCAGCATTTGAAATAAATTCATCAAGAAAATGTGTTTATTTTCCGTTTTCTTAATAATTATTTTAACTGCGCCTGACGGTTACGGGAAGTAGTTCGGCATGGGAGTTTACTGGGATATAAATTTTGGACAGAGACTTGCTACGGACCAATCAAATGTTAGGGAATTGTGAAAATATTTTTGTGCTGGAATTATTATGATGTTCATATGTAAAACATATGAAAAACATATGCATTGTATATGAAATTCATATGAAAAGAGCCGATATGAAATTCATATGATATTCATATGAATTTCATATGAAGATTTTTCATATGCATTTCATATGAATAATTTGCATATGAATTGCATATCGGCTCACTTTATATGATTTGCATATGAAATTTTCATATGAAATTCATATGAGAAACATATGAAATTCACATGCCACACATTTTCATGTGTTAGTCTACTTTTTAAGCGCATACGTTAATCATGTGCATATGCCAACGTTTCTGAACATCTATTGGCAATCTCCACTACTGTCTGTTTCGCGAAAGCTGCCCAAATTTTACTACCATATGAACAATTTAAAAACAATATTTTTTTCGATAATATTAAATTAAAGGAAAATTTAAGAATGAGCCTCCTTTTTGTTTCGTGAAATTTGGTCAAATATTGATTTTATTGCGAAAAAACAATTTCCCCATGTTAAATCCCCATAGACATCTTCACGGAGTGAAGATGTCTATGGGGATTTAACATGAGGAATATTTTGTTGAATTTTAGAAATACTGGACCGATTTTTAAAATTTAACTTTTGTTTTCTTAGTTAGATCATATCCAAGCTATCTAGTCAGGTTTCGGAGTCAATTTCAATTTTTTTTCGTTTTTTGACTTCTCCCACACTTCCTTACCACTTTTTCCCCCATGTTAAATTCCCATAGACAAATAAATTTTTCGTAATAAAATCAATATTTGACCGAATTTCACGAAATAAAAAGAAGGTTCATTCTTAAATTTTCCTTTAAATTAATATTATCGAAAATAATATTGTCTTTGCATTGTTTATATGGCCGTAAAATTTGGGCAGCTTTCGTGAAACAGACTATAGCAATCAAGCACTTTGATCGGCTTAGTCTGAGCTGTACATGTAACATTGCAGCCATCTTGGCTTTTATAAGCGCTATCTGATTTAACTCATTTTTTGTACAAATCAATAGTTGCTATGTCTTCTGTTTACAAGCAGTTTATTACAAACACTCGTTGAATATAGTGTGTATGTGTTCGGATAGTTTATATATGGTGGCCATTTTGAAAATGGCGGCCATTTTGCACTGTTTGAAGTGGGTGTCAACAACGTCGCGCGACGTCACGTGGGCTAATGTAATGTACTGGGATATAAACGCAATACGTTGAATGGGCGTTTCCATTATGAATTTCAGGACAGTGTAAAATTATGCAATAATATCATTAAGCTATGCAATGTGACGTCACATCAAAAACCTCCGTAAGTCCTAACGTTGATGATACCTCGGAACTACTGCCCAAGCTTCACGGACATATCCACAACGTTAAAACAATATTGTTTTCTATTATAGGAATGAATGGCCTTTTTGTGGAATTTATCGGGGTATAAACTTGGAAAAGTCGCGGGAATACTGGACGAAGGCCGGAAGGCCTCGTCCAGTATTCCCGCGACTTTTCCAAGTTTATATCCCCGATAAATTCCACAAAAATGCCATTCATTCCTTATAATGCCAGCATTTGAAATAAATTCATCAAGAAAATGTGTTTATTTTCCGTTTTCTTAAGAATTATTTTAACTGCGCCTGACGGTTACGGAAAGTAGTTCGGCATGGAGTTTACTGGGATATAAATTTTGGACGGAGACTTGCAACGGACAAATCAAATGTTAAGGAATTGTGTAAACATTTTTGTGCTGGAATTATAATATAATGTACTTACTTTTAGCAAAATTTAAGAATAAGCCTTCTTTGTTTTTCGTGAAATTTGGTCAACTATTGATATCGTTTCGAATAATTATTTTCCTATTGGAATTTAACATGAGGTAAAGGAGCTGCATGAGGAGTGGAAACAGGAAAAAAATGTGGATTGACCCTCAAATCTGGCTAGACAGCTTAGAAATCATCTAACTAAGAACACGAAAGTTAACATTTTGAAAATCGTTCCACTATTTCTGACTTGAGAAACAAACAATAAAGTTGAATTTTTAACATGGATTTAACATGAGAAAATTATTGTTTCGCAAAAAAGTCAATATTTGACTAAATGTCACAAAATTAAAAGAAGCCTCATTCCTAAATTTTGATAAACTATTTTATTATATACCTACCCATGAAATACATAGTTATACGATGTAAATAAAAGTCATATGTTCTCATCGATGAAATAAACAATTTCCGGTGAAAATACGACTACTTCCGCTATCTGTATTCATAACGCACATCTGCAGCGCCGGACAACAAATAGGCTACAAATACACATTCATTACCATATACAGCCTAAAAAAATGCTAATTTCCATGGAGCGGTATATAATAAATAGAATATTCATATTTTTGCAATGAATATGACATATATGTTCATCTCGTGGTGTGACATGTCCATATTTCACACCACTCGATCAACATATATGTCATATTCGTTGCAAAAATATGAATATCCTCTATATAAACTATTTTATCCCGTCAACACAGTACGTATGTGCCGTGAAACACGGTGCCGTGAAACATTTTTGATATCCAGTCAATACTATTTTTGCATTTTACAGCCATTTATAGGTGTTGACGGGATAAATAGAATAGTAGGTTAGTGCCGTGAATGGAAACAAATATCTGGTGCGGCACGGAAACGGGATGTGCTCGGCAGAGCCTCGCCCATCCCGTTTCCTAAGCCTTGCCAGATATTTTTTCCCATTCACGGCACTAACCTACTATTCTCTATATAGTATCTAAAAAAACTGGTCTACATTGTGGATATAGCTGTAAAGTTTGGACAGGTCTCATGAAACAGACACGCGATCTAAAGGCAATTCCAGAAAACCGAGCTGATAATTTGGAAAATGTCGGCAAAAATAGTAAAGAAATGAAACCTATGCAGATAACATGTTTTGAGCCTTCTAAATAACATAGGCTGGTCTCCCAAACTGACCTGGGTGAGCGTTTGCCAGAAAAGTGGAAAATCCAAGATGGCCGCCATCCGGGATACATTTTTGACAATATCACAAGAACTTAGCTAGTTATGAACACACTTTCAGAGCTTACATTCACATTATCGGTGTATGGCTATCGGATGGTGATACACAGACAATTAGTTTATGACTACCATCATGGTTTTAAAAATGGCCGCCACCGATGCCGTTTTTTTTCTCTCAATAAATGGGTAAATATATCTATAAGATAGAGGCAAAACACCAAAATAGCCACAGGAAAACAAGAAAAACACGCAACACCGCGCAAACGACGGTACGCGTACATCGGTAGTCACAGATCCTTCAATATGGCAGATATGTGCATTCTTCGACTAGCGATGTACGACCCACAAAAAAAATGCGAAAGGACAATGGCTACGCATGGAAATAATACAACACAAGCCTCACATAACACAAACACCAACAAAAATCGCATTCACTTCACATATTGTAGAGGACTGTCAAGTATATTTTAAATACACAATGTCGCGCATTTCTGATGATTGTACTTTGTCCGCAATTTTGAAACTCAAGCTGACAGTCACCAACTACACATTTCTGACAATATCTAAATCACGGAATCAGTTGTAAGTTTATGTTTTCTGGCGATGCCCGCGACTTGGATGTTCTGATTTAATGGCGAGTTTTATATAGTTTCTATATGTAGGTTTACATACTTTGATCTTAAACTTTCGATCGTGTCTCCAAGAATTTTTGTATTCGATGCATACAGATAATATGCATAAATGCGGATCGAATATACTGTACTATTATTAACAGTAAGATAAGGTATACATAGGCCAGGGCATTATTATATTATTATTGTATTGCAATCTGATGGAGAGTATTATACTCGAAAGTGGCAACGAAAAATATCCTATTTGAGTGATGTAACAAAATTGGTGTGGGGTCTGTATGTGACTGGCGAAACTCCAGAGACGAAGTTATTTGGGTGCGAGTTATAGAGGTATTCGGAGGGTTGCGCCCCTTGTCGAGTTCCGCTCGCCTTTTGCATACCAATAACATTAAGTTGGAAAACAATTACAATTTCATATCCCCGTTAACTGAGTAACACTTTTGAATTATTGACTGCATGCCTTTGTATTACTAATAGTGAGGCTATTCAACTGACTACATTCCTTTATTGTATGTTACACAACTTAAATAATTACAGAATAGCTTTTTTGTGTGTTGTAACGTTATCGGTGTCGCGATTGCAGGTGGCGTACGAGATCTTTGGGACGAAGCTATTTAGGTACGAGTTATATAGTAGTAATGACGATTGTCTCGCTTGATGATATTCTGGAACGAAGCTATTTGGGTGCGAGTTTTATGCCTATAGTAATCATGAGGGTTGTTCCCATTGATGATTTTCGTTCGCCACTTGCAGTCTCACCGATCATTGACTGAGCGTAAACAATATAATATTCATGTGTTGCAACCTGATTGATATATAGTATTACGTGGTAATCACTGTAACTACATCGTCATAATTATATCATTCATACTATTCGGCGAGGGTGTCATTTGAGGGACCTCGTCAGCTACAAAATCAGTTCTCGCATCTTCAATGAATAATATCGTGAATTATTGTCACCTGCCGAATGCAAAGCCCTGGGTAGCTCAAATGACACCAGCACCACTGTTTCCTTACTGAACTGTACACTTGTTAATCATGTCCTGCTACTTCAAAATATGTCCGAATAGTATAGTATCAAACATACGTCACATGCATGTCCCTTTTATGTTTCTTGTGCAACTCTGCTAGCCACAGTGGGGGAATTTTGGGAATCTTTCGCACACCGCTGCGTCCGGGGCCCGCTATCTTCATTTCTTGTAAGTCTTGTTTTTATCTGTCCGGTATGATCGTAGCGATGTTCATAATGATGATTTCTTCAGTCACGTGACCTTAGTTAGACATCGTTTGACCATATTGAACAGATGCACTTATCGTGTGCGCAGCAGATTTCCACTAGCAATCCATTTTCTATTTTTATCGTATCTATTGTCCGAGTATGCATTGACATACAGCGTACTCTATTCAGTCCGAATCAATGCAAATCTTCCATATATGGCCAAGCCCCTTCAGTACCGTCGGTATACACCATCCACATTAACAATGGAATGTAACAGACAGTTCTCTAACATATTGTGCTTAACGATTTTCAGCATAATATGGACAACATGGTTACTTATTATTCTCTCGGGAGACGTCCATCCGAACCCCGGTCCCATAGATAGCGACGATTTGCTGGATCTGTCATTTAGTTCCATTACGTCTACGTCATTCACCCAAGAATCAGCGTCCGAACTAATTTTATCAGATGATCTATCTCACCACTTGTCATTCGTACATTGTAACGTTCAAAGCATGTACTCAAAACTAGACATATTACGCACTGAGCTCAAAGACTTTGATCTAATAGCTTTTACAGAGACATGGCTTGGCGACGAAAATAAAACAGATGATATGCTGTTTTACAATTTTAAATCTCCAGAAAGGAAAGATAGACAAGGCGATAGGCACGGAGGTGTAATTATATATGTTAGAGACACACTATTCCATAAGCGTAGGCGAGACCTCGAGCTCCCTAACATTGAATCCATTTGGATTGAAGTTGTGTCAGATAAGAAATCTTTCTTATTTAGCGTCTTTTACAGGCCCCCGAATGTTAATGCTGTATATGGTAATAGTATCGAAGACTCAATTCATATGGCGATAGATACTGGCCATAGAGATATTGTAATTGTTGGCGATTTTAACTATAATACTTTGAACTCACAATCCAATAAAAAGGTGACTTCAATTTGTACTCAGTTTTCACTGTCGCAGTGTATTTCCTCTCCAACTCACTTCACCGAGCATTCTGAATCAATCATCGACTTATTGTTTGTATCAAATAGAGACAACAACGTTAGCAGCGGAGTAGGAGATCCATTTTTGCCACACGAGACACGTTTTCATTGTCCTATATATGGCTTCCTAAAATTTTCGAAGCAGAAATTTAAACCGTTTAAGCGCAAAATATGGCAATATGAGCTTGGAGACTACGACATGTTACGCAGAGAAATATCAACCACAAACTGGGACAACCTAAAATCTGAAAATATAAATGAATACGCCCATAATGTAATTAATACAGTCATGTCTCTTGCCCAAGAATATATACCTAACAAAGAAATACTTGTTCGATAATCTGATTTACCATGGATAACCACTACTATTAAGAGAATGATCAGAAAGCGGAAACGATTATATCATAAAGCAAAACAATCTAATAACCATTCACATTGGTTAACATTTCGAAGTTTCAGGAATGACGTTATTTCAGCAATTCGGGAATCAAAGAAAGATTACCACACTGGGATAAGTAACAAATTAAAATCAGGTCAACTCCGTTCAAAAGATTGGTGGTCTACTTTGAAACATTTTATATGCGAGAATGAAAATAAAACAATCCCACCACTTCAACATAATGGATCAATAATCGACGATAACACGGGGAAAGCTAACATTTTAAATAACTTTTTCCGTGATCAAACTCTTTTACAAGAACCTCCTGTTCCTTCACCCATAGTAACGCCTTATGCAATAACCAGTAGACTTGAAACTATCACCCTTAACGAAACAGAAATACAAACAATCCTTTCTAATTTGCCCATAGGTAAAGCCTCTGGACCAGATGGCTTGAATAATCGTATACTTAAAGAAACAAAGTACGAATTAGCAACTCCCTTAAAAGACCTCTTTAATAAATCAATTGAATGTGGACTATTTCCAGACGTATGGAAAGAGGCCAATGTGTGCCCGATATTTAAAGCTGGAGATCCTTCTCTCACTTCGAATTATCGTCCCATCTCCCTTCTTAACACTGTTAGTAAATTCTTGAGAGGGCTGTTTTCAAGTATTTGTACAATCATTTTAATGACAATAATATATTAACACCACTACAGTCCGGGTTTGTACCTGGCGACTCAACTGTAAACAACTGATATTCCTTTAGAATACATTCTGTCGTGCATTAGACGATGGACAAGAGGTGAGGGTGGTATTCTGCGACATAAGCAAAGCATTTGATAGAGTTTGGCATACAGGTCTTCTTTTGAAGCTGAGAGCCGCAGGTGTTACTAATAATATTCACGACTGGCTTAAAAGTTACCTTAATAATCGCAAGCAAAGGGTTGTATTACCAGGTGTTTATTCTAATTGGAACCAAATTAAGGCTGGCGTCCCGCAAGGATCTATTCTCGGCCCTTTGTTATTTCTATTATATATAAACGATATTGTTGCGGACATAAATTCTAATATTCGACTTTTCGCAGACGACACCAGTTTATATCTTATTGTTGATTCGCCAGCAACAGCATCCAGGTCTATAAACAACGATCTCGATATAATTACTAACTGGTCTAATACCTGGCTTGTATCATTTAATCCAAGGAAAACTGAATCACTACTTATAACACGTAAGCGTAATAAAGAAGTACATCCCCCAATCCTCATGAATAATGTTAATGTCTCAGAAGTTGATAGTCACAAGCATCTAGGTTTGTATTTTAATAACGAGGGAACATGGCACCAACACATAGACTACATAACCGGAAAGGCATGGCGTAGGATCAATGTTATGAGAAAATTAAAATACATTCTAGATAGAAAATGCCTTGAAATAATTTATCTTTCTTTTATTAGACCGGTATTAGAATATGCGGATGTCGTCTGTGATAATTGTACCCAGTATGAGAAGGATGCCCTCGAAAAAATTCAGATTGAAGCAGCACGTATCGCTACAGGTGCCACTCGGCTTGTTTCAATCGAGTCCTTATATACAGAAACCTGCTGGGAAACATTAGGAAATAGACGTCACTCCCATAAATTGTCCATATTTTACAATGAAAAATGGCATCTCACCCGGTTACTTGGTTGATGTGCTTCCACCGGAAATAGATACGTCCCGTTACAATTTACGAAACCCTGAGAATAGAAAGATTTTACGGTCCAGAACCACCCTTTATTATAACTCGTTTCTACCATCTACAATCCGGGAGTGGAACTCTCTTCCAGAGGACACACGGAACGCCCCATCACTTAATTGTTTTAAAACCAAAATAAAAACAAATACCGGAGAGGTCCCAACCTACTACTACTGTGGTACTAGGTATGTCCAGGTATTACACACACGTCTTAGAACGAAATGCAGTTCTCTCAATCATGATTTATATCGTAAGAACATTATTGACTCGCCCAACTGTAACTGTGGACAAATTGAAGATGCCACCCATTTCTTTTTCCACTGCACTCAATATGGAGCACATAGAGCTCAACTAATAGACGACATACACACTTTTTGCCAACCCACCCTGCACAATATACTCTATGGCAACAGACAACTTGACAATAACTCCAATGAAGCCATTTTCGCATCAGTTAGACTATTCATACAAAACACCGGTCGTTTTTAATGCACCATATAATGATGCCTGCGTGTGCACATGCTTATCACTAACTGACTTGGGGTGGCGATAACTGGGCATGGCTTGGTGTGGGAACAAGACTCCAACTCCTATTGTGGCTTGCTTATTTCCTTATTTTTTTCCATTTCATGTATCACGTAATTGATTATATAGAACCTATTGCCTGTATATTTGTGTCAATACTATATTTTTCGGAAATTTTAAATTTAATTGCTTTAATGTAATTGCCGTGTATCAGACGATGCTGAAACCAGAACAACTTATAATCCAGAAAATATCAATTATCACATAATATAAACTGTTCAAAAACTGATGGCAGGAATGTCTTGGTTTCGGCATCCTATGATATCTAGTCACATGTAAGGGAGAGGATTGAAATAAGCTTGCTTTCAATCCAATCCCATTTGCATAGTACTGTATATAGTAACTTTGACACTGACAATGAACTTGTAAACAATATGCAAATAAAATATGTTTAAACTAATGGCGAGTTTTATTCCATATTGTTTCAGTGTCATCTGCAATGCAAATGTTAAGTATTATGCGGTAATCGTACAACCGCAACACACACAGGCACATACTTATACACTGATTGATAATGTGTCTCCACTACTCTGTTACTAGTTTCCGCTTCCGCGTTCGTAATGGTCTAGTAATGTCGAAAGTGGATGCTCCGCAATACTGATCAATATTCGGCGGCATCTGTTTCGGTGTACTCATGATATCTTCATCCTCATTACTGGAGTCATCTGCATGTCCGTGATCATCGTCTTCATTCAGGGGATGATTGTTATATTCATCCATTTCTGGAATGTTGGAGTTGGCGCAACCACTACCACGACACTGGCCACAGAGAACCGAACAATGAAGGCCAGCTTTACGACAAACACAAGCTCGCTCACAGCCACAATTGCAGTTCCACGAAATCAAACTCAGAAGTTCAGGAGAGCAGGAGGCTGTCGGGTTAGAACTGGATGAAATTTTCCATTGACTAAGTCCCATCCCCACTCTCCTGGTGGTAGTTCATGCCATAACCAGTGTTGTACTTGGTGGTAAGCACGCAAAGAATGTTGTCTAGCAGTCTCGGATGTTGGTGGTAAATGCTTCGAGTTTGATCTTGCTGTGTATTGGACACTTTGCTACTGCCTTCAGGAAGCAGTGATGTTTGTGTTCGTTCAGTGTCAACGTGTCCTTCTGTGCAGCGTACAATGCCAACAGGAAGTCTTCTCCAGCTGACGTGACTGACTCCGTTGGTGATGATGGCTCAATGTATACGTCCACACATTTCTGCAAGTCGTGTTGCTTTCACGAATGGCAGGATAACGACCTTGGAAGTCTGGTACTCTTTGCTTTCGTTTGTTACCAACTATATATACCCAATCCAGCTTGGGACAGACGTCTGATGTCTTCAAGATCCTTCATTGATATACCATCGATGCCTTTTGTGTTACTAGCTGTGGGCGCTGGGGTTGCAGCCGTCGGCTGTACCTCTATGCGTTCAGTAACGTCAGTATTCGTGATTGCACTCTCAATTGTGACACACATGATACATCCCATGCTGTGGAAGGTACCATAACAATCCAGAGTTCTGACATTGAAATCTGCATTGTCGAATACGAACTGACTGAATGAATTTGCTTCTACTGAAGGCCTGTTTTGTAGCATCGCAGATGTTTTATAGCGCCGTACTTCATTGTAGGAGGAACACACACCCAAACCGTTACGGTACAGTATGTCCGTAAGATGCCTGGATCCCACGTGCCTGTGAACGTAGACTGATAGTCCGACCTGAATCATAGAAATAAGCGACCGCGGTCGAGTGGCAGTGATTATTTCATGGTTGATAACTGTTCATTTTCGTTTCCTATCTATTTCAGGTCCTGTTTTTCCCTGTATTTATCACATTGTACATGAATGTATTCAGTGTTTCTGGGACAACATAATTTGTATCGTCGTACGCACTGTCTGTTGGGGCATACGCATCTGTTTTGTATGCCATCGACCTAATGTCTTCCCTGTCGATTGCCGCAGCTGTTTTGACAATTCGTAAACGCTCTTGCTTTTGATCCTGTGATTTATGTGTGTACCAAGCGCTACTCAGAATCTTGTAACCGGTATTTCGGAAGCATATTACCGACTTCTTGCCTGGCAAGTAGGTGATAATGATGATAGCGATCACCAAAGTGATCGAGAAGCTTTCTCTTCATTGACCGTTCGGAGCAGACACTGACAGAATCTAGGAGATATTCAGCAAGTTTGTCAAGCAACTTTTCCAATCTTCCAACTCTTCCAACGAGTACTGACATTCTATGTTGTCCCTTAAAAAGGAATACAGATGGTCAAATGCTGCTGTTAAATCATAATCTGTGGGCCGCCCGTTCTTACGATTAGATGGCATTTTGAAGAATTTGCAATTATAGCTTGGGATGTGATATCTGGCTTCCGCAGCCACCAAGTCGCTTATCACTGCTTCAACACGGGCACTGACTGTACGTCCCAACTCATCATTACGTGCTGCTGCCGCCTGTTGAATTGATTCTTTGTTTGGTATTTTACGCATTTCGAACATGTTCCGTTTGTCTACAGGCTTTTTCTGATCAGATGTCTGATCGCATTCATCGCCATAAAACAAACAATGCTGAGTGATGTCAAATGTTTGCTGGGCGGATCTGAGAGTTTGGGTCTTCTCCACAGATTTTGAAAGGATTTGTGCAGAAGCGATGTTCGATTCGCGTGAATAATTTCTTTGACATTCTGTGTGAACTAAGATAGACGAAACGTCCACTAACTTTTCAGCGATCTCATTTTTGCGCTTCATACACTAGTTTCGTATGGTATCTAGGCCCCTTGATACTACTACTGTGTCTTCTTCCGACATTGCCTGCTGGCATAGGAGATACATGTCCTGCGTATCCATAATACTGATATGACTGTCGTATGTCTACACACAACAATCATTATATGTAGAGTACTATATCTGTATATGAAATATATAATTATCGATTTGGTTCTAAAGTAAAACGTGCTACATTCGCGACAGTCTCGATGAAACTGCGACGAATGCTGCTTGTGACGCGTATTTAACCATTGATTATGCATACGATTGGCTAGCATCGTTTTAACAACGCTAACGTCAAAAGATCGATCCAAGAGTGAGATTTATGCATAGAAGAACTACTTGAGGCGTTTTATAACCAAACCTGGTTTATTGAATTTTAATTGCATGTTCGTATCTGGAACAAGTTGGTGCTATAACCACAAACGCAAAGTTGTTACAATGGGAATTATGGTGTTACTGTAAATGAGACCGATAATAGTGGGTGTCGTGGTGTAAGATATCAGTGTTGAGAGCACATATTTTGAAATCCATGATGGTGCATGTTTTATCCATTAATGACTATTACCATATTATAGGTTGACATCGGAAACATATGTGTAGCAACTGAAATTATGTTCATAACTGGCTTAGTTCCCGAGATATTGCCAAAATACATTCAGATTGGCGGCCATCTTGGATTTTCCGATTTTAAGACGAACGCTCACCTCGGACAGTTTGGGTGACCAGCCTATGTTATTTAGGAGGCTCAAAACATGTTAGCTACATATCTTTACTATTTTTGCCGACCAAAAATGCTTTGTTTACTGGAGTGCAGGGGACGCAGAATTCTGTTTTTTTTATTAATTCGTTCCCACGAAATAACAATTCGTTCCGTCAATTTAACAATTCGTTCCCACGAATAAACGATTCGTTCCCTCATTTTAACAATTCATTCCCACGAATTAAACAATTCGTTCCCTCAATTTTGTTATTTCGTAGGGACGAATTGTTATATAATGGGAACGAATCGTTAATTCGAGGGAACGAATTGCTAAATTGAGGGAACGAATTGTCATTTAGTGAGAACGAATTGTTAATTCGAAGGAACAAATTGTTATATCGTGGGAATGAATTGTTAATTCGTGGAAAAAAAAGTGTTAAATTGAAGGAACGAAATGTTATTTCGTGGGAACGAATTAATAAAAAAAATCTATGTCCCCTGGGGTGCTCAGTAAAATTCAGAGAATCATAGTGTGTTATATATTATTTGTTGACATGAGATGCGATGGATATGGGTAACCATAGAGGTAATAGTCGATGTAATAAAGCTCCCACAATTTATGAATCTTACTGTCCGGGATGTCTTTATAATAGCTCAGTACTACGTCAGATGACTTTTCCTTGACGTATCCCGTCTGCTCGCGATTTGGAATAATAATCGAATCGAGCGCGTCAACACTTCTTAAGATCATCCGGATATCTCGATCGTACGTGTGCATTTCTGCGATGAAATCGTACCTCAATACGCATGGGCGGCATATTCGATGTTGAAAGTATCTTTCAAATGTCTTCCCATGTTTTTCCAGATTTTCACTCACTGTTATTTTTTTAAAAATCTTTGTATCAATAAACTCTTCAAAACTTATGCGCCTGCCTACCATACGGTATGCAGAAAGCACTCTTTCCAGCGGCTCCGTCGCGAATAAAAATGTTGTATATTTGTTTAGCATGGCATATATATCATCTTTCTCCAAACCAGCAATATTGCTTAAGAAGAATTCGTTAGTACGCGATCGGACAATCTTAGATATTAGGCAATGTGTACTATTACATTCAGTCGGGTCAAATACATCTTCTAGAAACGAGTAAATTCGCTGAAGATTTGTCGATGCTGCCTTGGGAACCTTACAGCCGATTAGGTTGTATTTTTGTGACACAATGAGTCTGTAAAATGGTAGGTCTTTCTTATTTGGCAATTCTTCCATTGTCATGTTCTCGATTAATCCCCGTTTTATTAGCTCGCTACATCGTTGCTGGATGTTGTATTTCTTTTCTGCTTGAATGTCTTGTTCTTCTTCGTCTAGAGCGCGGTCGTCGTCATTGCTAACTCGATTTTCGTAATCCTCCAGGCCGTTTCCGTCACTTTGTCGGGTTTTCTCGCTCATTCTGCTGCTCTTTCCGCCATCCACCACATCAATGTTGGCATCGGATATTCTGTATTTTTCTGCACTACTTGCCTGTAGGTTGTTGGCCTGAAAACAATAAAAACACGTGGCTTTGACGGGTGAAATAAATGGGATTTAAAGGCACGCGCCCCTCTCAGTAGGCACAAACTGTTCTTTATATCAGAGACATCATCTGAGACATTTTCTGGCATTTCAAATATTCATTCACCATTACACCACCTGTTGATTGACATGATTACCCATTTTATATCAGACGTAACTTTCCACACTAATATCAGGGGCGATAACCGTGTTTCCTTAAAATGTTAACGGACATTACTATTTATACTCTGTATTTATTTTTTGATGTGCAATGATCATATTTTATAATCTGTCGACATGTTTTCAGGTGACGCAGTTAATTAGTATAAATAATGAAAAAATGCCATGCCTCACTTGCATATGAAAATAGCATGATACCAACGCGCCTCACTATCAGTAACACAAATATTAATAAATGATCATACCTGTATAGCGGCGACTCGAAATTTTTCGAACTGGTGGATTAGTGACACAATTATACACTTATTTAATTCCTATGAAGAACAGTTTCTGCCTACTGAGTTGGCATGTTCATTTAACCTTCACCCATTAACCAGATTATTTAACAACTAACAGTATATGCCCAGATCAGACTGTGCGGAATGTAAACGCAGACTGATCTGGTGCTACATTGGACGTGAAGACAATACACTCCATTCAATATTGACGGCACTCGACGTATCGTAGAGCATAATAATCGCCGCCAATGGTCAGGTTAATATCACCACGTGATATACACAACCGTCTGCGTTAATCTTGCTCTGATTATCAATCAACGTCTCTCATGAAAAGACTTTTTTTTCACGACGTGGTGTTTGCTGATTTGCATTCGTAATGTCAACAACATATAATGCTAGTTTTCGCTTATCTGGTTGCTTCATGAACTCTACGCATGGGCATTATAACATAAACGGAAAATAATTATGAGCAGTAAACTATGCGCATGTGCAATTTTAAAAACATCAAAGCGGTTATTTTCTGAAAATATGCGCCAGCGCAGTGATACAAAATATGTTAAACGTTTCCGCTGAAAACTCTACCCATGAGCAGTGACTTGAAAACTGGGAAACCCACAGAAACCACACAACTTGAAGGCGTGTGGTTTCTGTGTGTTTCCCAGTTCGTCTTGTTTTCTAGCAAATGTAGAGCAAAGGTGAGCCAAATGTGGATCGAACCAGCACGTATCAGTGACGTAACACTCTCGTTGACTGATTTCATAAGAAACTCGTCATAACCTAGTTTATGATGCAATCAGTAAACTCGTTTAATACAAACAATTCTTGGATTTACATTTATTGATCATAGGCTGCATATGCAGCCTATGCTCAATAAATGTAAATCCAATAATTGTTTATACTAAATTAATTCAACACACATGTAAGTTTATATTTATTGCATAAGCGCGACATCATACACTGAAGCGGTACTAAACACAAACAAATTGAATTTGGTGTGATATCATTTACGTATGTATTTTACTGTGTATTATGAGTTTTAGCACGCACTGTTAATACAATGTTAATAGCATACAATGCGAAAGCCCATTTTTAAGGAATAAAACTGTTGCGTTTACTGTAGTACGAACACACTTTTAGTATGTTTAAAGTGCGTGGAGTCCGAAAGACATGGCATGTCTTGATAGTTTCAGAAATGTAAATAACCAAATACAGCGTTAAAATTAGGAATATTATTGCTTTACGTCAATTTGTCGCAATTCATACGTTGCCGGTCAAGAACGTGGCGTTATTGACAACGACGATGAATGTCATGCATTTTAATGACGTCAAAAAAACTTTAATCAGTAAACAACGTCGAGCCACGTCACGTGGGGCTAATGGGCGATACTGGGATATAAAAGCACTACGTTGTATGGGCGTTTCCATTATGCATGTCATCGACATTATAACATTATGCAATAATTCCAGCACAAAAATATTTACACAATTCCCTAACATTTGATTGGCCCGTAGCAAGTCTCTGTCCAAAATTTATATCCCAGTAAACTCCCACGCCGAACTACTTTCTACAGGTGCGCTGTCAGTGCTTTCAATGTAAACAAATGGCAGCCGTCTGTCAAAATAAACACGTTTTCTTGATGAATTTATTTCAAATGCTGGAATTATAAGGAATGAATGGCCTTTTTGTGGAATTTATCGGGGATATAAACTTGGAAAAGTCGCGGGAATACTGGACGAGGCCTTCCGGCCTTCGTCCAGTATTCAGCGACTTTTCCAAGTTTATACCCCGATAAATTCCACATAAAGGCCATTCATTCCAATAATACCTCCGCAAATCCTAACGCTGATGATACATCTGAACTACTGTCTGTTTCATGAAATCTGCCCAAATTTTACGGATATATCCACAATGTAGGGACAATATTTTTGTTCTATAATATTACATTTTAGCAAAATTTAAGAATGAACCTTCTTTACTTTTCGTTTAATTTGGTCAAATATAACGGAGCCTTATAAGGGACAGGAGAAGAGAAACAAATGTTCTAACCAATTTGATTATTTCGTTGTAACGATTTATAATTCGTTAGAACGCATTCCCATTCGTTATAACGCATTCCAACTCGTTCTAACGCATTCCAATTCGTTCTAAAGATTTCAATTATTTCGTTCTAGCGCATTCCATTGGTTTTAACGCATTCCAATTCGTTCTAACGCATTCCAATTCGTTCTAACGATTTCAAGTATTTCGTTCTAGCGCATTCCATTGGTTTTAACGCATTCCAATTCGTTCTAACGCATTCCAATTCGTTCTAATTATTTCAAGTATTTCGTTCTGACACATTCGAATTCGTTCTAACGCATTCGAAATCGTTCTAACGCATTCGAAATCGTTATAATGCATTCAAATTCGTTCTAATGCATTCCAATTAGTTCTAACGAATTCCAATTCGTTTTACCCATTTCAATTATTTCATTTTAACGAATTCCAATTCGTTAGAACGAACTAATTTAAATCGTTAGAACGAATTGAAATGCGTTAGAACGAAATAATCAAATTGGTAGAACATTTGTTTCTCTTCTCATGTCTCTTAAAAGGCTCCGTAAATTATTGATTTTATTACGAAAGTTATTTTTCTATGGGAATTAACATCAGTAGCCTATTTCATCAACATTGCAAAGTATACTTTAGTAGCAAAGTATACTTTGAGGGAGAAATTTTCAATTTTTTGAAAAATTTATTAATTTTTATTATACTGAATTTATTACATTATCACAGCCATTTAATGGCTGTGATAATGTAATAAATTCAGTATAATAATTCTGCATACTTTTAATCATGATATATATGCATTTGTTAGTTCTATATGAAATAATGCATTTCAGGAAAAATAAATGATTACTCCCTCAAAGTATACTTTGCTAGTAAAGTATACTTTGCAATGTTGATGAAATAGGCTACAGGGAAAGGAGCTGCAGGAGAAGTCGAAACAGGAAGATAATTGGAAATTGACCCTTAAATCTCGCTGGATATCTTAGAAATCATCTATCAAAAGTTAAGGTTTTGACAATCGTTCCTTGCCACTATTTCTGACATTAGAAAAAAAGTTATACATTTAACGTGGATGTAACATGGGAACATTATTTTTTCGCAATAAAGTCAATATTTCACTAAATTTCACAAAATGAAAAGAAGGCTCATTCCTAATTTTGATAAAATTTAATATTATCCAAAACAAATTTGGTTTTACATTGTGGATACAGCCGTAATTTTAGGGCAGATCTCGAGAAACAGACGCTAAATCTGAAGGAAGTTCAGAGAAGTATAGTTGTGTTATATATTATTTTTTTGACATCAGATGCGATGGATATGGGTAACCATAGAGGTAATAGTCGATGTAATAAAGCTCCCACAATTTATGAATCTTACTGTCCGGGATGTCTTTATAATAGCTCAGTACTACGTCAGATGACTTTTCCTTGACGTATCCCGTTTGCTCGCGATTTGGAATAATGATAGAATCGAGCGCGTCAACACTTCTTAGGACCATCCGCATATCTCGATCGTACGTGTCCATTTCCCCGATGAAATCGTACCTCAATACGCATGGGCGGCATATTCGATGTTGAAAATATCTTTCATATGTCTTCCCTCCTTGTTCCAGTGTGTCACTCACTGTCACAGTTTGAAGAATTTTTGTGTCAATATACTCTTCAAAGGGTAGGTGTCTTCTGTCGCGCATACGGTATGCAGAAAGCACTCTTTCCAGCGGCTCCCTCGTAAATAAAAATGTTGTATATTTGTTTAGCATGGCATATATGTCATCTTTCTCCAAACCAGCAATATTGCTTAAGAAGAATTCGTTAGTACCCATTCGGGCAATCCTATGTGTTAGGCAATATGTACTATTACATTCAGCCGGGTCAAATACATCTTCTAGAAACGAGTAAATTCGCTGAAGATTTGTCGATGCTGCCTTGGGAACCTTACAGCCGATTAGGTTGTATTTTTGTGACACAATGAGTCTGAAGAATGGCAGGACTTTCTTATTTGGCAATTCTTGCATTGTCATGTTCTCGATTAATCCCCGTTTTATTAGCTCGCTACATCGTTGCTGGAGGTTGTATTTCTTTTCTGCCTGAATGTCTTGTTCTTCTTCGTCTAGAGCGCGGTCGTCGTCATTGCTAACTCGATTTTCGTAATCCTCCAGGCCGTTTTCGTCACTTTGTCGGTTTTTCTCGCTCATTCTGCGGCTCATTCCGCCATCCACCACATCAATGTTGGCATCGGATATTCTGTATTTTTCTGCACTACTTGCCTGTAGTTTGTTGGCCTGAAAACAATACAAACACGTGGCTTTATCGGGTGAAATAAATGGGATTTAAAGGTACGTGCTCCTCTCAGTAGGCACAAACTGTTCTTTATATCAGAGACATCATCTGAGACATTTTCTGCATTTTAAATATTCATTCACCTTTACACCACCTGTTGATTGACATGATTACCAATTTTATATCAGACGTAACTTTCCACACTAATATCAGGGCCGATAACCGTGTTTCCTTAAAATGTTAACGGACATTACTATTTATACTGTGTATATATTTTTTGATGTTCAATTATCATACCTTATAATCTGTCGACATTTTTTCAGGTGACGCAGTGGAATAGTCGAACTGGTGAATAGTGACACAATTATACACTTATTTAATTCCTATGAAGAACAATTTCTGCCTACTGAGTGGGCATGTACCTTTAACCTTCACCCATTAACCAGATTATTTAACAACTAACAGTATATGCCCTGATCAGACTGTGCGGAATGTAAACGCAGACTGATCTGGGGCTACATTGGTCGTGAAGGCAATACACTCCATTCAATATTGACGGCACTCGACGCATCGTAGAGCATAATAATCGCCGCCAATGGGCAGGTTAATATCACCACGTGATATACACAACCTTCTGCGTTAATCTTGCTCTGATTATCAATCAACGTCTCTCATGAAAAAACCTTTTTTTTTCACGACGTGGCGTTTGCCGATTTGCATTCGGAATGTCAACAACATATAATGCTAGTTTTCGCTTATCTGGTTGTTTGATGAACTCTACGCATGGGCATTATAACATAAACGGAAAATAATTATGAGCAGTAAACTATGCGCATGTGCAATTTTAAAAACATCAAAGCGGTTATTTTCTGAAAATATGCGCTGCGCAGTGATACAAAATATGTTAAGCGTTTCCGCTGAAAACTCTACCCATGCGCAGTGACTTGAAAACTGGGAAACCCACAGAAACCACACAACTTGAAGGCGTGTGGTTTCTTTGTGTTTCCCAGTTCGTCTTGTTTTTTAACAAATGTAGAGCAAAGGTGAGCCAAATGTGGATCGAACCAGCACGTATCAGTGACGTAACACTCTCGTTGACTGATTTCATAACAAACTCGTCATAACCTAGTTTATGATGCAATCAGTAAACTCGTTTAACAAACAATTATTGGATTTACATTTATTGAGCATAGGCTGCATATGCAGCCTATGCTCAATAAATGTAAATCCAATAATTGTTTATATTAAATTAATTCAACACACATGTAAGTTTATATTTATTGCATAAGCGCGACATCATACACTGAAGCGGTACTAAACACACAACATTGTATTTGGTGTGGTATCATTTACGTATGTATTTTACTGTGTATTATGAGTTTGAACACGCACTGTTTATGCAATGTTAACACAATGCGAAATCCCATGTTTAAGGAATAAAACATGGGCTGTTGCGTTTACTGTAGTAAGAAAAAAGGTTTGGTGCCCGTTTAAAGTGCGTGGAATCCGAAGTATATGTCATATTCTGATGATTCACAAATGTAAATGTTCAAAATACAGCGCTAACATTAGGAATATTATTGTTTTACGTCATTGTATCGTAATTCATAGATCAGTGCCGGTCAATAGCGTGACGTTATTGACAACGGCGATGAACGTCATGCATTTCAATGACGTCAAGCAAACTTTAACGAATCAACAACGTCGGGGCTAATGTAATGTACTGGGATATAAATGCAATCCGTTGAATGGGTGTTTCCATTATTCACTTCGGAACATTGTAACATTATGCAATAAATTGGTCAAATATTGATTTATTACGAAAAATTATTTTCTATGGGAATTAACATGGGGGAAATGAGCTGCGAGAGGAGACGAAACAGGAAAATAATTGGAAATTTACCCCGAAATCTGGCTAGATAGCTTAGAAATCATTTAACTAAGACAACAGAAGTTAAAGTTTTGAAAATCGTTCCTTGCCACTATTTCTGACATTAGAAAAAGTTATACATTTAATATGGATTTAACATGGGAAAATTATTTTTCGCAATACAGTCAATATTTCACTATATTTCACAAAATAAAAAGAAGCCACGTTCGTAAATTTTGATAATACATGTATTTAATATTATCGAAAACAAATTTGGTTTTACATTGTGGATATATCTGTAATTTTAGGGAAGCATAGTGTGTTATATATTATTTTTTGACATGAGATGCGATGGATATGGGTAACCATAGAGATAATAGTCGATGTAATAAAGCTCCCACAATTTATGAATCTTACTGTCCGGGATGTCTTTATAATAGCTCAGTACTACGTCAGATGACTTTTCCTTGACGTATCCCGTTTGCTCGCGATTTGGAATAATAATCGAATCGAGCGCGTCAACACTTCTTAGGATCATCCGCATATCTCGATCGTACGTGTCAATTTCCCCGATGAAATCGTACCTCAATACGCATGGGCGGCATATCCGATGTTGAAAATATCTTTCAAAGTTATTCCCTGCTTTTTCCAGTTTTTCACTCACTGTTAAATTTTGAAGAATCTTTATGTCAATAAACTCTTCAAAACTTTTACCCCAGTCTAGCATACGGTATGCAGAGAGCACTCTTTCCAGCGGCTCCCTTGTAAATAAAAATGTTGTATATTTATTTAGCATGGCATACATGTATTTGTCATCTTTCTCCAATCCAGCAATATTGCTTAAGAAGAATTCGGCAGTACCCGTTCGGACAATCCTATGTGTTAGGCAATGTGTACTATTACATTCAGCCGGGTCAAATACATCTTCTAGAAACGAGTAAATTCGCTGAAGATTTGTCGATGCTACCTTGGGAACCTTACAGCCGATTAGGTTGTATTTCTTTGACACAATGAGTCTGTAGAACGGTAGCATTTTCTTATTTGGCAATTCTTCCATTGTCATGTTCTCGATTAATCCCCGTTTTATTAGCTCGTTACATCGCTGCTGTAGGTTGTATTTCTTTTCTGCTTGAATGTCCTGTTCTTTTTCGTCTAGAGCGCGGTCGTCGTCATTGTTAACTCGATTGTTTCCGTAATCATCTTGGCTGTTTTCGTCACTTTGTCGGTTTTTCATTCTTCGTCTCTTTCCGCCACCCACCACATCTCTGTTCTCATCAGATATTCTATATTTTCCTGCACTGATTGCTTGTTGGTTGTTGGCCTGAAAACAACAAACAGAAATGTGGCTGTCACGGGTGAAAGGGAACTTATGCGTTTTGCGCCAATGTTACGCCCATATCAGCCTGTGTTTCCGCACAGTCTGGCCAGCAACTGCACTCTTCGCCATTCAATCAATGAAACTGCCATCATGAGTATAACAAGCGACATTTGTCACGTTACACGAGTGAGCTATTTGACCAGGAGCTACAGTGTTCCACAAATCCCGTAAACCGACGTTTTCTAACCTCAACTGGTAACTTGGATTGAAGGAATAAAACCATGGGCTGTTGCGTTTACTGTGGTAGGAAAAAACATTTGGTCTGTTTATAGTGACCAACAGACCAACCGTTTTTCTTATGTTCGTACTACAGTAAACGCAACAGCCCAAGGTTGTATTAAGGAACAAAACCGTGGGAAGTTGCGTTTACTGGAGTATGAACAAACATTTGATCAGTTTAAAGTGCGTGGAGTCCGAATTACACCTCGGAAACTTTAAACAGGCCAATATTTTTTTCATATTTTGTAAACGCAACAGCCCATGGGTTCATTATTTATATTTACGTTGCATATTCTGATAGTGTAAGTGGCCAAATACGGCGTTAAAATTTGAAATATTACTGGTTGTTTTTGTCGTGTTTTTTGTCCGTAGCCTATTTCACCAACATTGCAAAGTATACTTTGAGGGAGAACTTTTCAATTTAATGATAAATTTATTAATTTTTATTATACTGAATTTATTACATTATCACAGCCATTTTGGCTGTGATAATGTAATAAATTCAGTATAATAATGCGGGATACTTTTAATCATTAAATATATGCAGTCGTTAGTTCTATATGAAATAATGCATTTCGGGAAAAATAAATGATTACTCCCTCAAAGTAGACTTTGCTAGATAAGTATACTTTGCAATGTTGGTGAAATCGGCTACTGGTCAATACCATGACGTTATTAACAACGACGATGAACGGCATGTAGTTTAATGGCGTCAAACAAACGTTAACGATTCAACAACGTCGTTGTACGTCACGTGGGGCGAATGCAATGTACTGGTTCAGTGGAAGTTTCGATTATGAATGTAAGAACAGTGTAAATATATAAATTTGAAAATGATCGTGTAACGAAATGGCCTAAATGACACTGTAAATTCAACATTAACCCTTAGAAGGCGGGAACCGAAAACTGTCGTCTGCTGTTGTAACATATTTTGTATTTTCTCTAAATAAAAACATGGATTGGCAGCATTTTAGAATCATTTCCATTGGAAATGATTCGAAAGTGCTTTCAAGCCATGTTTTTGATAATAACAATGGAAAATAAAAAATAATTTTCAAAGCGAAAAAGTATTTATTTCTCAATGGGAATTTAAAATGGGGTGTTGGGGAGAGGAAGAGGACGAGGTGGAGAACCTGACGGTGAAGTCACATACATGTAACAAAGTATTTTGGAAAATGATTCTGAAACCTGGCTAGATGGCTTGGAAATGATCTCACGAAGACAACAAATGTCAACTTTTGAAAACACGATTTCTCAGAGAAAAAAATCAAATGTGGAAATGTTAAATTCCCATAGACATCTTCACAGAGTGAATGGCCATTGAGATATACCATGGGGAAATTGTTCTTTCGCTAGACAATCATTATTAGGCCAAATTTCACGAAATAAAAAGGCTAATTTAATATTATCGAAAAAAAAAAGGAATTTTTTATAAGCCGTAAAAAATTGGATTGGTTTCGTGAAACAGACAGTAGTGTTGACAACGTTATATTGTACTATTAAATACGTGGCAACCAATTGCAGTCTGTAATTGGATGCAGATGTTCCTACTATGTGGCTGTGATTTGGTAACTGGGCCTTATTGAATTTGTGACCAGTGTAGACGCAGATTAGCCTGTGCATCCATGGTCGAAATTCCTGAAAAGTCGCATTTCTCCAGTCACGGTCACATGACCACAACCCGCTTCTAACAAGCATTACATATCGTTGTCATGCTACATATACATGTACATGATTGTGTTATTTCATCACCAGATACTCCAATCGTAAAGCCCATATATGTACATGTAAGCCCCATTTCTCCAGTCACAGCCACAAATGTGGCACATATGTGGCTGTGACTGGAGAAATGGGGCTTATGTGTTTTGCGACCAGTGTAGATCCTGATCAGCCTGTGCTTCCGCACAGTCTGATCAGGATCTGCACTGTTCGTGATCCCATCAACGAGACACCCGCTATGCTTCTAAGAAACGATGTAGGTCATTATAGGCTACATAAGTGTGTTATTTGATCGGGCATTACACAAGTGCCATTTATCCCGTCAACACAGTGCGTATGTGCCGTGAAACACGCTGCCGTGAAACATTTTTGATATCCAGTCAATACAATTTTTGCATTTTACAGCCATTTGTAGGTGTTGACGGGATAAATAGAGTAGTAGGTTAGTGCCGTGAATGGGAAAACATATCTGGCGCGGCACGGAAACGGGATGTGCTCGGCAGAGCCTCGCCCATCCCGTTTCCTGAGCCTTGCCAGATATTTTTTCCTGTTCACGGCACTAACCTACTATTCTCTATCTATTTTTCCTTATTTCTGAACCAAAGTATATGTTGTGACCACTCATTTGAACCGTCTCGGCGAGACGGTTCAAATGAGTCGGTTCAAATGAGTGGTCACAACATATACGTCTGATGAGAAATAAAGAAATTATTGAGCCTTGCCGGATATTTTTTCCCATTCACGACACTAACCTACTATTCTGTAATTCTCGAGTCACAGCCACAGACACATATGATACCTTACATGTATATGGTGTTTTTTTCTTTCGATCAGGCTATACACAGATCAGTCGGCACATCCACGCACTCTAATCAGCTTATATGATGTTTGACTTTCTGTCTTTTATGTCACATATATAAGACAATTGGATAAATTGGGAGTTACTGTCTGTTTCACGAAATCCACAATCTACACTCGTTTACTCAAATTATTTTCCTCAGTCTCCTGTACTGTAAGTAAACTTTGAGTAAACGAGTGTTGACTGTACATCGAGAATACATAGTTATTATATATAAATTAACATGTACAGTCTTCACACGTTAACTCAAACTATTTTCCTCAGTCCGCTGGACTTTCAGTAAATGAATGTTGACTGTACGTGGGACCAATAATTGGACTTTGAGGTGTAGTCTGTATTTAATAAGCTTCAGGAGTAGACGGTCAGGAGCAAGGCCACACACACGATTTAATCTCCGCGTACAGGCGGACAAATTAAGTTAATTAAACAGTGCAGATCCTGATGAGACGGCTCGTTACGAGCCGGCTCATCTGGATCTGCACTTTTTGTATAATTGTCTCATCCCAAATACCTGTATCCAAATATCCAAATATCCGTTTGTTTTATTCGAGCGCCAGTAAATAATTATACAACCAACATCCAAATTTGAGGTCTTACAGCTTGTATGCAAATGAGCTTATGTCGGTCGCAGCACACTTTTTGCGGGTTGGACTCTTTAAAAACACGGGTCTGACGCATTAAAAATAGATCTAACAACTTAGCTTGATCGCCTTTTCAGTGTGATGACCGTTTTGTTTGCATTTGTCGTGCTATGTTTATTGCAACGATTAACCACCATACTCGATTATTCACAGTCTGATCAGGATCTGCCCTGTTCGCCATACCATTAATTAAGCAAGCGAAATAGGTAAGTATCAGGCTACAGGAGCGTGCTATTTGATAATGAGCTACACTGGTCACAAATCCCATAAGCCCCATTTCTCCAGTCACATCCACATATCAGTGATTCGAGGCGCAGCCGGGCGGTGCTTAGCTTTAGATTGGTTCTATGACACGTACATGTAATTCATTGCGCATAATCACAATTACATGCACCTGAATGAATGGACTTATCGTATTACCATTTAATATGACAAATGAGAAGGGGCTACGTATCTGTGGTATGACAATAGCTCGTATTAATCATATGATATAGTGAGCGAAACCAGATACTGACCATCTGTGACAGTGTTATTGACCATGTATGTATCTGTTTTCACGGTTGTTTATGGCCACAATTTGCACAGGGGCGTCGGCAGCTTCACAAGAAGGTCGGGGATCCCACCCACTACATACATGTAATGTTCACCAGAAATTAGTGCACTGATACCTGGAACATTGGTGGTGTCTGACCCGAGGCGCTTACGGGTACTGACGAATGCAGCCTACGGAAACGGCCGAGGACTATTGTACGACACACAGAAAAGGACTTCGGATTCTGACAGTGAGGAGAACAGAACGAACTCGAATAAAGTGCAAGATAACTACAGTGAAACCTCGCTAAACCGGACACCCTGGGAGGTCCCCAGGGTGTCCGGTTTAGCGAGGTTTCACTGTAAATCAGGCATTTGATTATTCCGAGCCATAGTTGTTTGCTAAGCGATCACAAACATGCATTATCCCCTGAGATAAAAGCCGAAACAACACATCAAAATTATGATCACGTTTGTTTATTGTTGGCCGGTTTAGAGAGGTTCCACTGCAGATATAGAGGTGTAATCCGGTATTTTAAGGGATTGTTTTAATAATGTGTATACCTCCAAGAGGCTTGATATTACATACACAAAATGTATGTTGTTCAGTTTTAGGTTTGTATTTCCATACATAGTCATATACAAACAATATATGAGTTACAAGCAGTTTAACAACATATATTTACAGGTTACAAACATTGTTTACACTCGACTATTATGAATAATTATAGAATATAACGTATTGTTCATACATGGTTTGGTTGGATTTATTTAAGAATGCTATGTAGATGAGGGAATAGAGTCAAAGTAGTATGTTAAGATATGGCGAAGATGGTTTAGTGAATAATAAAAAAGTATGTTGTTACCACTCAGTTGAACCGTCTCGTCGAGACGGTTCATCTGAGTGATAACAACATAAACTTTTGGTGAGAAATGAGAAAAATTGAAGAAATATATTTAGAGATTTGTGCATCGGCTGATATAATATTATCACACGAGTTCTAGTCGACACATAAAGTTTTGGAGAGAAATGGCAGAGCTGAAAAATAAATCCGTCAACATGCAAGGTGCATGATCACGTGATTACAACAACAACAACGTCGCCCACTCCAAAGTAAGTATTATTTAATAGTTTCCTTAATATGCAACGGATTTTGATGAAATAAGGCGCAGCAAACGCGTCTTCATGAGCTGCATTTAGTGGTCTATGGAGTTTGGCACAGACTTATGTCGTTTTTGCGAAGAATCGATTTCCGTGTCGGAGACACGGACATCGATTCTTCGCAAAAACGACAGAAGTTTGGGCGAAAACACAGAGACCACCAAATGCAGCTTAACAAGACGCGTTTGATGCGCCATATTTCATAAAAATCCGTTGCTTAATAAGGACACTATAAAATAATACGTACTTATAATTGGTACTTGTTGTTGTTGTTAGTACCACGTGATCATACACCTTGAAACTCCAATTCCCGTACAGCCACAGTGTTGACACATTTTGACAAGTAATCTCCGACTATATTATTTTTTTTCATAATCATTAAATCTGGTTATACACAACTTATTGGGGTTAGACGTTGCAATATGGAATATAAGTGGAGCACAATACTGTCCAGCGATTGACTTAGAAAGTAGCGTAAGCATAGTAAAAAATATGTCAATATAAATATCTGTATTTCGCAATAACGCTGATATGCAGCCCATCCTACTAAATATGTATAACACAATACTGTCCAGCGATTGGCTTAGACAGTAGGGTGAAAATAGTAAAATAGGTCAATATGAATATCTGTATTTCGCAATAACGGCAATATGCAGCCCATCCTACTAAAGAAGTATAACACAATACTGTCCAGCGATTGGCTTATAAAGTAGGGTGAACATAGTAAAATAGGTCAATATGAATATCTGTATTTCGCAATAACGCCGGTATGCAGCCCATCCTACATCCTAGAAGTATAACACAATGCTGCCCAACTTTTGGCGTAGAACGTAGGATGAACTATAATGCAGTATGAATTTGGAAACAGCTCGTTGCTTATTTCAAGGTGTATGATCACGTGGTACTTACAACAAGAACAAGTACCGATTCAAAGTACGCATTCTTTTATAGTGTCCTTATTACGTAACGGATTTTGATGAAATATGGCGCATCAAACACGTCTTGTTAAGCGTTAAGCTGCATTTGGTGGTCTTTGTACGTTGGCCCAAACTTCTGTCGTTCTACCGACACGGAAATCGATTCTTCGCAAAAACGACATATGTCTGTGCCGAACTCCCTGGACGACCAAATGCAGCTCACGAAGACGCGTTTGCTGCGCCATATTTGATCAAAATTCGTTTCATATTAAGGAAAATATCAAATAATACTTACTTTGGAGTGGGCGACATTGTTGTTGTTGTAACCTCGTGATCATGCACCTTGTATTTAGTACTAAAATTAATAATTTATAAAAACTGTTATATTTTGATACTCGGAATTGTTAATAAAACTAATATTCACTAAAATTGGATAAATCAAATGCATACCTACAATTGGTCAATGTACATGTACGTACAATTTCGTGATTCTTCTTGGTTTTAATAGTGACAAATTTAATTCTGCATGATCAAGGTGTATGATCGCGTGGCTACAAAAACAACAACACGTATTGAAACTTCCAGAAATCCTCCGATTCAGTGTACGCATTCTTTTATATTGTCATTATTTTGTAACGGATTTTGATGAAATATGGCGCATCAAACGCGTCTTGTTAAGTTGCATTTGGTGGTCTCGGTACTTTCGCCCAAACTTCTGTACACGGAAATCGATTCTTCGCAAACACGACATACGTAATTTTACCGATTTAATACGGCATTTACTTTCATGGGTAAAGTACAGTATTGTTCACATTATATTTTAATAATTTTTATAAGTTTAAAACTTTAATTAGAAACAAAATAAGAAACACGCTCGTTATAATTGTCTTTCATTTTTATTACCGAAGCCTCCATTTAGACACTCAAACACTCATGTCCCGGAAGGGCACGAATACTGGTATATCCTGTCGACAACTACGTCATATTACATGAAATGACAATTACGTCACGTGGTTTCCGAACGACATGACGCCATGTTTTTTTCGCTGTGTTTACAGTAGATTTCCTTTAATATCTTGCTAATGGGATGACATATTTTTATGAAATATACCGCAGCAAATGCGGTACTCGTTGCCCTTTATTGTATAGGCGGCTTTAATCTCATAATTATGTCGTTTTGACGAAGAATTGGTTACCGTAAATGTAAACAAGAGCTGTAGGAGAACAGCATAGCTCGACTACGAGGGTTGTCGATGTACACATAGCTTGACAAACAAGGTGGCCGCGGCCTGCATAAAAACCTTAACCAAGGTTGACTAAAAACCTTAACCAAGGGAAATTAAGTAAGTAATTCAAGGTTAAATGTAGGTCAATGTCAGATATAAGTCAGGGGTTATTGATGTACATCACTAGGAGATACAGTTTTCCAAGTATGGTTGCTGTAGGCCCAGGAGTATTCCATATACAAGCTTGACTAAAAACCTTAACCAAGGGGAAATAACTAAGTAATCCAAGGGTAAAGGTAGGTCAAGGTCAAATATAGGTCAGGGATTATTAATGTACATCACTAGGAGATGAAGTTGTCCAAGTATGGTTGCTGTTGGCCCAGGAGTATTCCATATACAAGCTTGACTATAAACATTAACCAAGTTTGAGTACAAACCTTAACCAAGGGGAAATAAGTAAGTAATTCAAGGTTAAATGTAGGTGAAGGTAAAATATAGGTCAGGGGTTATTGATGTACATCCCTATGAGAAAAAGTTATCCAAGTATGGTGTCTGTATGCACAATAGTATTGCATGTACACGTTTGACTAAAAACCTTAACCAAGGTTGACTAAAAACCTTAACCAAGGGGAATTAACTAAGTAATTCAAGAGGAAATGTAGGTCAAGGTCAAATATAGATCAGGCTTATTGATGTACATCCCTATGAGAAAAGGTTGTCCAAGTATGGTGTCTGTATGGACAATAGTATTGCATGTACAAGCTTGACTAAAAACCTTAACCAAGGTTGACTAAAAACCTTAACCAAGGGGAATTAACTAAGTCATTGAAAGTTAAATGTAGGTCAAGGTCAAATATATGTTAGGGGTTGTTGATGTACATCACTAGGAGATGAAGTTGTCCAAGTATGGTTGGTGTAGGGCCAGGAGTATTCAATCTATAAGCTTGACTAAAAACCTTAACCAAGGGGAATTAACTAAGTAATTCAAGAGGAAATGTAGGTCAAGGTCAAATATTGATCAGGGGTTGTTGATGTACATCCCTATGAGTAAAGGTTGTCCAAGTATGGTGTCTGTATGGACAATATTATTCCATGTACAAGCTTGACTAAACACCTTAACCAAGGTTGACTAAAAACCTTAACCAAGGGGAATTAACTAAGTAATTCAAGGTGAAATGTAGGTCAAGGTCAAATATAGGTCATGGGTTGTTGATGTACATAACTAGGAGATGAAGTTGTCCAAGTATGGTGGGTGTAGGGCCAGCAGTATTCCATATACAAGCTCGACAAAAAAGCTTAACCAAGGCGTGACGGTGACGCCGACGCCGACGCCGACGCCGACGCCGACGCCGACGCCGACGCCGGGGTGACTACATAAGCTCTAACTATTCTTCGAATAGTCGAGCTAATACAAACTAGAGCAGGTGAAAGTAAGAAATAAACGGTACTCGATTCTTTGTGAAATATATAAGTTATTGTACAGAACTTTCATAGCACCCATACAATACATAATGTCATTTGGTGCGCTACATATCATCAAAATCCGTCCGTTTGTTTGGAAGATTTTAATGAAAATGACGTCACAGATTATGTCACGTCGGAAAATCGGGTTCGGAAACCACGTGATCACACACCTTCCGTTGGAGTCTGAATTTAAATGCCGTAAAACACAGAAAATTGCATTCGAAGAGCTGCGAAGTAGAGTAGATTGCAAGAGATACCTTTGCAACTAAACAACCGCCACCCACCCTCCCCCCCCCCCCCACGTTCACCAAATTTTGGATCCGCCCCTGATACCGCAACCATTGCCTCCATGTAGCATAATAAAGGGGGTTGGATAAATGCTGTTTATATCTGAAGTAACCTAATATACATTGTACATGAAGTGCCGTTTTTGCCTTTATTTGTTCACCTCTTACCCCTAATCGCGGCCTCTGATTGGTCAGTCCCAATTGCAAATTCAAGATGGCGGAGGATTTTAAAATCTAAATCGCTGTCGATTCAGCTGAATTTTACCGAGTTTTACAGTATATGCAAAGTAGCCAACGACAAGGTCATACATGCATGTATTATGATTTTAATGCTGATTATGACAACTGTGGAGTCTAAAGCCAATCGATATTGAAACGAATCGTAAATAAATCGGGGCAGATACAATACCGAATCTGCCTAGCGTGGACGTCGTCATTTTGCTTTGAATAACCTCACTCGATTTGTGACGTATGTCGAGGGAGTGACGTCACTCACGCTCAAACAATTACGTTCAGTATGCGGTATAAATTAAATACATGATTAGTGATTAAATACAAGGTTTACTAAAGCTCACCCCAATAAAGCTGTCTAAGGCACAACCAAATATAGTTTATATTCGAAGGCACTAACCATGTATTTATTATATGTTCAGGCAAGTCGTTTACGCTATTTGTTTTATACTGTACTCCTTTTGGGCACAAAAACCGGAAACTCCTCGGTATATCCGAAAACCATCCAACATTACTATCAGTGTGTGTTTCGAAGTAATATAAATGCTACCCGTCTCAAAACTGCAATGCACCATGCTGTGCTTATATAATAAATAGAGAATACCAGGTTAACCCTTTCACTCCTAAGTAACTGGAATGGATATTGATATGTGACTTTTACAACCAATCCAACAGTCACAAAATGATTTTCAGACTGGGCCATTTATGGAAATGGGGTATTTTTGTTCTAAAAAATATGACAATTACTTGCAAAAAGTGCAGATCCTGATGAGACGGCTCGTTACGAGCCGGCTCATCTGGATCTGCACGTTTTGCCAATAACATTATACAGGCCTGTAGTGTTTAAAGGGTTAATGTATTTTGATATCGGAATTCCGAGGCTTGCCGAGGAATTCCTACCATTTCCGAGCCGAGCCTGATACACTTGATATCAAAAGACACTAGCCTGGTATTCTATTTATCAGGTAACGTTTTACGCTCGAAAATGACCACATATGACGTCGTTATATATGGACGGAACGCGGACTTGTTTACGTTTCGTCATTACACTGAAGAAATTCGGTAACGTCACGTGTCGTCATCCGACCAATGGAACGTCAGTTTTCGCTTCGTTGTGACCCGGATGTTTGTATCAGGTCAATGCCTGATACAGCAATATGTTATCAGTCGGTACGTATTAGGTCAATACAGGGCAGGTTACCTGATAAATGCACGTATATACATACATCAGTAAACTCACAATGCACACTATTATCTGCGCTAATATTCGAATAATTGTAAATTTCATTGTTTCAAAATACTTGAAATCTAGCATCTGCTGAGCATGAGCTCTGTTACAGCTCATGGTCATATAATCAAATTGCTTGCTTGCAAGCATATGTTTAGAAACGCTAATGACATGGGCTAGAATAACGCAGCAGGTTGTGTAAGATATTCTATTTACGTGTTTCAAGTAATTACAGCGAAACCTCTCTAAACCGGACACCCTGGGAGGTCCCCAGGGTGTCCGGCTTAGAGAGGTTTCACTGTAAATCAGACATGTGATCATTATAGGCCATAGTTGCGTGCATTGCGACAGACACCTGGGACTAATAACCAATAAACTCATCAAAAATAAGATCACATGTGTTTTCATGGTGTCTTATTTAGAGAGGTTTCACTGTATTTGTTGCCATGGAGGTGTTGTATACTGTCGAACCTGTGCTAAAGACCACCTCCGAATAGCAATCACCTGGCTGTAAAGGTCACACATTTGTTGTCCCAATGGAACAATTACTATATAAATGACCCTGTGAATAAAGACCATCTGTGAACAAAGGCCAGATTTGTCACTTCCCATGGCTGGCCTTTATTCACAGGTTTGACTGTATACATGTATATGCCACGTACCTCGTCCTTTATTGGAGTTGGGTTCCAGTCTGCCTGGTCACGTCCAACGTAGTCCATATACATCATCATTAATGTAGAACCTGTGTGGATCATTGTGGATAGTGGACGCCGCGGAACCTCTATAAATCAGACACACTGGGGGGTCCCCAGTGTGTCCGGTTTAGAGAGGCTCCACTGCAATTATCGTGTATGCGAATGTGTTTCGTTATATGTTACAATAAAATATGACCGCCATTATATGTACCACTGGTGCTGCACTCCGCGCAGGTTTAAAATGTTTCGCGTCGAAATTTGCACCGGAATGGATTCCTGACGAATTCCCATTCAGATACATAGATAATATACCACATAACGATATGTAGCTCTAGTATCCGGCGCAAGACATTTGCACCGGTTAATAGACGAAAACTGCGTTTATGCGATAATAACTCTAAGTACAGCCGATTGTATCTCGTCCCAAAACCGACGCATTTTCGACGTGAAACATTTTACGCCGGCGCGGAGTGCAAGGTCAGTGATAAAAGACACTTAGAGAATACTAGTCTTGCGTCTTTTGGTAGGAAGTGTACAGGCTAGGAAACGCGTAGGAATTTCGAGAACTTCCTAACCTTTTCGAGCGGAGCCTGATGAAAGTGATATCAAAATATACAAGCCTAGAGGTCGTTTCACTAAACTTCGTACGACTAAAATGTTCGTAAGTACAAATTTAGGATCGTCTGGAAATTTCAATTGATGGATCTACATTTATTGAGCATAGGCTGCTTATGCAGCCTATGCTCAATAAATGTAAATCCGATAATTGTGTACATGAAAACATTGTTAATGTGAAAATTTACAGACTATCATAATTTTCCACTTACGAACATTTTAGTCGTATGAAGTTTAGTGAAACTGGCCCCGGGTATATTACTTATGTACATGTACATGTAACGTCACCTGACGTAGTTTTCGAATACGGATTGACAAGAATACATTGTATCAGCGTCACTGAGGGATCGTAGCTTAGCCTAGTTGTCCAAATAGTATATTTTATGACATTTATTTATTGATTGTCACAATAGCGATTGTAGCATGATTTGTTGTTAAAAAGAGCTATTTGGACTCAGGTTGGGTTTAAACTTTATTTATTTTACAACTATTACAAACAAGCGCGAGAGCACTTGTATACAAATGCTTTCGTTGGCACAGATGAAGGCGTAATGGTGGTCAGCCAGGTTGGGTTGGTTATAAGGTTGGACCCACATTGGGTCGCCTTGGGCGCCGTTTGATAATCCGAGCACGGGTGGTAACCCGTGACTCTGAGATCTACATGTTAATTTCGAATAAATCCACGATCGATTGCGTATTAACCCTTTCACCCCTAAGTAACTGAATGGCTGCGATATGTTAATATTTTTCACAGAAAGTGCAATTCAGATGGTGATCACAACAACGTTACGTTGCTCATATCCTGATCAGACTGTGCGGATGCACATGCTGATATGGAACTACTTTACACTGTTTGCAATACCCATACGCCCCCTTTCTCCAGTCACAGCCACAAATCAGCGTGTTTATTTTACGGGACTACTTTTGACATTAACCCACTACATATATTACGGTATGGTTTGGCGTACAGTGTGTACCTGTAATACTTACATATGACGAGAACAAAGATTATCCGAAAGACCCTGTGCTTTACCACGTCATAAATGGAATACATACTGGCGATGAGTGTTGTTACCTGAAATATACAAACAGTGAAATTGAATGGGTTTAACGTCACAGCAACAGCTAAGGTCATATAGAGACGGGACTGATTGTAATTCCGTCGATGAAAACACCCTTCATGTTTCTAACGAGCAATATATAGAGGATATTCATATTTTTGCAACGAATATGACATACATGTTCATCGAGTGGTATGGAATGTCCATATTTCACGAGTTCCGTTAGGCACGAGTGAAATATGGATATTTCACACCACGAGATGAACATATGAATATGAATATGAATATTCTATTTATTATATACCGCTCCATGGAAATTAGCAGTTTTTTACACTGTATACGGTAATGAATGTGTATATGCAGCCTATTTGCAGTCCGGCACTGCAGGTGCGCGTTATGAATATAGATAGCGGAAGTAGTCGTATTTTCACCGGAAATTGTTGTTTTCATCGATGAGAACATATGACTTTTATTTACATCGTATAACTTTGTATTTCATGGATAGGTATATAATATAGATTGTTATCACGCTACAGTAGTGTGATATTTGAATAGGAGCAACACTTGACACAAATCTCATAATTCCCATTATTCCAGTGACAGCCACATTTGATATTAACAAGGTGTATGATCACGTGGTACTAACACCAAACATAAGTACCGATTCAAAGTACATGTACGTATTATTTTATAGTGTCCTTATTACGTAACGGATGTTGATGTAATATGGCGCATCAAACGCGTCTTGTTAAGCTGCATTTGGTGGTCTCTTTATTTTCGCCCAAACATATGTCTGTCGTTTTCAAAGTTTGCGAAGAATCGATTTCACTGTTTCCGACACGGAAATCGATTCTTCGCAAAAACGACATAAGTTTGTGCCAAACTGTCTAGACCTTCAAATGCAGCTCATGAAGACGCGTTTGCTGCGCCATATTTCATCAAAATCCGTTGCATATTAAGGAAAATATCAAATAATACTGTTAACGGCCGTTGATGTTGCTAATATCACTTTATGTTGGGCCAACTGGCTTGAATATATAGTTAATATGTAGGCATGCAGGCCGGATTAATCCGAAAATGAGTGTATAATTACATAAAATATATGTTCAGCGTTGAAATTATAATAATCTGACCTGTTGCCAGGTCCTCAGCACACCAAAGTCACTTCGCACCACCCCATAGAAGTTATAGGACTATAGTCTGTTTCACGAAAGCTGCCCAAATTTTACGGCCATTTAAGCAATTCAGAAACAATATTTTTTTCGATAATATTAAATTAATGGAAAATTTAAGAATGAGCCTTCTTTTTATTTCGTGAAATTTGGTCAAATATTGGTTTTATTACGAAAAATGATTTCTCTATGGGAATTTAACATGGGGGAAAAAGTGGTAAGGAAGTGTGAGAGGAGTCAAAAAAACGAAAAATTTTGGAAATTGACTCCGAAACCTGACTAGATAGCTTGGATATGATCTAACTAAGAAAACAAAATGTTAAATTTTAAAAATCGGTCCAGTATTTCTGAAATTCTAAAAGATTTCCCCATGTTAAATCCCCATAGACATCTTCACACCGTGAAGATGTCTATGGGATTTAACATGGGGAAATTTTGTTTTCGCAATAAAATCAATATTTGACCAAATTTCACGAAATAAAAAGAAAGCTCATTCTTAATTTTTCCTTTAATTTAATATTATCAAAATAAATCTTGTTTTTGAATTGTTTATATAGCCGTAAAATTTGGGCAGCTTTCGTGAAACAGACTATAGTACTAATCATATTATATCATGTGTAGAACAGGATTCAGTTATCACGTACAAGAAAGCCACAACGGTACCTACTCCCAGTAGCAAGTTTATGCCAGGATCATTCGACTCCTCTATCTGCGTTTTTTTTTTGTCAGTCTGTAAAATTTAGGAGATTGACGTCTAATTTCATGAACAAACTTTCATAATTTCAAACGATAAAACAATTAGCTTACAAATAATCTATTTCAGCATTAATATCGAATACAATTGTTGAACATAAGAGCAAATGCAATTTTTAAAGTGAATGACTGAGAGTCGTCAACATGACAAAATTATTCAGAACATTGGAACCCATCTGAACAGGACACCAATAAACATATGTGATCATGCTTTTAACGGGTATCTTGGTCATTAATCCCACGTGATAATGCCTGTTTGTGATCGCATAGCACATAGCTATGTCTCAGAATGATGAAATGTTTGATTTACAGTGAACCTCTAAAACGGATACCCTGGGGACATCCCAGGGTGTCCTGTTTATAGGTTTCACTGTTTATAGGTTTCACTCATTCTTTTGGAGTCTGTAACTGTGGGTCAAACCAGCGATATCAGGTTGCGTTCGATTTAGAGTTGTTTCACTGTTCTAATGCATTTACATGTATATAGAGAATAGTAGGTTAGTGCCGTGAATGGGAAAAAATATCCGGCACGCCTCAAGAATTTCTTTATTTCTCATCAGAAGTATATGTTGTGACCACTCATTTGAACCGTCTCGCCGAGACGGTTCAAATGAGTGGTCACAACATATACTTTGGTTCAGAAATAAAGAAAATAGATAGAGAATAGTAGGTTAGTGCCGTGAATGGGAAAAAATATCTGGCAAGGCTCAGGAGACGGGATGGGCGAGGCTCTGCCGAGCACATCCCGTTTCCAAGCCGCGCCAGATTTACAGTTATTGAGCATAGGCTGCATATATGTAAATCCATGAATTGAAACTGACTACCTCAAAACACACCTTTGTATTTATGATAACGAACATAAATTATCATCGGATATACATGACAAAGAAGCATATCAAAATTAGGCACAACTAAATTTTCTCTCTGTCCGGTTTAGAGAGGTTCCACTGTAATAATAATAATATAATAATTAAAATAATAAAAGTACAATGTATTAATATTAATATTAATATTATTAATAATAATAATTATAATAATAATAATAATAGACGAATACAAATAATGAAAGTACAATGTATTAATAATAATGTTATAATATTTATAATAATAATAATATTTATATTACTGAATAACAATAATTATAATAATAATAATAATAATAATAATAATATACTAATACAAACAATAAAAGTACAATGTATTACTAATAATATTAATAATAATAATAATAATAACAATAACACAGCACCACAGTAAACGCAACAGTCTATGTTTTTCCTTAAATACATATTTGTAATTTGTAGATGTATATCCAATGTAAATGTAAATGTAAATGCAGCGTGATTTAACAAACAACAAAAAAGCATACACACAGATATTCGTTGGTCTGTGATTCTAACACAACTGATACATTTTGATAATTAAGCATATTAGAATATATATACGAAAATGTTAGTCATTTGATAGTGCACCAGCTTGGAAATGCACTAGAACCCTACCCTGCTTCCATAATATCTATTTCATCAAATCTAATTCGCGTTATTCGGACGGGAAACCATCATTGATTAGTGACCTTGACTGGAGAAATAGGCTTATGGGATTTGTTACCAGTGTAGATCCTGTATCCGATTTCACCAACCTTGCAAAGTATACTTTTCTAGCAAAGTATACTTTGAGGGAGTAATCATTTATTGTTCCTGAAATGCATTATTTCATATACAACTAACGACTGCATATATTTGATGATTACAAGTATGCAGAATTATTATACCGAATGTATTACATTATCACAGCCAAAATGGCTGTGATAATGTAATAAATTCAGTATAATAAAAATTAATAAATTTATCTTTAAAATGAAAATTTCTCCCTCAAAGTATACTTTGCTAGATAAGTATACTTTGCAATGCTGGTGAAATAGGGCCCAGCTGAGCAATAGTTCAATCCGGTAGCCTAATAACAATTTATATGGCGGCTGCACTGATATAATGGCGAACAGTGTAGATCCTGGTCAGAATGTGCGGATGCACAGGGTGACCTGGATATACACGGGTCGCAAAAACCCATAAGCCCCAATTATCAGTTGACAACCACATATAACCTAACCGTTTACCACAAACTTGCCGATTGTCTGTTCCACGTCTTGCTGCCGACGAAATTTTGGCTATTAAACGCATTAAATCTGAAAAATATTAAAAAGTAAGTAATTTTTCATCAATAACAAAAATGTTGCCCTCCCCAAAAAAATGTATTTGATGAAATTCCATCAAATATTGATTTCATTGCGAACAAACGATTTTCCTATGGGAAATTGACATGGGGCCGATATTTCCAAAACTTTTCGTTTAGAAAACATTTGGAAATTGACTCCGAAACCTGGCGAGATATCTTGAAAATGATGTAACTAAGAAAACAAGTTAGATTTTGAAAATCGGTCCACAAATAAAAAAAAAATCTATTTTTAGCCCCCATGTTAAACTACCATAGGAAAATATTTTTTTCGCAATAAAATCAATATTTGATGGAATTTCAAAAAAAATATTTTTTTTGGGAGGGTTACTTTTTTGTTATTGCAATTAAATATGTTTTAGATTTAATGTGTTTAATAGCCAAAAGTTAGTCGGCAGCAAAACATGGAACAGACTGTAGTCCCCGCTAGTTTCATTTTTAGAATGGGTCTTCCGCGAACTATTTTCCCATAAGCTGCACCCATTCTGCTCTGGATATTCACTAGGTTCAATAATTTGTGGCTAAAAAATCAGCAATTTCTGCAATTGAGTGATGTTACACATTCTGTTGCATGTATTGAATGGCATACACCGTTTTGACTATTTATCATGGATCCGCAACTGAAAATCTTCTCGGATTTGGCGGCCATATTGAATTTCCAATATGTCATCAAAATATGAAAGTAGCGACTCTTTTGTGTATCATATGTCAATTACAGTACCACCTGAACTTATACCAAACATTGCTATTTATTATATACCTACCCATGACATACATAGTTATGCGATGTAAATACAAGTCATATGTTCTCATCGATGAAATAAACATCTTCCGGTGAAAATACGACTACTTCCGCTATCTATATTCATAACGCGCACCTGCAGTGCCGGACTGCAAATAGGCTGCAAATACCCATTCATTACAGTATACAGTCTAACAAACTGCTAATTTCCATGGAGCGGTATATAATAAATAGAATATTCATATTTTTGCTACGAATATGACATATATGTTCATCTCGTGGTGTGAAATGTCCATATTTCACGAGTGCCTAACGGCACTCGTGAAATATGGACATTCCACACCACTCGATGAACATATATGGCATATTCGTTGCAAAAATATGAATATCCTCTATTTGTCCTTTTTTAAGCGAAAGATATACATGTAGATCCATTATCTGTGTTATGGGGGCAATCTTGGATTTCATGCTCCAGCGACTTCGTACGAATGATTTTCAAAAATATCCCCTGAAGTGTTGAACTACAACTTGTGTAGAACACATATCGAAATGAAAACTCTCTACAAGCATTTGTTGGCAGGTCCCTGTAAAACATGCATTTGATCATTCGGAGCCATATCTGCGTGCTATGCGATCATGAACAGACATTATCACCCGAGATCAATTACCAAGAAGCTCATCAACATGTGATCAAGGGTGTTTTTTTGGTGTCCGGTTTAGAGGGGTTACGCTGTACTAGAAACCAGAATATATATGTGGCTGTGACTGGCGGAATGGGGCTGATGGCTTTTGCGACCAGTGTAGATCCAGACCAACCTGTTCATCTGCATTGACTGATAAGGATCTGCACCATTCGCCATTCCATAATTGAAATAACCGCCATCTTCGAACAAGCCATATAGATCAGATGAGTGTTTTGGGAGGTTCTGCCATCATGTAGCCAATTAAGAGTTGATGCCTGAAGAATTACCATCTAAAACTAATAGCGGCTTTCATTACCGGACAACGGAAAAGTATTAAGCCATTATTGGGGTCTGAGGCATTTGATTGCGTTCATTATGTTGTACAATCATTGAAGCAACGGTGAGTTATGCCAATGACGACCACCCGCAAATAGAGCGATCTTAACCAATTTGGTGCTGAGGATACGCCATTTTGTTTGTGGGAAATCATAAATATTTTCTTTACATGAGCTCAGAAATATATGTCGTGACCACCATTTGAACCGTCTCGTCGAGACGGTTCAAATGAGTGGTCACAACATATATTTTCATTTAGGAATAACAAAAATAAAAATAAAATATTTAAAAAAAAATTGTATTCCTAATGTTATGGGTTAAGTAAAAACAATGACATCGTTATTACGAAGTCACTCATCTCGCTTGCAACCTTGATAATAAAATGAACATACGTCCGATGTAACTTTGCCGTTTGATGTTCAGATGTGCCGTGTATGCGACAGCACCATCAATAGACGCACATTATGCCAAAATATTACTAACATCTGTGAAGGGGTCAAAGGCCTTAGGTCATATAACTATATTTAGCTTCTATGATAATTGCTTCGTAAGTGTGATGTAATATATAACCTATGTGAATAGTCTCTAGTTTCTGTATACTATTTTGTATGGTACATCGAGTTGCCATCTCCGGCATCTTTGTATATACAAGCCATCGTACCGTTTCACCACTTCGAATGATATGACAGTAAAATAATAACATTTGGTACAATACATCATAGACAGATATGACAACAGCGTGCTAAATGTATAGTTTATTGATAGTGTACATGTACATGTTAAACACATGTAAAGCCGTATTTATTCACTGAGCAGGCAATTGATAATACACTTAAATAACGGCTTACATGTCACTTTATTTCATACATACTATTACGCAGTTGTTACCGGATTCTGAAAATAATTAACAATGGCTTAACAAGCTCTTCAGAAATCAGACTTTGTATGTACATGTGATGAACACAACCCATAGGACGATATACTTTAATTTAGCGGAAGTGACACCGTATATTACACACAATTGTGCACGTTTTAATTCGGCACAGCTGAGGCTCAACCAATGAAGCTGCTTACTTTCAAACACCTTATTCGAGTATTTTGTAATACACACATTTCAGGCGCGGATCCAGGATTTCGGGATATGGGGGGGGGCGTAACTATTTTGCAATACTTGACTATATTATCGAACGAGTTTAACATAGTCTAGTATTGCAAAATAGTCGACCGAGCGGAGCGGAGCAGAAAAATGCATGGAATACATGGCACTTGGCATGAAACGTGCCTTGTAACTTGTAAAAAATCTTTACTGGGCGAATTTTAGGGGGGGGCGCGCGCTGGGTCCGCCCCCCCCCCCTGAATCCGCCCATCCATTTACAAATATTGACACGATTAGCGGAGGCTGTGGCGCATAATACATCATTTTTACGCAGCCCCGTAGGGGACATGAATTCTTTTTTATTAATTCGTTCCCACGAAATAACAATTCGTTCCCTCAAATTATTAATTCGTTCCCACGAAATAACAATTCGTTCCCTCGATTTAACAATAAGTTGCAACGAATTAACAAATCGTTCCCACGAAATAACAATTCGTTCCCTCGAATTAACAATTCATTCCCACAAATTAACAATTAGTTCCCTCGAATTGACAATTCGTTTCCACGAAATAACAATTCGTTCCCTCGAATTGACCATTCATTCCCACGAATTAACAATATCGTGGGAAGAAATTGTTAATTCGAGGGAACGAATTGTTATATCGTGAGAACGAATTGTTATATCGTGGGAACGAATTGTTATTTCGTGGGAACCAATTGTTAAATTGAGGGAACGAATTCGGTTTTAATTCGGTGAACTGGCATTGCGGAGGTGGCAGCGTATACATTCATTCATCATGGTCCGTTTTACTTCGGAGAAAGTGATAACCTAACATTAAGGTTACGTGTGATCTAACAAACTCTGTGATCATAACGGCCATTGGGGGGTTTATTGGCTCAGATTGTTATTAAGACACGTGCAAAGCTGGTAATTCATTGATTGATTGCCGGGGTAATTGGAACCGTCCATGAGTGGAAAAACCTTATTGCGTTCCGAACATTTCCAAGAACTGAAAGAAACAGAAGAATACGGTGGGCGAACTGTGTCATATACACATGTTTTATGTTATTGTTTTTATCCGGAAAATACGCCTAAATATACAGATACAAGATATTGTATATCCTAAATTGATATTTGCTAAACATTTAACCTCCCTACAACAGCCACCTCTCTATAACAGCCGATATTTTATATCCGAAATGGTTATTTGCCACTACATGTATATTTAACGTCTTTACAACAGCCACCCTTCTATAACAGCCGATGTTTAATAGCCGAAATGGACAATTGCCTCCATATGTATCCTCCCTACAACAGCCACCCCTCTATAACAGCTGATAGTTTATATCCGAAATAGACCAAACACTTTACAACAGCCACCTCCCTACAACAGCCACCTCTCTACAACAGCCACCGGTCTACATCGGCAAATCTTGTGTATTCCAAAGGGTGGCCGTCGTAGAGAGATTGCACTGTATTATAATTCCAGAACAAAAATATTTACACGATTCCCTAACATTTGATTGGCCCGTAGCAAGACTCTGTCCAAAGTTAATATCCCAGTAAACTCCCACGCCGAACTACTTTCCGTAACCGTGAGGCACAGTCAAAATAATTCTTAAGAAAACGGAAAATATACATATTTTCTTGATTAATTTATTTCAAATGCTGGAATTATAAGGAACGAATGGCCTTTTTGTGGAATTTATCGGGGATATAAACTTTGAAAAGTCGCGGGAATACTGGACGAGGCCGGCGGGAATACTGGACGAGGCCTTCCGGCCTTCGTCCAGTATTCCCGCGACTTTTCCAAGTTTATGCCCCGATAAATTCCACAAAAAGGCCATTCATTCCTATAATAAATAGTTCACTCAATTTAGATGCGATACTCATAGTCACCCCCGGAAAAGGGCACGTCTTCATCAGGGGCCCGTTTCACTAAACTTCGTACAACTAAAATGTTCGTAAGTGCAAAATTATGATAGTCTGTAAATTTCACATTAAAAATGGTTGATTGTAAACAATTATTTGATTTACATTTATTGAGCATAGGCTGCATATGTAAATCCATCAATTTACAGACGATTCTAAATTTGCACTTACGAACATTTTAGTCGTACGATGTTTAGTGAAACGGGCCCCTGCTCAAGACGCCGTCCTCACAGACATAGACGACTAAGCCGTTTCGTACTTACTTCGAGAAAACTTACATTTATATGTAAGTTTTCTCGAAATATCTACGAAACGGCTATGTCTGTAAGGCATAACTGTACATTTTCTCGGAATAACTTCCAAACGGTTAGAGCTATGAGGTCAGTGTTTTATCCCGTCAACACAGTGCGTATGTGCCGTGCAACACGGTGCCGTGAAACATTTTTGATATCCAGTCAATACTATTTTTGCATTTTAAAGCCATTTTTGGTGTTGACGGGATAAATAGAATAATCGGTTAGTGCCGTGAATGGGAAAAAATATCTGGCGCGGCACTGAAACGGGATGTGCTCGGCAGAGCCTCGCCCATCCCGTTTCCTGAGCCTTGCCAGATATGTTTTCCCATTCACGGCACGAACCTACTATTCTCTATCTATTTTCCTTATTTCTGAACCAAAGTATATGTTGTGACCACTCATTTGAACCGTCTCGGCGATACGGTTCAAATGGTGGTCACTACATATACTTCTGATGAGAAATAAAGAAATTCTTCAGCCTTGCCGGATATTTTTTCCCATTCACGGCACTAACCTACTATTCTCTATATATGCGTACATGTATAAAACGATCCTCAGTGATGTTGATGTGTCATAGCGGCGCTCCAGATAAGGTGTATATTAGCGTATTTTACGCGCTTATTTTAGCAGAATACGCATCAAAAGTGGGAATACAAAATACTCACAGCAATGTGAAAATACGCATTGATTTTCAAATTGAGCAGTGGAAATATTGTAATAAAGTTGAACATTTACATAGTTGAGCTGTTTGCTTTTTTTGCAGATCAAATAAGTGAATTTTTAAATTTGTTTTATTTTTATCATTTGTTCCTTATTTAATGAGGAAATAAATCAATACGCAGTAAAATACGCATTGCATTTGAAATATTGTGGTATACTACTTATCTGGAGCTCTGATCATAGCTATAGAGAATAGTAGGTTAGTTCCGTGAATGGGAAAAAATATCCGGCAAGGCTCAAGAATTTCTTTATTTCTCATCAGAAGTATATGTTGTGACCACTCATTTGAACCGTCTCGCCGAGACGGTTCAAATGAGTGGTCACAACATATACTTTGGTTCAGAAATAAGGAAAATAGATAGAGAATAGTAGGTTAGTGCCGTGAATGGGAAAACATATATGACAAGGCTCAGGAAATGGGATGGGCGAGGCTCTGCCGAGCACATCCCGTGTCCGTGCCGCGCCAGATATAACCTACTATTCTATTTATCCCGTCAACACCTAAAAATGGCTGTAAAATGCAAAAATTGTATTGACTTGATATCAAAAATGTTTCACGGCACCGTGTTTCACGGCACATACACACTGTGTTGACGGGATAAATTTTGAACAATACATGTAGTCTTCTAAAAAAGCAACAACATCAACTTCGAAACGGTTAGACCGCGTCATCGGATCTATCTCAAAACCTCTCGGCGTACCTGCGCCTTAACGTAGTATAGGTTTTCACGTAGTGGCCTAGATATGTAGGAGCGTGTATCTGGACGAGGGTATCAGCCAAGAAATAATAAAAGAAACAAACACGAGATAAGCACGGGAATGTAACAAATCCCAGAACAACTCGAGTGCATCTGCCATTCGGATCACTCTCCCTTTATCACCCATTGTGTTTCCTGCTGGTAAAGCATCCGTTAGCAACGCGTTTGAAAATCGGGTTTATTTACCGTAAGGCGTGTATAAAGTATAAGATCCGGTTATGAACATACTGATCTAATCCGATATCAAAGTGTCACTGAGTGGCGAAACAGAGTAGGATATTTGAGCATGGTTTGGTTTTTGTCATATTAAAATTGTCTGCGATACAATGTGAACATACAAACAGTATCGTTAAATGTGTGTTCGCATAAGACCACTGTTTTACTAAACCATCCGATTGTGCTATCGTGATGCTATCATAATGCTTATTACAGATGCTAAACCGTATCCATTCTAACAGATATGTGCATTTAATACTGCATAAACACTTATGGAGGTACATGGGAAATCGGGAATAACGCGGATTAACGAAACTGCTACAGTGAAATCAACAGGTCCCCATGATGTCCGGCTTAGAGAGGTTTCACTGTAAATCAGGAATTCGATTATCCCGAGCCATAGTTGTGTGCTTTGCAATCATGAACAGACATCATCACCTGACATAAATGACGAAGAAGCTCATCAAAAATAAGATCGACGCGTTTTCTTTGTGTTCGGTTTAGAGATGTTCCACTGTATTGTAAGTAAGGCGTGTGCCCAGATGGAGTTGAGAACAATATGTTGATACTCATTACACATGGGCAGTGGAACGTGAATAACCAGGGTGTTCGGTTTAGGGAGGTTCCACTGATTAATGCGCGTGAACTCGTCACATCGTCACATGCGAACATAATCCCATACATTAACATATGCACATTGTCTTCATGCGCGGATCCAGGATTTCGGGTTAGAGGGGGGCGTAACTATTTTGCAATACTTGACTATATTATCGAACGAGCTAAGCTCGTTCGATAATATAGTCAAGTATTGCAAAATAGTCGACCGAGCGGAGGCTAAGGGGGTCCGGGGGCATTTCCGCCCCGGAATCTTTTTGAAATCTACATCGCATTTCCTGCCTTCTGGCGCATTTTGGAACACAAATATTGACACTGTCACAGTATGTTTAGACATGATTTTTGATTGAAAACGTTTTAATTTTGAAACAATAAGACAACGACCGAAAAATGCATGGAATACATGGCAGTTGGCATGAAACGTGCCTTGTCACTTGTAAACAATATTTACTCGGCGAATTTTAGGGGGGCGCGCGCCGGGTCCGCCCCCCACCCCCCTGAATCCGCCCATGGTCTTATATATCTTATTTGAGTTTATGTAGATTTGGCGTTCCAGGAAAATAATTAATGCTAGTTCTAAATATTTAGAGATAGCATGATGAAAATATGTCACCTTCGACAAATATACATTTATAGCTAGTTCAAGAATACAATGGTCGCCGTCGCACTTCGTCTGTTTTCCTCATGGCACGTTATCAAATGACCAATCACCACACGACATAATACTATTGGCTTGAAAGCAAGTCATCTCGGACTAAGCCAACTAATTCAGTTCGAAAATATGTCACCTATCATTAATTATGCTTATATTTAAGGGTGGAAATTGGCTCGAATACCTTCCATACTCGGCCATATGTCACCTTCGACCAATGGACATTTATAGCTAGACTAAGTTCAAGACTACACTAGTCGCCGTTGCACTTGCTCCATGTTCCTCATGACGCGTTATCAAATCGCCAATCACCTCTCAAGCTTGTGATCAGCTATATCGTTGAAACGCTTGACGGGAATTGGTTTAGCACGAGTTTATGTTTCTATTATGTCAAAGCCCGTCTCGCCGATTTGACGCGTCACGGGAAATGGCGGGTTATTCATTTTATGTTCATTTCATCACGATTGCTAATGATTAGGAACTGTATGAACATGCAATAAAATGAAGCCGTTTCATTGGCCGAGCCAGGCTCGGTCAATGAAACGGCTTCATTTTTTATAAAATGGTTTAATGATCTTAAACTTGAACGACTTAAACTTGAACTATAGTACACGAAATCGGTCAATATATATAATTGAAGTACATTCAACAGTTACCACAATACAAAGGCTTGTACGCGAGGATGGAAATAAGCCGGGTTATAGTGTCCCATGTTTCATCTGGACCTGCAGGGATTCCGCTGGGGAAAATAAAAAAATCGTCACTTCAAAAAAAAAAAAATAGAAAAAAAAAAAGGAATAACCAATAGGATAAAAATAAACAATTGGCGATAACAAATTACAATTTTCGAAAATTGTAATGTTTTATCGCCAATTGTTTATTTTTATCGCCAATTGCGAAAGTGGCGATCGCCAGTGGAATCGCTGGACCTGTATTGTGAAAGGATTGTGAAGTGTCTTGACTTGTGTTATTTTGCATTTTCCTTTCGTATTATAGAGAATAGTAGGTTAGTGCCGTGAATGGGAAAACATACCTGGCAAGGCTTAGGAAACGGGATGGGCGAGGCTCTGCCGAGCACATCCCGTTTCCGTCCCGCGCCAGATAGTTTTCCCATTCACGGGACTAACCTACTATTCTATTTATCCCTTCAACATCTACAAATAGCTTGAATATGCAATAAAAATAACCCCAGCCACCGCACATATGCATACGCAGTGATTAGGCCGTATTGACAAGATATCAAAACAGTTTCACGGCACCGTGTTTCACGGCACATACGCACTGTGTTGACGGGATAAAAGAACATACACCACCGATTGCGTTAATCTTGTCAATATGTGTGTGTTTTGTTGTGATTTCAAAATACTTGAATATTGTGCTTGAAAGCAAGCACATTGATTGGTGGAGCCTGAGGTGTGCTACTACACCACATACTCTGACAATCAACCTGCTATTAGGAGAATAATTCACATAAGCTCACATTGAGATATTTTCTAATCCTTATTCACAATATCTGTCCAAGAACGTTGACGTATACATGTATTCAATCTGAAATAAAATATTGTTTAAACCCTTTGAACCCGAAAGCCCGCTATATCGGTTTATGCAAACAGTGCAGATCCAGATGAGCCGGCTCGGAACGAGCCGTCTCATCAGGATCTGCACTGTTTGAAAGTAATTTTCATATTTTTGAGAAAAACAAATACCCCTTTTTATAAATGTAATAGTCTGAACATCATTTTGCGATGATTGGATTGGTTGCAAAACCAACATATCGCAGCCCATTCAGTTACTTAGGGTTGAAAGGGTTAAACTAATCAATCTGATTGATTAAGAGATTGCCAATAGATGTTCAGAAACGTTTACATCAGGCAGTATTAACGCAGAAAGTGGTATACATGTACTATAGTTAATATCGCATATCTTCAACATTAATATCATCTAATGCAACACGACGTACATATAAACATATAATATATATTATAATAGTTTCTAAGCCAATCGCTTGGCAGCATTGTGCTCCACTTATTTCACATATTGAAACATTTAACCTCAATGTGCATTATCACGTGGTAACAACAACAATTTTCCTTAATATGCAATGGATTTTGATGAAATATGTGGCCGCAAACGTGTCTTCATGACCTGCATTTGGTGGTTTAGGGAGTTTGGCACAGACTTATGTCGTTTTTGCGAAGAAAGTTTGGGCGAAAATAAAGAGACCACCAAATGCAGCTTAACAAGACGCGTTTGTTGCGCCATATTACATTAAAATCCGTTACGTAATAAGGACACTATAAAAGAATACGTAATTTGAATCGGTACTTATTGTTGTTGTTAGTACCACGTGATCATACACCTTGAATAAGTTATATATATATTACCAGATTTAATGACTGCCTGTTCGACAGTAAATTTAAAATCAATGCTCGGATGGGACATTGCGTTGTACACTTGGCTGAACTATAATAATGTTATTGTTCACATATTTCATGTTTCAGAAACTAAATGCTGCGGTGGCTAGCGCTCCCACGCGTTTAATTCCTTAAAAATACAATATGTGAACAATGTGCCATATAATTTTATCTTTGTCAAAGGGTTTATTTTTAATTGCATATTAGTGGATTTTCCCGTTGAGTAAGTTGTAAGTAATGTTGCTGACGCACTAGGCTAAATGGAATAGCCTGAAATTGAACGGCGACATGTTAATTAGAGGGTCCAACACCACCATTGAGTTTTCCTACATATATATAAACTAACCAATGACCATACATTTCGCTTTTCTCTGCTACTTTAATTTTTCTTTCGTATGAATGTTGTTTCCCATAACCTGCACACATTCTACTCTGAATATTCACTAATTAAAATATAGGTTTAATTAGTGTTAGCCCTTTGAACCCGAAAGCCCGCTATATCGGTTTATGCAAACATTGCAGATCCAGATGAGCCGGCTCGTAACGAAGTAATTTTCATATTTCTTAGAACAAAAACACCCCCTTTTCATAAATGGACGAATCTGAAAATCATTGTGTGACCATTGGATTGGTCGGAACATTAGCATATCACAGTCCATTCCAGTTCCTTAGTGTTCGAAGGGTTAAGAAAGATACATTCACCCTGATGGTGGTGCAAAACGTCAGCGGCTGGAATTGAAACCTCACATGACAAACATAATCCGACTTACAAAATAATCCCAAAACATATGCTTGAAACTGATGTAAATGATACTTTAACATGCCTGTGAAGTAGATTAGTGCATCACTTGACTAGTTTCTGCAAGCAAAGAGTGTCTATGGCATAACAAATCTGGCTTAATTGTTGAACGTACTACTTTTGACTACACCGTGCATGAATATCTAATGATTTAGCGTGGTTAAACCTAGAACGGCAACATGTTAATTAGACACAGCCGGAACGTTTCATTGATATATTGACAATGGCCCAGCCGCCCACAGGACGAGCACAGGACAATGCGAGATCGTAACTAGCTATTTCCCTTTGCAAATATATTTATATGCACATATGTGCAGTCTGATCTGGGTCAACACTGATTTAAATACGATTAATAAGTGTGAAAATAGTGAATCTGGCAAATAATACAGTTCTGGAACAGATTGCGTAGATATGGAGAATGATCTGGATCAGCACTAGTCGAAAACACTAAAATGGCTTCTTTACACAACAAATCATACGCCATTCGGTTTTATTACAAGCTATTAGACCATACAATATACAAGTTGGACCGGATTTCAATAAATAACTTCAAAGGGAAATAACTAGCTACGATCCCCCATTCAAATGAATGCAAGTGTGAAAGTTATAGGTCAAACGGAGAGTTACCTGTGCGGGCACAATATAGGAAGCGAAACAGAAATAAACAGCAATCATGATTTCCATCATTAATATCCTCACGCCACCGGAACTACTTTATCAGGTAATTGTTGTTCAACGAGGCATCAGTGCTATAAATAAACAGGGCCAATCATTATTTGATGGATGTTCATTGATAGACGCTGCTGAAATCAACACCGTAACATCGACTCCACCAGCGAGACAAATGATACCCGAATGATTGACGCAGTGATACACAACCGCATGTGTCAATATTGCCGAGATATCAACGTTTCTGAACACAGTGGAACCTCTCTAAACCGGACACCCTGGGAGGTCCTCAGGGTGTCCGGTTTAGAGATGTTCCACTGTATTTAAGCACTCGATGGCAAAGTATTGTCATTTTCTGTTTGTTACAAGGAAATACATTCCTCCAGAATCACGGTAAATCACTGGGTATATACAGCATGTAATATGAAAATAGGCGCTACCTATGACGGTTTTCGCCGATATTGATTTCCAGAGTCAGACAATTTTTCTGAAAATGACGCCAAAAACTTGACAAAATAATAATGTGTACACATCCGCATGCGCTCGTTTTATTTGATCACTTCTCAACGCCATTTACCGAAAATACGTCAGTCATACACGCGTCTATGAGCCCTCGAAAGTTAACAATATAGTGAAAAATCTCTAAACCGGATACCCTGGGGACCTCCCAGGGTGTCCGGTTTAGCGAGGTTCCATTGTATTTATAAACGAGTCACCACGTGTTACATTTCCAGCCATAATTACGTCCCCGTAAATAGAGGCGATGTGATAACTACACAGGTGGCAAGTAACGCTTAAGTATTGCGACATTCTCAGACAGTAATCCCAAGGTGTGTGATCACGTGGTACTAACAACAACAACAAGTACTGACATTTCCAGAATCCATCTGATTCAAAGTACGTATTCTTTTATAGTGTTCTTATTACGTAACGGATTTTCATGAAATATGGCGCATCAATCGCGTCTTGTTACACTGCATTTGGTGGTCTCTGTATTTTCGCCCAAACTTATGTCGTTTTTGCGAAGAATCGATTTCCGTGTCTCCGACACGGAAATCGATTCTTCGCAAAAACAACATAAGTCTGTGCCAAACTACCTCGTCCACCAAATGAAGCTCATGAAGACGCGTTTGCTGTGCCATATTTCATCAAAATCCGTTGGATATTAAGACAAATATAAAATAATACTTACTTTGGAGTGGGTGACGTTGTTGTTGTTGTAACCACGTGATCATGTACATTGAATCCCGTGACGGCGTCGTTTGCGGCGACGTTTTGTCACTTTGTCACTCTATAATGAGTTCTCCATTAGCACATCGTTTTGGTCTCTTGGGCTTACTGCGCATGCCTGAAGTATTAGGTTTCGTCTTAATGGGCCAAACACATACCAGGGTATGACATCACGTGGTCTATTGTTTACACTGGATTAATGACGGCGCCCATGAGGTCTCGGGTAAATTTTAGTTTTCATCAATATGACTGCGGTTTCTTCCTTTTAATGATGACCATATTCCAGCCGTTAACAATCCGTGTACGCCAATTCCAAATTTAGCAGCATTACATTGTACGTACATGTATGTAGTTAGTCTGATCATTCTGCAGAGACGTTCTTTAAAGGTACATGCCCACTGAGTAGACACAAAATGTTCTTCATAGGAATTAAATAAGTGTGTCACCATTCCACCAGTTCTAAAAATTACAATTGCCAGCAATACAGATATAATCATTTAGTAATAACTCATTTACTGATAGTCACGCGCGGTGGTATCAGGCTATTTTCATATGCAAATAAGACATGCTATTTTTATATTATTGATACTAATTAAATGCGTCATCTGAAAAAATAATATGTTCGACAGATAAGTATGAGCATTGCACATTAAAATATAAATACAGATAATAAATAGTAGTGTCCGTTAACATTTAAAGGAAACACGGTTATCGCCCCTGATATCAGTGTGAAAATATTTTACGTCCGATATAAAATGTATAATAATACCAATCAATACGTGGGGATGGTGAATGAATGTTTATTTTGCCAGATACATTTCTCAGATGATGTCCCTGATACAAATAACAGTTTGTGCCTACAGAGTGGGCATGTACCTTTAAACTTGGCCCCATTTGGTCAAATTCAGAATGTTCAGCCTGCATGTAACTACATAGGTTCATGTAATGCTGCTACATTTGGTATTGGCGGACTCGCAGTGTTAACGGCTGAAACATGGTCAACATTAAAAGGAAGAAACTGTGCACTCTATCCTAGAGTAACCTCATCAACATGATGTGTCTCCTTGGCAACTACAACATCGGCAACTACAATTCAATTACGGAGCTATTCCATGTTTAGTCACCATCCTGAACCCTTTGAACCCGAAAGCCCGCTATAGATATCGGTTTATGTAAACAGTGCAGATCCAGATGAGCCGGCTCGTAACGAGTCGTCTCATCAGGATCTGCACTTTTTGAAAGTAACTGCCATGTTTTTGAGAACCAAGAAAAAACGTTTCATAAATGAACTGGTCTGAAAACCATTTTGTTACGGTTGGATCGGTTGCAAAATTAACAAATCGAAATTCATTCCAGTTACTTAAGGGGGAAGGTGTTAAAATAGGTTGTACTTTACAGAGGTTACCGTAGGGGCAGTCCCCATATTGTTAATCCACCCCTCGTGCAACGTTGGTTCGTGTCTTCGTCTTGACGCTGCTTGCAGACGAAAATAAGAAGCTTGCGTTTCGTATCCACGTAGCGTGAAAACGTCAATCGACCCCATAGATACAACCGGGTAACCGGGTTACACGAGGAGTGGGTGAACAATATACCGCCTGCGTGACAATAATTTCAAAAAGAAAGCCTTTTGCCGCCAGACGTCAGAACGCACTTATCATTGCAGACGAGGTCTTATTATATACGTATTTTCGTGTCCCATTGAAACACAATGCAACGCAAGACGTCAATACTTTTCCATATTGACGTCTCGTGAGTTCATATTGGTCAGTGCCGGAACTACGCTTCACTTCGCAAAATAGTGCCTAAATCACCACTCATTTGTTTGTTTTATTTATTTATTGTATATTTTTTGAGAGCGCATATAATTTGCGAATGGCGTACGTATATAATAATAAGGTTATTTGATGAGTCTGTTGATATATGCTACTCGTTCCGCCGCGCAACGATATCACACGTTGCGGAACTCATGCATATATATCCACATACAAATCAAATAACCTATAAATATTTGGAACAAAAAGTTCATTTCGGAAATATTGCGTTACATCACAACTGCCAGACATTTGTCTGCATGCAACATATGGTGGGTAGTGTTTAGAGTCTTCGTTTTGACGCTGCGTGGAGATGAACATTAAGAAACTTAATGTTCGTCTCCATGCAGCGTCAAAACGAAGGAACTAAAACCAAAGTCTATATTTATAGATTATTTGATTTGTATGTGGATATATGTACGAGTTCCGCAACGTCCGATCATTGCGCGACTTTAGGACCTCAATATCCTTGCGCGGGAGGGAGGGGGGGGGGGAGGGTTGCCGAGTGTCATGTATCCACATGAAAACTCAAATAACCTGTTTATTATATACGTACATGTAAATACCTAATTTATATGCGCCTCACAAATTATACAAACTATAAATAACATTTAAAAAATATTGGTGGTTTAGAAGGAATTATTTTACGAGGTTAAACGTAGTTCCGGCACTGCAATTTATGAACTCACTCTACGTCAATAATTATATGAAAATATAGACGTCTTGCATTCAATTGTGCTTCAATGGGAAACGAAAGTACGTCTATAATAATTGGAGTTTTCATGTTTCTCGACACGTCGTCATTGAAGCGAAAGAAAACAACTTAACCCATTCAACCCTAAGGAACTGGAATGGACTGTGATATGCTAATGTTCCGACCAATCCCCAATGGTCACAAAATGATTTTCAGATTCGTCCATTTATGAAAAGGGGATGTTTTTGTTCTAAGAAATATGAAAATTACTTGCAAAAAGTGCATATCCTGATGAGACGGCTCGTTACGAGCCGGCTCATCTGGATCTGCACTGTTTGCATAAACCGCTATAGTTAAGGGTTAAGGTTAACGTATTATTATTCCTTTATACGTAGCATAACACCAAAGGAACGGAAGTTAAGACACTTAATCTTCGTTTCCAAGCCGTGTATATACGAATTAATGAACTTTAAGGTTCTTAATAGTCGTATCTACGCGTTGTTGAAACGAAGGCAGTACATTTAAACGTGTTTCGTTCGTTTCTATACGTTTTAGAAACGAATGCATGCGTTTTAATATATTTTTTCCTCGTGTATGTGCGACGTAGAAAGAAATGACTGATGTTTAACGTGATTAATGTTCTCTTTTCACGGCGTACAAACGAAAGAATAAACTATAGCGATTTTAATATTATTTTTAATGCGGCAAAAACAAAGAAAATGCAAAGTTTATGTCAAAACGACGGAAGGAGATTTAACCGTTTTTCTCCTGTTTTTACTCGGTATAGAAACGAAGGCTCTTTTTCTTCGCTTCTGCGCGACGGTTATTGAACGTGCTTATCTTCGCTTTTCACGCCGTAAAAAGGAATGAAAAAAACTATAATGTTTTAAAGCTTATTTTTCAAGCGCATCCATCCAACCGAACGAACGAACGAACGAACGAACGAACGAACGAACGAACGAACGAACGAACGAACAGAACAACGAAGAACGAAGAACGAACGAACGAACGAACGAACGAACGAACGAACGAACGAACGAACGAACGAACGAACGAACGAACGAACGAACGAACGAACGAACGAACGAACGAACGAATGCATGAATGAAGATACGAAATATCCCTAACGAGCCTCCATAGATACGATACGACCATCAAAGTGATCTAATCATGGAGCCGAATAAATATTGCGACACGGAAGTCGCTGAATGAACCGACAAGTGCACGGTTTCCGATTGGATAAAAACACTCTTGTCTACGGTGACTGATGGCGTGATTCGAGATTTCGCATTTGTAGCTGTGACTGAAGAAATGGGGCTTATGGGATTTGTGATAAGCGTACCTTCTGATGAGCGCACACTCTTGTAGCCAGGTATTCTATATTGCTTTGTTAGCTGCATGGCGGGTGTTGCATTGATGTAACGGCGAACAGTGCAGATCCTGATCAGACTGTGCAGATGCACATGTTGATCTGGATCTACACTGGTCGCAAAACCCATAAGCCACATATCTCCAGTCACAGCAACATTTAATAAAGTCGCATGGCAATTGGCGGTTGCGTCGTCTAGACGTCGATCTTATTTCCATATATGTTTCTGTACTTATGAGGCATGACATGGCGGCGAGGTACATATACATGCACACCGGATTTATTTTCTGGCGTCGCACTAACCAGGTTCAATCGTGGACACGTTTGTTTGCTGACCGTTCCAAGACAGTACTCTGACTGTTCAAATACAGTACGCTCGATATCATGCTTCGTTGTAACGAATTAAGGTGCGCTTTACTCGTAAGCCTGTATTCTCCTTGGTTTTAGTGATTATATGTCAATTTCTAGTAGCCCAACAAAGATTGATGTTGTGTCTTTTAAACGCATACATGCAGTGTTATGTCCATGACTAAATTTCGAACAGTGTAGACTTCGATCAGCATGCTAAAATTGTACACAACCGGCTGCGTTAATTGTGAACGTTTCCGAACATCTATTAGCAATGCCAACGCGCAGGTAAGCAACATGATTGTCCGAGGCTGAGCTGTGGCACAGCTCAGCCTCGGACAATCAGGCTGCTTGATTTCAAACAAACTATTAATGCATTTTGAAGTAAAGAAATGTGCTAGAATAGCGCAGGCGTAGTGTACAACAATCACCACTAAGGCTTTATGAGCTATTTCTCCAGTCGCAGCCATATTTTTCATCTTCTCAATAAAACGTTAGATGTCTTTTTCCCGATTGCCGTTTTGTCACAAATGTGATATATTGCCTCAATAGTGATGTGATTATGATACAATAATGTTTCTGTGTTTGACATGAGTTATTGAATGTACAGACATAATAAGACACGCCATGTGAGTACCTCAGAACAAGTGCGACTTTTCATGAAAATATTTACTAAAACTACGATTTCTTCCGTAAATGACGTCGACAGTTGACGAAATTTTCATAGCAAATGAGGAAATCCTGGAATTTCACACCACGAGATGAACATATGACATATACATTGCTATTTATTATATACCCCACCAAGAACATTAGTTTGTTTGTAGACTGTGTATGATAAGCCACGTGTTTGTATGGAGCCCCACACGGGACATGGATTTTTGTTTATTAATGCGTTCCCACGAAATAACAATTCGTTACCTCAATTTAACCATTCGTTCCCACGAATTAATAATTCGTTCCCACGAAATAACAAGTCGTTCCCTCGATTAACAATTCGTTCCCACGAAATAACAATTCGTTCCCTCAATTTATCAAATTCGTTCGCTCGAATTAACAATTCTGCTCCCACGAAATAGCAATTGCTAAATCAAGGGAACGTATTGTTAACTCGTGGGAAAAAACTGTAAATTGTTAAATTGAGGGAACGAATTGTTATTTCGTGGGAACAAATTAATAAAAAAACAGGTATACGTCCCCTGCTGGGCTCCGTAGTACTGGCCTATGTTAGCTTGTAGTAAAATAAATTCTTTGATTTAACGACGGCACTGGCTCGATGGTCTTTAAGTCCCCATCTGATAGGATTAGGCTAGCACGAAGTTGTCACACTCTCTACCTACTGAGCTAATACGGCCACCTAATGTAGAGCTCACATGAACATATATACAGAATAGTAGGTTAGTGCCGTGAATGGGAAAAAATATCTGGCAAGGCTCAGGAAACGGGATGGGCGAGGCTCTGCCGAGCACATCCCGTTTCCGTGCCGCGCCAGATATGTTTTCCCATTCACGGCACTAACCTACTATTCTATTTATCCCGTCAACACCTACAAATAGCTGTAAAATGCAAAAATAGTATTGACTGGATATCAAAAATGTTTCACGGCACCATGTTTCACGGCACATACGCACTGTGTTGACGGGATAAATACCGGCGATACTGGTGAGTGACATGCAAAGGAACTGCTCTAAACCGGACACACACAAACGTATGTGATCTAATATTTATTGAGTTTCTTGGTCATTTACTTCAGGTGATAATGTCTGTTCACGATGCATAGCAAACCGATATGGTTTATAATTTTCAAATGCCTGATTTACAGTGAAACCTCTCCGAACCGGACACCCATGGTGTCTGGTTTAGAGAGGTTCCACTATACATATAGCAGAACAGTGACATAGCAGATTACTGATATTTCACAGGAAATTGTTGATTTTCATCGATAAGAATGTATGACTATATTTACATCCCATATATCATGATCACGTGGTTACCACAACAACAACAATGTCTGAAAGTGTTGAAACCGTTCCCACTCCAAGGTAAATATTATTTGATACTGTGCAATATCCTTACATGTAATATGCAACGGATTTTTATGAAATATGGCGCAGCAAACGCATCTTCGCGGGACTTCTGCACTTCGTTTTTGCGACGAATCGATTTCCGTGTCAGCATTGACAGTAAACACGGAAAACGCTTCGTCGCAAAAACGACAGAAGTTTTGGCCAAAGTACCGAGACCACCAAATGCAGCGCTTAACAAGACGCGTTCGATGCACCATATTTCATTAAAATCCGTTACATAATAAGGACAATATAACAGAATACATACTTTATATCAGAGGCGATTCTGGATGTTTCAGTAATTGTTGTTGTTGCTGTAACCACGTGATCATGCACATTACCTATGCATATCCTGGAATGGAATGGAACCTCTCTAAACCGGACACCATGAAAACACATCTTGGTATTTAATTAGAATTGTCTCCTTGGAGACAATTCTAATGAAATACCAAGATGTGTTCCAGGAAAACATAATATTTATATAATGTTCTTAATTTTGATGGGTTTCTGGGTATATTTTCTCGGTTGATAATGCGTGTTCGTGATTGCAACGCTCACAAATATAGAGAATACCAGGCTAGTGTCTTTTGATATCAAGTTTATCAGGCAAGGCTAGGAAATGCGTAGGAATTCCGAGGCTTGCCGTTTCCGAGCCGAGCCTGATAAACTTGATATCAAAAGACACTAGCCTGGTATTCTATTTATCAGGTAACGTTTTATGCTCGAAAATGACATTAGATGACTTCGTATTCTATGGACAGAACGCGGACTTATTTACGTTGCGTCATTACACTGACGTCATTTGGTAACGTCACGTGACGTCATCCGACCAATGGAACGTCAGTTTTCACTTCGTTGTAACCCGGATGTTTATATCAGGGCAATGCCTGATACAACAATATGTTATTAGTCAGTACGTATTCGGTCAATACAGGGCAGGTTACCTGATAAAAGTCTCTTAATGGTCATAAGTATGATTAACAGTGGAACGTCTTTACATCGGACACAGGTGTCGATTTTAGAGAGGTTTCACTGTATGTCGCCTTGAATGGCGGCCAGAAACTATTTCAGGTTACGTGCCTTTGTACTTTCCGACAGAATCGTCTGTTAAGATAAGTAGCTGATATCGTAGACGCTATCTGAGATTGAAATGTACCAGTGTTTGATTGACAACGTGTTACGGGTTATAAACGACCAATCGAAATGGAAATCTTACATCATGCAATGTAGAACATGCACGTAGTCAGATATGCGCTGATAAGTGGCTGTGGCTACATAAATGGGGCTTATGGGTTTTGTGAGCTCCTGATCAGAGTGTACACTTCTGTAGGCTGATGTCAATCTATATTGCTTGTTACATGTAGACACGTGACTTGTGTTTCATTGATAAAATCCGAACAGTGCAGATCCTGTAGCCTAGTTCACCAACATTGCAAGGTGTACTTATCTAGCAAAGTATACTTTGAGGGAGAAATTGTCAATTTTAGGATAAATTTATTAATTTTGATTATACTGAATTTATTACATTATCACAGCCATTTTGGCTGTGATAATGTAATAATTTCATTATGATAATTCTGCATGCTGTTAATCATCAAATATATGACGTCATTCGTTCTTTATGATATGATGTAATGCATTTCGGGAAAAATAAATGATTACTCCCTCAAAGTATTCTTTGCTAGATAAGAATACTTTGCAATTTTGATGAAATCGGCTACTGATCAAACTGTGGCGTATGCACAGGCTGTTCTGGATCTACACTGACCATATGGCCCCATTTCTGCAGTCCAGACACACATATTACCAAAAAGCATGTGTAGATATAGCCATACTTAACCTATTACATGTGGAATATATAAAAATATATTTACAGGTATGATTTTATTTTTTAATATTTTATTTTAATTTTGTTATTTCTCAATGAAAGTATATGTTGCGATCACTCATTTGAACCGTCTCGTATGAGATGGTTCAAATCGTGGTCGCGACATACAATTATAAGCACATTCAAAGAATTTTTTTATGATTTTCCCCAATCAAAATTATGGCGTATACTCGGCATGAAATGGGTTTAATGCATCTATATTGAGTCTCGTCTCCACGCGGTATCAAATCCTATTGCACGTGTTTATCTAAAGAGTTCATCCACTTTGTTATGTAAAACAGTCATTTGCCTAGTTTTTTATGTCCCAATATCGGAAACGCCATGTGATTTTGTACCTAAGAAGATATGCGATTTTTCATGGAAACAAAATATATTTTCTGTAAATGACGTTGAAAGTTGACGAAACTTTCATAGCAAATGCGGAATAGTATGTACATGCATGTGTTGGCTGTTACATTACTTTACATTGGTCGCAAACGGCTGTGACGGAATCTCGCTTCTGAAGCCCATATATGGGACGAGCCATGCGAGGTAAGAAGATGTGCGCAATCTCACTGAACTACGTACCGCATTTGCTATGAAAATTGTGTCATCTTTAAAGGTACATTAAATAAATCAGTCTAAGGATAACAAAAATTGTTGAAAAATCTATTTTCATTATTTCTCCATAAAAGTATATGATGTTATTACGAGACGGTTCAAATGAGTGGTAACAACATATATTTTCGAGAAGAAATGAAGAAAATATGGATTTATTTCGTGAAAATCTCCTACTACTGCAATTGTAGTCATTTACGGAAAATTTTTGTAAATATTTTTCGTGAGATATCGCACAGATTCTTAGGTATAAAATCACATGGCGTGTCTCAATTATGAGACAAGCCATGCGATTGTGTACCTAAGCAGACTCTGTAATGAAAACTATTTACGGAAACTGATATTTTCTGAAAATGACGTCGAAAGTTGACGGAATTCTCATAGAAAATGCGGTAAATACTTCAATGAGATTAACATGGCTCGTCTCGTATATCTGTTTCAGAAGCGAGCTTGCGTCACAGCCGTTGCGACCAATGTAATGTAATGTAACCGTCGATACCTACATGTACATTCATGTACGCCACCGTCTTCGCTAATCTTGCCAATAGTTGTCAACTTGCATCCCTTCAAATTACTTGAATACTGTGCTTGAAAGCGATCAGCTTGATTTGTTGAGCCTGAGCTGTGCTACAGCTCAGGCGCAGACAATCAAACTGCTTGATTACGAGCCGAGATTGTCGATATATGTTCGGAAACGTTGTCATCTGGGCGACGACTAACGCAGGCTGTTGAGTATACGTTCCGGGTTTTCTCATGTATACAGCGGACGCCAGACAGCGACACAATCAAGCTTTTATTGCAAGTGTGTACTGTTGACGTAGATCCCGAGCTATTACATAATAGGAGGAAACGAGCGGAAGGATGTGGCCGACACTTTCGCAGTATTATGACGTCGTAAAGTATATAGGTTCCAGGCATGGCCTATTTTCCACATGTACAAGGAGACGGATACGCGTTCTGTCAAGAGTGAACCACGGGCACTTTGTGGTATGAACGAACAAAGCCTCGTTAAATCATACCCAATTTGACTCCGATATTAAATATCTAGAAGGTACGGAACTCACCATCTGTTCAACCAACTGAAGTGGATTATTTACCTTGGGCCCGGTTCGCAAATTCAGTAATTGCAACGCGCGTTACAATTACTGAATTAGAGAGCCGGGCCCAATGTACACTACTGTCTGTTTCACGAAACCTGCCCAAATTTTACGGCCATTTAAACAATCCAAAAACAATATTTGTTTCGATAATATTAAATTAAAGGAAAATTTAAGAATGAGCCTTCTTTTTATTTCGTGAAATTTGGTCAAATATTGGTTTTATTACGAAAAATTGATTTCTCTATGGGAATTTAACATGGGGGAAAAAGAGGTAGAGGAGTGTGGGAGGAGTAAAAAAACGAAAAAAATTCGAAATTGACTCCGAAACCTAGCTAGATAGCTTGGAAATGATCTAACTAAGAAAACAAAAGTTAAATTTTGAAATTGTTTTTTCGCAATTAAATCAATATTTGACCTAATTTCACGAAATAAAAAGAAGGCTCATTGTTAAATGTTCCTATAATTTAATATTATCGAAAGAAATATTGTTTTTGAATTGTTTATATAGCCGTAAAACTTGGGCAGCTTTCGTGAAACAGACAGTAGTACCACTTCCGTTGGTTAAAACGATGGCAAGTGTCCTACCTTATAGATGTTTAACCCTTTCCCTGTTTTGCGATATTTCGACTCATCCAAATCGAAAACATCTGAATAAAAGAATGAAATGCTGGGTCAAATGATGGTTAAATTATCTGATAGAGTAGAAAACATTGTGGGAAAAGGAGAAATTGCTTGTTACAAGCAATTTCTCCTTTTCCCACAATGTTTTCAAAATACATCTTCTGCAGAGGCGTGAAAAGTCGTCTCTATCAGGGAAAGGGTTAATATCGGAGTAAAAGTGTGGATTTAAAGAGCGTTTTGTCGTTCATACCACAACATGCCTGTGGAGTGAACATTTGATTATAAACATTGTGGTGAAATTCTATGTTTGCGTTGAGAAATAAACTAGTAAATATTATAATGCTTGTAGTATACCACAGGCATACGAAGTATCTCGCTGGTTTTAGTAATTTCGTCTGTCCACTTTAAAGTATTTGGGTACCCATTATCTCTGTAACGGTAAGTCGGATTGACCTCACACTTCAAAAACTTCCGTATCATCATCGATAGTTTCATTCTATAACACACTAATGCGGCCTTCAAGTCCAAGGTCAAATTACTTAGAAATTTGCGTCCGTAAGGTTTGCATTAAAGTTTTCCGGTACCCATTATCTGACAAAAATACGTATATATAGAGAATAGTAGGTTAGTGATGTGAATGGGAAAAATATCTGGCAAGGCTCAGGAAACGGGATAGGCGAGGCTCTGCCGAGCACATCCCGTTTCCGTGCCGCGCCAGATATTTTTTCCCATTCACGGCACTAATCTACTATTCTATTTATCCCGTCAACACCTACAAATGGCTGTAAAATGCAAAAATTGTATTGACTGGATATCAAAAATGTTTCACGGCGCCGTGTTTCACGGCACATACGCACTGTGTTGACGGGATAAAATAACAACATATAGCTTTATAAACAAATACTCAATATAGTGAGCTTTTTTTAACAAAACGTGCATCCTTAGACTGACATGTGTCAGAGAACATCACTGTTGATCGAAAATACTGTCAGCTGAAGGCGCCAATAAAATAATTGATATAAAAACAAAAAGGCCGTACGCTGTACGATTCGGATGCACGTCACGCCATGCAGACGGCGTTACGTGACGGCTAATTACGAGCAAGACTTAATTGATTTCGCAGCAGGCTTATACCAGCCATTGCAAAATCGTGGTAGTTATAGAGAATAGTAGGTTAGTGCAGTGAATTGAAAAAACATATATGGCAAGGCTTAGGAAACGAGATGGGCGAGATGACAAGTTATATTTAGGTGATCGATCAGTGTAGTCCCAAATGATTCTGCGCATTTGCCCAGTATTATTCGGGCGTATTCTGCTCAGTGTGCGCAACTACACGATGTATATGCACTGTATAAACCACACACTCACAACATAATTCGTCTGAACCCGGCAAATGTAACCATGCATGTTTGGAAATATTTTTGTTTGTAATTTTCTTGTACTGTGACTCATATACACGTACTTGTAGTATATGTTATGTAAATATTAAAATTTATCCCGTCATCACAGTGCATATGTGCCGTGAAATACGGTGCCGTGAAATATTTTTGATATCCAGTCAATACTATTTTTGCATTTTACAGTCATTTGTAGGTGTTGATTGGATAAATAGAATAGTAGGTTAGTGCCGTGAATGGGAAAAAATATCTGGCGCGGCACGGAAACGGGATGTGCTCGGCATAGCCTCGCCCATCCCGTTTCCTGAGCCTTGCCAGATATGTTTTCCCATTCACGGCACTAACCTACTATTCTCTATGTATGTGGTAATATGTATGTAAATATGTTATACATGTCTGACATGCTAGCTCTCCATAAATGGAGGAAATATATATATATATATTATATATATATATATATATATATATATATATTGTTTATTTCCTCCATTTATGGAGAGCTAACATGTCAGACATGTATAACATATTTACATACATATTACCACTATATGTATATATATATACTACATTGTATTCTATTTGTCCCGTCAACACCTACAACATGCAAACAAATAACCACAGTCACCGCACATATTCATATCAGTGATTAAGTCGTATTGACAGCATATCAAAAATATTTCACGGCACATACGCACTGTGTTGACGGGATAAAATTGATTTCGCAGGCTTATACCAGCCTCTGCAAAATCGTGGTAGTTTGAACATCTAACGGGTGCAGCTCCTGCTTAGCTGTCAAAGAGAATTTTTGTGATCTCCGATTTTACCAGCGTCGCTAAGCATACTTATTTACATGTACATTTAGCTAAGTACACTTTGAGAGAGTAGTTAGTTATTTTTACTTAAGTGCATTATTTCATATAGAACTAACGACTGTTTATATTTAATGATTATTTCCTGTATTTATAACACTATCACAACCGTTTACTGTTGGTTAGAAACTATTTTGTTTCATGATTGAACATTCCTCCCTCAAATATACTTAGCGAGATAAGTATACTTGGCAATGTTGGTGAAATCGGCTACAGGAATTGTTGTTGAATATGTTTTTTTTCAATATTGGCATCGAAAACAGCTACATGTTTCAAAGTTTATTAAGGGCTATACTTATTGGCTGTGACTGGACAAATGGGGTTTATTGATTTTGCGATCAGTTCCAGATCAGCCTGTGTATTTCAGAAACAAAACCGTGGAAAATATGTAAGTTGCATAGAAAATAGAATAAATACATTCCGAATGAACAATGGCCAACCTTTTTGTCAATTTTCTATGTAACTTACGTATTGTCCACGCTCATGTTTGGGAAATTATTGAAGTTTACATTCATTTGCAACTAGTACATATATTTTCCCATAGTATACAAATAAACGATGTGTTTGCTCTAATTTCCTGCCCGTGTCGTTTTCAGACTTTTAACCCTTTGAACCCGAAAGCCCGCTATGTCGGTTTATGCAAACAGTGCATATCCAGATGAGCCGGCTCGTAACGAGCCGTCTCATCAGGATCTGCACTGTTTGAAAGTAATTTTCATATTTTTGAGAACAACAAATACCCCCTTTTCATAAATGAAATAGTCTGAAAATCATTTTGCGATGATTGGATTGGTTGCAAAATTAACATATCGCAGCCCATTCAGTTACTTAGGGGTGAAAGGTTTAATAGCAAATTAGTATTCGGTCCTTACCAGTACTCGGAAATCATGTACATTATACACTTATTGGCTTTTGAGTCGGTCAATACGATATTTAATGACCTTCGAAAAGTCATATTCACCTCTGACCTTCTCAGGTCCGTAAATCTCGTGTACATGTCCACCGACTCAAAGACAATAATTATTTTATTATATGACTTATGGTTCTGCTGAAGCCCGACTGGCATTTATGTACAAGTTTGCTTCAGTTTGCATCCATTGTTGTTGTTTTGCTGTCAGTTACGAAGTACATTTGTAAGCTTGTTGCTGATTGGATGATACTATTTGCGTTCTGTTGTTCAATTGGCTCGTCGTTGAACCGTGTCATTTTTTCCGTGGCGTGAGCAGTGACTCGCGCATCCAGTTCCGCGCAAGCGAGACGACTCCGAGACTGATATTCAGATGAATAACATATATGTCCGCAATCATGTGACCCTCTATTGGGCAATCTCATTGGCTGAACTATAGCTTTGACAAATCAGGTAACCTGCCCTGTATTGACCGAATACGTACTGACTGATAACATATTGTTGTATCAGACATTGCCCTGATATCAACATCCGGGTTACAACAAAGTGAAAACTGACGTTCCATTGGTCGGATGACGTCACGTGACGTTACCGAATGTCAGTGTAATGACGCAACGTAAACAACTCCGTGTTCTATCGATAGATAACGACGTCATCTGTGGTCATTTTCGAGCATAAAACGTTACCTGATAAATATAATACCAGGCTACTGTCTTTCGATATCAAGTTTATCAGGCTCAGGAGAGTAGCATAGGTTGTCTCTATATATGTATACAATACACGTCGCTTCAAATGTTCATTTCCAAACCCAACATACAAGTTGACATTTTGAAAAATTACCTCTGACAGTAATTCGGCTTTTATTGCATTTGTGTGCTTCGTCTGAGATCGTGCGGTTTGAAATGGAACTATAATTCCCACAACAATATATCGTTTCAATCATTTGTTTTGTACCGTGATTTTTGCAATTAATATGTATTATAATTATAATTAAAACTAGCATGTAACGTGTATGAGTGTTGGTGCATGACCTACGAGCCATTTCTAGGGGGCAAACAAGTAGCTCGAAGATACATTTAGTTTCCTTTCTATGAACAAGGTGTTTGATCACGTGATTCCGAATGGCATGACGTCATGTTTCCAGATGTAGATTTCCTTTAATATTTTTCTAATGGAATGACATATTTTTATGAAATTTACCGCAGCAAATGCGGTACACGTTGCCCTTTATTGTATACATGTATACCACTTTAGTCTCAAAATTCCGTCGTTTTGAGAATCGGTTACCGTAAATGTAAATAAAAACTAGAGCATGTGAATGTAAGAAATAAACGGTACTCGATTCTTTGTGAAAGTTATTAGTTACCGTAAATACTTTTCAGAGCACCCATAAAACACGTATTCCATCGTACTTGGTGCGCTACATATCATCAACATCCGTCAGTTTGTTAGAAAGATTTTAAAATAAATCTACTGTACAAATGACGTCACAGATTACGTTACGTCGGACAGTTGGGTTCGGAAACCACGTGATCACACATCTTGTATACATAACCATTTCTAATTCACTGTTGCCTACTAATCTGGGGTTGAACTGTGTGTTCTTCAATCAGTAAAACAAATTTTATGCTTCTTATAATGCTGCATAAGGCCGTACAAAGTTATTTCACTGTTAACCCATTTCAGTCTAAGGATACTATGATTTTTGTTGAAAAAATCTCATTATTTTGTTCATTCATCGATAAAGGTATATGTTGTTACCACTCATTTGAACCGTCTCGTTGAGACGTTGAGACAGTTCAAATGAGTGGTAACAACATATACTTTCGAAAGGATATAAAGAAAATAGGGATATTTTTCTCTCAAAAGGTTCATACTACTAAATGTGTATCCCGTCTGTATTGGGTTAAGCGTCCACATGCGGGTAGTTTTGAGAGTGGTTCTGTGAAAAACCAACAAACTATGATTGTATGCTATTTGACACTATTTACTGATTGGGGACTTGCGCACGTTATATATCCAGTGATGAATTTAAACTTAATGCGTTTAATTAGCGTATTTTCTTCTTATTTTGTTTCTAAAGTTTGCTGACGGAAATTTTAAATTTATGCTAAAAACTTCCTCAACCCTTTGCAGACTGCAAAGGGTTGTGAATTTTTTTAACATACATTTAAATTCGTAAATTTTGTCAAGACCTTGTTTGTTTTTAGCGGACACGTAGGTAGGTTTTGGCGATCTGGGTAGATGCTTAACAGAGAAAATTATGGCTTGGCCTAATGAACAGATTAGGAATTTGACAGGTAAATGTGATATGAACATTTTCCATTTTTCGTCACACATGTGTTTCTTCGCGTATGAATACGTTTCCGAAACGGATTTGGACGACATAATTTAGATTACAGATCATGTACATCCAGATAATTTTAGTACTATACATATTTTAGTACTTAGTACATTACATGAGCCAGTATTTAATATGGAAATAGTGTATTGCTTTCATTAGAAAAGAGGAAGTACATATATATATATATATTACCAGGTTAGTGTCTTTTGATATCAAGTTTATCAGGTAAGACTAGGAAACGCGTAGGAAATCTGAGGCTTGCCGAGCAATTCCTACAGTTTCCGAGCCGAGCCTGATAAACTTGATATCAAAAGACAGTAGCCTGGTATTCTATTTATCAGGTAACGTTTATGCTCGAAAATGACCACATATGACGCCGTTATCTATGGACAGAACGCGAACTGGTTTACGCTGCGTCGTTACATTGACGTCATTCGGTAACGTCACGGTACGTCATCCGACCAATGCAACGTGTGTTTTCACTTCGTTGTCACCGGATGTTTCTAACAGGTGAATGCCTGATACAGCAATATGTTATCAGTCAGTCCGTATTCGATTAATACAGTAATGGTTACCTGATAATGTACAGAATTTCTGACGAAATCAGTTAATACGTTGAATAAATATCATATAAAATCAACACCTCTCAATTTATTACATAACCAAAATTTAAGTTGTACTGATCGCCTACCAGTGGCATGCTTTCTACAGGTCTTCTTTGCATGTTTATTACAATACTGTCTGTTTCACGAAACCTGAGTCTTCTTTTTATTTCATGAAATTCGGTCAAATATTGATTTTATTACGAAAAATGAATTTGTCTATGGGAATTTAACATGGGGGAAAATGAAGTGGAGGAGTTGTGGGAGGAGTCAAAAATTGGAAATTGACTCCGAAACCTGGCTAAATATCTTCGATATGATCTAACAAAGAAAACAAAAGTTACATTTTGAAAATCGGTCCAGTATTTCTGAAATTCTAAAAAAAATCCCCATGTTAAATCCCCATAGACATCTTCACTCTGTGAAGATGTCTATGGGGATTTAACAAGATGTCTATGGGGATTTAACATGGGGAAATTGTTTGTTCGCAATAAAATCAATATTTGACAAAATTTTACGAAACTAAAAGGAGGCTCGTTCTTAAATTTTGCTTTAATTTAATATTATCGGAAAAAATATTTGTTTTGAATTGTTTATATGGCCGTAAAATGTGGGCAGCTTTCATGAAAAAAGACAGTAGTGGATTGCCAAAACCTGTTGTATTCAATAAAGACACAATATTGCTTATAATACAGTTTTATGGAAGATAAAAACAACAACTTTGGACACTTCCTCGAGATTTGTTCCCCCTACGACACGAATCATGTGAATAATTAAATTATTTTGCTTAAAATTTTCTTTGCCAACAAACCTCATTATCTCATCTACGTGATCGGTGATTTTAATTCCGGCGTGACGTCTTTACACACATTTTTGCAATTCATCAAACTTTCCCGGAGAATTATGTTTAGATGGATTCCGGAACGCGCGTGACGTAGCGAAGCGATCGCATCTTCGTCATGTCTCGTATCCAAGGTGTATGATCACGTGGTACTAACAACAACAACAAGTACCGATTCAAAGTACGTATTCTTTTATAGTGTCCTTATTACGTAGCAGATTTTGATGAAATATGTCGCATCAAACGCGTCTTCTTAAGCTGCATTCGGTGGTCTCTGTATTTTCTCACAAACTTCTGTCGTTGTTGCGAAGAATCGATTTCCGTGTCTCTTATATTTACACTGAATTTTCTGATAGTTTCAAAACTGTAAATAACCAAATATGGCGTTGAAATTAACAATAACCGTTGTTTTACGTCATCGTGTCGCAATTCCTGGAACAGCGACGTTGCGAACTTTAAGCAATCAACAGCATCGCGCGACGTCACGTGTGTCTATTGTATTGTACTGGAATGTAAGCGCAATACGTCGAGTGGTTGTTTGCATTATGAATGTATAGATGGTGTATACATGTTTATCCCGTCAACACAGTGCGTATGTGCCGTGAAACACGGTGCCGTGAAACATTTTTGATATCCAGTCAATACTATTTTTGCATTTTACAGCCAGTTGTTGGTGTTGACGGGATAAATAGAATAGTAGGTTAGTGCCGTGAATGGGAAAAACATATCTGGCGTTGCACGGAAACGGGATGTGCTCGGCAGAGCCTCGCCCATCCCGTTTCCTGAGCCTTGCCAGATATGTTTTCCCATTCACGACACTAACCTACTATTCGCTATATATTGATGGCGTGAACATGCTAAGTTGGCCGAGCTGGCCACTGCATGTACCAGTGCATCAAATGCATCTGGCTATGACCTTGCATGTAAGTCATTAAAGAAGCATGGCGAAGTATTGACCCGTGTAGCTGCATCAGTGACTGGTGAAATTGAGCTTTTGCCATTTCGATGGTCTAGTAACATAACGTCGTAAGTGCTATGCTTTAAACCATCGATTTGTGAACAGTATAGTTCTAAATGTATGATCACGTGGTTTCCGAACCCGATTTCCCGACGTGACGTAATCTGTGACGTCATTTTTACAGTACATTTTCATTAAAATGGACGGATTTTGATGATATGTAGCGCAGCAAATACGATGGCATATGCGTTTTATGGGTGCTCTGAAAGTTATTTACAATAACTTATAAATTTCAAAAAGAATCGAATACAGTTTATTTCTTACATTCACGTGCTCTAGTTTTTATTCACATTTACGGTAACCGATTCTTCATCAAAACGACATAATTATGAGATTAAAGCCGCCTATGCAATAAAGGGCAACATGTACCGCATTTGCTGCGGTATAATTCATAAAAATATGTCATTCCATTAGCAAGATATTAAAGGAAATCTACTGTAAACACATCTAAAAAACATGACGTCATGCCGTTCGGAAACCACGTGATCCCCCACCTTGTATCTCCTGCTTTGCAAGGGAACTGCTGCAATAACTTGTGTTTTATACGAAGAAGCATGCCAGAATGAGCGGCCAGTGTAGCCCAATATGTGCCCGGCTGGGGCGAATGGACTGATGTCATCTGTGGCCAGTCTATATCATGAATAAATCCTAGGCACCTGCCGCTATCAGATAGGTCTCTACAATGTACAACCCGAATTTTCTGTCTGTAACGCAGGTCTGCGTTACAGACAGAACATTCAGGTTATACACTGTAAATTCTGCTTCATAGACGGATGATGGATGTTTCATTAACCGAATAGCGAAGATAACACACCATGATCTGGTATGCGACTGTATTGGCCGCGAAAGTAATAAGCCCCCATTTCTCCAGGCTCAGTCATATGCCAGGGAACAAACAGACAATCCGCACATTTCATAAGAAGTCATATGTATCGAGTCACTGTTACAAGCAAGGAGCTGGGCTGGATACAATGGCATAAACCCGATTTCCCCAGTCACAGTCACATGTCAGGGAACAGACAGGTCACAAATGAAATGAACCCTTTTTATCCAATAATATGAGCCCTTTTTATCCAGTCACTGTTACACGCACGGAGCTAGACTGGCAAACATTGCATAAACCCTATTTCCCCAGTCACATGTCAGGGAACAAACTGGTCACAGATGTCATAAACCCTATTTATCCAGTCACAGTCACATGTCAGGGAACAGACTGCTCACAAATGACATAAGCCCTTTTTATCCAGTGGCCGTGACTCACTCATGAGTAGACTGGCTAATATGACATAAGACCCAATTCTCCACGGACAGTCAGAAGCCAGGAGCTAGATCTGCCACACATGTCATATTAAACATAATTTCACTGATACACATCACGAGCTAGACAGACAACGAATGTCACATACAATGATGTCTACAAATTGAACATAAGTTGGTTGGGATTTGAGAAATGCGACTTTTGAGATTTGCAGCCAGGGTAGCTCCTAATCAAATAACACACTCCTGTATCCTGATAACGATCTATATTGCTGCACGACGAGTGTTTTATTGATTGAATGGCGAACAGTGCAGATCCTGATCAGACTGTGCGGATGCACAGTCTGATCCGGATCTACACTGGTCAAAATCAAAATCAATAAGTCCCTTTTCTCCAATCACAGCCTCAAATGAAAAAAGAAAGAATCAGATGAAACGAGTCATTCCCCACGTTTTATTAGATTTAAGATTTAATCAACATTCAAGTTAACTACGGGGATCGTGCTGCATGATCATATTACAAATGCCGTAAGGTCATTATTGTTCGCCGTCGACTACACTGCCGCCTGCGCTAAACTTATCAATATTTACCAATTTGTTTATAAATATTTGAATATGTGACATAGCTCAGGCTCAACCGATTGCGAATTGCCGGATGGGAAAATATGATACCATTGTCGTTGAAATAACGCGGACTTTTCGCTACGTCTTTGACGTTATTCGGTATCGCCAGGCGACGCCGTACGACCATTGGAATGTCGGCAAAGACAGTTTTAAATCCGTTTTGGATAACATATTTAACATATCTTTGCGTGATAGTGTTTTTTTATTGATCAAGTGGTGAATTTATAGTACAATTGTATTTCTCCATGACGATAAAATGCTCGACGCGTAGGGATTATTCAGACGCGACGATATCTGAGAACTTTTGTATGGCATAATGTGGGAGTCGTCAAAACTAACGTGGCTTCCAGCACCACAATAGGACTACTCTCATTCCCTGAGACACTGAGATATGCTTATATTTAACGGCTGCACTGGCTCTAGGACCTTGCATGCCGTCTCCCAAGAATGGGAGAATGAACGGAGGTAGAGACATTTTGAGAGAAGCCGGTAATTCGTATTTACAGAGTAACTACGAATTATCGGTACCCATTTACAGCTGGGTGAATTGGAGCAGTGTGGATAAAGTGTCTTGCTCAAGGACACAACGCACACCGCTAGTCAGGCTCGAACCCACGACCCTTGGATCAGTAGACCGACACACTAACCATTACGCTACGGCGCTCCACTCTAAAGGCGCTCAACTAAAAGGTTGAACGGTCAATACACTGGTCAACTGTCTCAATAATAAACATTATTATATGGTCAGAACTGACGACGAATATCGATAAATCTAGTTTCTTGGTAATATGGTTATATTAATGGCGGTTTGTTTTGATAGAACCTGTCCTAGCGAACCTCTACTACTTTAGTGAAACCTCTGTAAATCGGACACCCTGGGGGTCCCCAGGGTGTCCGATTTAAAGATGTTCCACTGTTAATCAGGCATATGACCATTCTGAGACATATCTGTGTGGTTGGAAATCATGATCATGCATTGTTATTTGCGAAAAACTACCCAGAAACCCATCAAAAATAAGATCGCAGATGTTGAATTGGTGTCCGGTTTACAGAGGTTCCATTGTATATACACTGGTCAAAATCTCAATAAAAAGCATCATTATGTAGAACTAATGACGAATATTGATAAATGTTGTTTCTTAGTAACAGGGTTATATTAAGGGCGGTTTGTTTGGAATGACGTTAATTTAACCTAGTGACCTTCTACGGAGCCCGCAGGGGACATGGATAGTTTGTATTAATTCGTTCCAACGAAATAACAATTCGTTCCCTCAATTTAACAATTCAAGTAGAGCAAAGGTGTTGCGCGCGCAGCTGGGCGCCAAAACAATTCGTGGGAATTAATTGTTAATTCGAGGGAACGAATTGTTAATTCGTGGGAACAAATAGTTAACTTGAAGAAACGAATTGTTATTTCGTGGAGACGAATTGTTATTTCGTGAGAACGAATTGTTATTTCGCGGGAACGAATTAATAGAAAATAATTATGTCCCTTGCGGGGCTCCGTAACATTTTACTACTACAACAACGATTCAAGACAAAATGACATTAACGCGGCAATTTCGCGGGCTTTAGTGGATTGATTGCCCGGTCAATACAGTGAAACTCCCTATAAACCGGACACTCGGGAAAATATGGATATTTAACTTACATATTTCGCTGTTATGTATCTCTCATTACAATGACTTTTCATGATTGCAAAACACTAGAATGTGCCATGAAGCGCTAGCATGTCTGTTCTACAGTGGAACATCTCCAAACCGGCCACTCGGGAAAATATGGAAATTTAACTTACATGTTTCGCTGTTATGTATCTCTGATTACAATGACTTTTCATGATTGCAAAACACTATAATGTGCCATGAAGCGCTATATAACACGTCTGATCTGCAATGGAACGTCACCAAACCGGACACCCTGGGGACCTCCCATGGTGTCCGGGTTGGAGAGGTTCCACTGTATTCATAAACACAGCCGCATACATTGGCATAGTCATACATGTATGTCTGATTTACAGCGGAAAATCTACAAACCGGACACCCTGGGGACCTCACAGGGTGTCCGGTTTGGAGAGGTTCCACTGTACTGTTGCCGTGTGTTTTGACAAAACCATACATCACTGAGAAGTGTTAGTAAAATATAAGTGAACTGGCCTGGCCGTGAGCGCTCGCACGTTCAACGTACAATAGCGTCTGATGTTTTTGTTTGATCCACGTTTGGCTCACGTTTGCCAGGAAACCATGCATGCAGTTGTTGTGGTTTATGTCATAGGCGCATTGAAACAGAAAGCAAACGGTGTTTCCTGTGAAATCCTGCTCATAGTATGCGCAGTCGTACACAACTCAGTAAAACGTTTCCGATGAAAGCGCTGACAAACGGACAGAAACCATAGGCTGCCGTCACACCTAAGTGTAATATTATATCAGAGTTAATTTGGATATCACAGTGGGATGCCGTTCAAAGTGCCTATGGTTTCTGTCCGTTTGTCAGCGCTTTCATCGGAAACGTTTTACTGAGTTGTGTACGATTGCGCATACTATGCGGCAGGATTTCACAGGATACCCCGTTTGCTTTATGTTTCAATGTGCATGAACATACTTTGTAGATGAAACGCTACGTCATGCATTTGCATTGGATTTGGAAACAAGTAATAACAGAAAACAGTTTGAGCTCGGTAAACAATTTGAAAACCCGTTGTCAACACGTTTGCAAACGGGAACACAGGGATTTGATTAGCTAATAGGAATAGTCAACGCGTGTATAATTCCAGCACAAAAATATTTACACAATTCCATAACATTTGATTGGTCCGTAGCAAGTCTCCGTTCAAAATTTATATCCCTGTAAACTCCCACGCCGAACTACTTTCCGTAACCGTGAAGCGCAGTTAAAATAATTCTTAAGAAAACGGAAAATAAACACATTTTCTTGATGAATTTATTTAAAATACTGGAATTATAAGGAATGAATGGCCTTTTTGTTGAATTTATCGGGGATATAAACTTGGAAAAGTCGCGGGAATACTGGACGAGGCCTTCCGGCTTTCGTCCAGTATTCCCGCGACTTTTCCAAGTTAATACCCCGATAAATTCCACAAAAAGGCCATTCATTCCTATATTGGACCATGTTTGGCTAAAGATCACTTCTTGTTTCCAATGTAAACACAAACTAAAACGCCAGTATTTGCTCGCCAATACTCGCCAATACTCGCCTTCCAAGTTTATGGGAAAAAATCAAACTTAAGTGTACATCCAAGGTGTATGATCACGTGGTACTAACAACAACAAGTACTGAAACTTCCAGAATCCATCTGATTCAAAGTACGTATTCTTTTATATTGCCCTTATTACGTAACGGATTTTGATGAAATATGGCGCATCAAACGCGTCTTGTTAAGCTGTATTTGGTGTCTGTGTATTTTTGCCCAAACTTCTGTCGTTTTTGCGATGAATCGATTTCCGTGTCTTCGCAAAAAACAACACAAGTCTGTGCCGAACTCCCTAGACGACCAAATGCAGCTCACGAAGACGCGTTTGCTGCGCCGCCATATTTCATCAAAATCCGTTTCATATTAAGGAAAATATAAAATAATACTTAATTTGAAGCGGGCAAGATTTCAACACTTTCAGCCACTATTGTTGTTGTTATAACCACGTGATCATGCACCGTGAGTATATGATCGCCATTACTCGGCTTCCAAGTACATGCGAACAAATCAAACTTAACCCTTTGAACCCGAAATCCCGCTATAGCGGTTTATGCAAAAAGTGCAGATCCAGATGCGCCGGCTCGTAACGAGCCGTCTCATCAGGATCTGCACTTTTTGCAAGTAATTTTAACATTTCTTAGAACAAAAACACCCCTTTTCATAAATGGACGAATCTGAAAATCATTTTGTGACCATTGGATTGGTCGGAACATTAGAACATCACAGTCCATTCCAGTTCATTAGGGTTGAAAGGGTTAAGAGTACATCGCTAGGTAGTGTCACATGTACGTGTATACGACCGTCTGCATTAACCTTGCCGATATTTGTCAATACTGTGATATTTTCTGTAAATGACGTAGAAAGATGATGAATACTATTCCGCATGTTTTATGCAAATTATATCATCTTTCGACGTCATTTACGGAAAATACCGTATCTTTTGCAAAAATATTTCATGAGCAACCAAAGTTACCAAAAAACAGACCAATTACAAGTGAAAATTATCAACATTGTACAAACTCACTTTCTATATACTCCGCGACGGTGCAACATATTTCACGTCGAAAACATGCACCGGTTTCGTGACGAGATGCTACTCAGCTGCAATTAGAGCTATCGAATAATCGCAGTGGTTTCGTCTAGTAACCGGCGCGAGCTTCTTTCGCCGGTTTCTAGACGAACTATGTTCATGCAGTATCTTCGACATATAGTTGATTGGGAATTCGCGAGGAATCCGACGCCTATTTCGACTTGAAACATTTTACGCAGGTGTTAAAACTACTGTTTTCTGGGTGTCCTGTTTAGATAGGTTTTACTTATAAACTACGCTACCCGACAGCGTCTGCATTGCTTGCCATTTCGTCAGTCGTAATCCAGCCGCTTGATTGCCTGAGCCTGAGCTGTGGTACAGCTGAGGCACAGCCAATCAAACTGCTTGAATGCGAGTTGATATTGCCAATACATGGTCAGAAACGATGATATCAGTAGCCTGTTTCACCCACATTGCAAAGTATACTTTTCTAGCAAAGTATACTTTGAGGGAGAAATTTTAAATTTTAGGATAAATTTATTAACTTTTTATTATACAGAATTTATTACACTGATTATCACAGCCATTTTGGCTGTGATAATTTAATAAATTCAGTATAATAATTCTGAATACTTTTAATCATCAAATATATGCAGTCATTAGTTCTATATGAAATAATGCATTTCGGGAAAAATAAATGATTTCTCCCTCAAAGTATACTGTGCTAGAAAAGTATACTTTGCAATGTTGGCGAAATGGGCTACTGATCAGGATTAGTGCAACCGGTTTTGTAGGACCGTAGTTAGATCAGATTGGATACAAATGTCAAAAACCTCATTTATCCAGCCGCGTCCATGTTTTATGTTATGTTCAATTCTTAGAATTGGCAAAGCACATTTCATGCATTGCCTCCGCTACTTAAGGCTACACCTCAGGCTGCGTTAATCTTGCCGAGCTCATCAACGTTTCTGAACATCTATTGGCAATGATAACTCATAATCAATCAATTTCAATGGCTGACCCTGTGCTGTACAGCACATGCTCAGCCAATCAAGCTGCTTGCGTTCAAGAGCAGTATTCAAGTATTTTAAAAAATAAATAAATTGACAAATGATGGCAAGATTAGCGCACGCTGTGTTGTAACAGCTACCATTAAGCAGAACACCAGTTCGGACATCCTCGGATTTTATCGATAAACGGACGGTTCGCGTGTCTCGAAATCGTGGGCGTGCTTGATTTGATTATTATGGGCGTCCGAATATTTCTGAATATTATATTTAGACTGCCAACTATAAATGGTCTTCATGAAATGCAGTCGGTGGATATTCCCAAGGGTTGACGATAGACCAGTACAGTCTTATAATAGGTTGCTGAACTTGGAAAATATCGAGTAACTTCCATCAGAACTACTCCCGGGTTGTGTTGGCGGACTTTGTCGGTTTGACGTCACGTTGCTTAGCTGCTTAGCTGAAGCTAAGCAACGTGACGTCAAACCGACAAATTCAGCTAAGTTGCTCGTAATTGTCCAAGTTCTGTAGCCCGGTATATAAAGAATACTAGTACATGTTTTACAGTCACGTGACTACACATGTCTTTCATACTTTGGTTCGCTTCTGCATGTACATATACACGCGAACGGGAGTAGTGCCAGCGAGCAAGATCCCAGTAGCCTGATTTCGCTACGCTTCAGATACAAGCAGCATGTTTTCGAAATGAAAACTGATGTGTTTTCGACTTTTCTTTCTGAATGCTCTGTCTGCTCAGGTATTCAAAATCCAAATGGTTTAAAATAAGAAACAGTAACTATTAACCAATGCTCGACATAGCCTAATTCCGCAAACGGTTGTGGTAACCAGTAACCAGTATTCGCCGCGTTTAACATTATTACATGAGCTATGATTGATATTATCCATTGCCGCCTAATTGACCCCCAACACCCTACATAATCACTGAAGAATAAAAAACACTCACAAATCGTTATAACGCCATTCCAACCGTTAGACCCTCGCATGACGCCAATGTAACGTCTCCGATAACCATAATTCGTCAGACTTGTTTTTACTCAAAGTATAGAAAACAGCGTCGACGCAGATCAGAATGCACTGACGTGCATTCTAATCTGCGTCGACGCTGTTTTCAAGATAAATATATTTTCTCATGCGTTCATGTATTCCGCCAATCTCCTATACATCAGAAAGTCCATTACTGTAACATGAAATAGTGTTTGCACACAATTAATGGTCCCCAGATAAGATCAAGCCGCGGTGACTTTCACTTGTAGGTTTTATGATACTCACATCAGGGAAGTCTTGCTCGAGTACAGACAGTGTTATGTTTTGCCGTGTGTTTTGCCGCTGACACAGCTTTGGAATGAATAATAACATTCCACGTATTTCATATTTCTTCAACCGACGCTAGGAGTCGTTTGTACATGTAACACGAACCATGGCATTAACGTTCTAGTTTCTGGCACTAACACACAATTGGATTAAAGACATAACTGCATTGCATACAGTTCCTGTTATTGTGTTAGGCGATTATCATTATTCCATGGATTTACATTCCAGTATATTCTGAGCAAAAGAAACATGTAGTACGAAATACTGTTCATATCTGAAACCCTGAGGCCAGCTATCATGAGAAAGCAAGACCAGTCGGCATTGCAATTGAATACAATATAGACTCGATCAATCTGTGCAACTTTGCCCAGATTCGGCACGGTTTGGTACATGTAGTTATATATATACATGTGTGTCGTCAGTGGAACCATATTCATTCATAATTCCAGCACAACAATATTTACACAATTCCCTAACATTTGATTGGCCCGTAGCAAGTATCTGTCCAAAATTTATATCCCAGTAAACTCCCACGCAGAACTACTTTCCGTAACAGTGAGGCGCAGTTAAAATAATTATTAAGAAAACGGAAAATAAACACAATTTCTTGATGATTTTATTTCAAATGCTGGAATTATAAGGAATGAATGGCCTATTTGTTGAATTTATCGGGGATATAAAATTGGAAAAGTCGCGGGAATACTGGACGAGGCCTTCCAAGTTTATACCCCGATAAATTCCACAAAAAGGCCATTCATTCCTATAATATTGCATTTACACAAGTGGGCTGTATACACGTATGGTGGTACAGAATACGTTCAGAAGCTGCACTGAACAGTAACGCAATCAACGTCAGCAACGCGTCATATTTGATTGTGACATAATATAATTACGGGGCTTATGTCCGTTATCATGGTCAGACAAGCTCCTGAGTTACTCATGTATACGTTATAGCACCTACTCATAGTATATACTATTGCTTAACCGCATCACATGTACTGACGAACAGCCTACACTGGTTACAGAGGTCATAAACATCGAATTCTCCAGCAACGGCCACAGCTACATATACGTTAATTAGGTTGAATGACTTTCAATTTCTGACGTTATTTACTCACAACGCTAAATCAACACACGCTGACACTACGCTGTCGGTCCGGTTTGATGGACTGTTCAGAGTCTTGGAGTTGATTTATATGACCTACATGAGCCACGACTGAGAAGATGAGGGCTTACGACGTCTCCAACGAGTGTAGGTTATGACCTAACCCGAATTTTCTGTCTGTAACGCAGGGCGACTTACATGTACGTCGACCTGCGTTACAGACAGAGAGTTCGGGTTAGTTATGACAATCTTCATGCACAGCTACACATCCGCTTGCGTTAATCTTGCACATATGTCAACGTTTCTGAACAGCTATTGGCAATCTCAACTCGCAGTCAAGCAGTCTGATTGGCTGAGCCTGAGCTGTTACACAGCTCAGGCTCAACCAATCAAACTTCTTGGTGTAAAGCACAATATTCAAGCAGGCGATGGTGTATATGAAAACAGTTATTAGTGTTTAAAGGTATATGTCCACTGCATTTCATGAAGACCATTTATAGTTGGCAGTCTAAATATACATTTAGGTATATATTCTGTAGATGTGACATTTTCTGGCAAACTGAATCATCACCATTATCCGACGTATTGATTGGCACTATTATACAATTTATATCAGACGTAAATTTCCACACTGATATCAGGGGCAATAACGGTGTTTTCGTAAAATGTAAAACGTAAAACGGACATTACCATTTAATCTCTGTGTTTATTTTTAGATGTGCAATGATCATACTTCATAATCTGTAGAAAATATTAATTTTTCAGGCGACGCATTTAATTAGTATAAATAGGTAAAAATATCATGCCTCATTTGCACATGAAAATAGCCTGATACCACCCGATATGTCCCTTGAAATGTACATTTGCATTTTTTTATGAACTCCTATTCACTATAAAGGAGAAACTTTATAAACTAATACAAAATAAAAACACGCTGATAATAAACTACTGTTTATACAGTGGAACCTCTCTAAACCGGACTCCAATACAATATATTGTTTTTGATGGTTTTTTGGCCATTTATGGACGGCAATACACTCTGTTCATGATCGCACAGCACACAGCTGTGTCTCAGAATGATAAAATGACTGATTTACAGTGAAACCTCTCTAAACCAGACACCCTGGGGACCTCCCAGGGTGTCCGGTTTAGAGAGGTTTCACTGTACGTGTACTGTCATGCACTGCATGATCATTTTACGACGAAAACATAATTTTGTATCACAAGGTCGTGTCTCAGATTTCGAGTTAGTTATGACCTCCTTCATGCACAGCTACACATCCGCTTGCATTAATCTTGCACAGATGTCAACGTTTCTGAACAGTTATTGGCAATCTGAACTCGCAGTGAAGCAGTCTGTTTGGCTGAGCCTGAGCTGTTGCACATCTCAGGCTCAACCAATCAAACTGCTTGGTGTCAGGGACAATATTCAAGCAGGCGGTGGTGTACATGTGTACGAGCCGTCTCCTCAGGCTCTGCACTTTTTGCACTGAGTAATTTTCATATTATTTCGAAAAACACACAGTCACCCTTTTCATAAATGGACTAGCCTGGAAAATACATAATTTTGTATCACAAGTTCGTGTCTCAAGTTTCGTTCAACTCCAAGAGAATTTCATTAATGTGTGCTGATTGCCTTACGGTTGGCACATGCATTATTAATGTCAAGAGTAAAAACACATTATAAACATTCAATTGTTTTTTCTAGAGTAAATTAATACAAAGCGGATCTTACTTTTTTAAATAGAAATTCCGGTAATTATGTTTCACAATGATGTATTACGTGTGAAGCATGTTTACACAATGTTCGTTGAATTTGCATGTACAGTCGAGCACCAGTATCTCGAAGTCGAAGGGAGATCAGATCGTCCATATAGTCGCGATAGGACTACATGTAGGTTCGATATAGCGATGAAGTGACAGTACGTATCATACATGCCTTGTTTGTTTCTTATTCCACCTGCGTGTGGACTGAAACTCTATTGCGAAAATAAACGATTTGTTCTGTTCTGACATGGTCGAATATTTTCGCGAAAACTATGTTATCCCGTCAACACAGTGCGTATGTGCCGTGAAACACGCTGCCGTGAAACATTTTTGATATCCAGTCAATACTAGCTTTTGCATTTTACAGCCATTTGTAGGTGTTGACGGGATAAATAGAATAGTAGGTTAGTGCCGTGAATGGAAAAAAATATTTGGCGCGGCACGGAAACGGGATGTGCTCGGTAGAGCCTCGCCCATCCCGTTTCCTGAGCCTTGCCAGATATTTTTTCCCATTCACGGCACTAACCTACTATTCTCTATCTATTTTCCTTATTTCTGAACCAAATTATATCTTATGACCACTCATTTGAACCGTCTCGGCGAAACGGTTCAAATGAGTGGTCACAACATATACTTCTGATGAGAAATAAAGAAATTCTTGAGCCTTGCCGGATATTTATTCCCATTCACGGCACTGACCTAATATTCTCTATTTACCCCATGAGTAAAGATTCAACAATTAACTAATGAACAAAGGTAGTAAGCTAATCAACATTACAAGGTGGCATAACGACTCTCAGTGAATTACTTAAATGACCAGCGTGATATGCTTAATGAATCGTGACAAACACTCAAATATATCCATTAAGCAAACAGCCTGAGGTAGGTGTAAATTTGTTTTGTTTGATAACATGTTTGGAAAATTAGTGTCAACCAAATCGATCTTGAACAATCTGTTCAAACACATGTGGAATACACATAAACGGGTAGAAAATAAATGTATACATATTTGTTTTGTCACTTTTCTGAATTCTGCTCAAAAGTATGTTTTATACTTAAATGAGTCCACGCATATCAGACATGCCAAAACATTTCAACAAAATATCCTGAGATTTTGGAAAATATGACAAATCAGAGCGCGACCAACATAATTTCAGCAAATTTAAGCGCATAATCGACACAATTTTAACAAAAATATACTTAACTGCAGAGGACAAAATGCCGACTCACTTAATATAATTGCACATAACATGCATACAAATGAAATTATGAAAAGTTAGTGTGGTTCTCATATGCAAACGAGGCATGATATTTTTCGGATAAAATCTTTAAACCGGAATCTGAAGTAACGGGAAAGCCCATAATTTTCAATATTTTTTTTGTACATTTTGACAATCTGAAAAACTGAGCATCACGACACAATAATGGAAAATTTATAAAAACACCCTGAGATTCAGGCTAAATACCTGAGGTTCAGCATGCCTGGTATAGTGCGATTTATCCTGACCATAACCGTGCAAAACTAGCTTAACCCTTAGACTGCTACACACAACAATTGTCGTCAGCTGTTGCTGTGTATTTTGCCTTATTTCGCAATAAAAACATGGTTTGACAGCACTTCAATCAAAATGGAAATGGAAATGATTCTGAAGGGCTGTCAAAGCATGTTGTGAATTATTTTAAAGTGCTGTCAAAGCATGTTTGTGATGATAAAAATTGAAAATATAAAATAAACAGCAGACGACAAAACAATAAGATAGTGGTGTAAGGGTTAAAACACTCAAAATGTGCAGGCTAGTCTCTTACTTCGTCTCGGGATACTATTAAAGAAGCTGTAAATCGATTTATCGCGTGCAAAATTAGCGCATCTCGCAAATAGGGTAATACAAGCGTGTTGAAGTGAGCAGTTCCGGTCGTGTTTAGATGGGATACATCTTCGTTATTGCCAGTAAACGACAATTCAATTCGCCACGGGTCGCTTTGCTGCGCCGTAAATGGGCAATTATCCGATCGGTTATTGCGAGTTGCTATAAATACTTCCAGTTAAACAACACCACCGTTTGGGTTTGAAAGTTCATTGAGCCAATTCCTACCCTTAAATATAAGAAAAAAACACGAAAAAACACCACCGCCTGCGGCAATCTTGCAAATATCTGTCGTTGCATTTAGTTCAAAATGCTTGAGTATTGTGATTGACATCGAGAAGCTTGATTGGCAGATCTTGGTCTGTGCTACAGCTCAGGCTCAGCAAATCGAACTGCGTTTGTTGGCGAGTTGATATTGCCAATAAATGTTCAGGAAAGTTTACATCTGGGCGAGATTAACGCAGGCAGTTGTGTATCGTGTTACGTTGTGCCGTCATCTAGACTCAATTTGACGATGTCGCTATGTTTCAAGTGGTTAATCTACGTTGTATAGCCGGTATCATATACATGTCCCCTGGGGGACAGGTTTAGAGGGGGTCCCCAGTGTGTCCGGTTTAGATGGGTTCCACCGTATTCCGGGCTTACGAGCGTTATAATATTATAGGAATGAATGGCCTTTTTGTGGAATTTATCCGAGTATAAACTTGGAAAAGTCGTGGGAATACTGGACGAAGGCCGGAAGGCCTCGTCCAGTATTCCCGTGACTTTTCCAAGTTTATATCCCCGATAAATTCCATAAAAAGGCCATTCATTCCTTATAATTCCAGCATTTGAAATAAATTCATCAAGAAAATGTGTTTATTTTCCGTTTTCTTAAGAATTATTTTAACTGCGCCTCACGGTTACGGAAAGTAGTTCGGCGTGGGAGTTTACTGGGATATAAATTTTGGACAGATACTTGCTACTAGCAAATCAAATGTTAGGGAATTGTGTAAATATTTTTGTGCTGGAATTATAATAGATATGAATACCACACCACATATTCATATACAATACCTCGTTCTTCTATTTAAGAGAGCAATGTATTGTAGCCAGTTAAATAGATTGTAATATAATTTAGATCCGATCTTAACTATCAATACTATTTTGTATAATCATGGTTAAACGATCTCATTCGTGCATCTGTCTAAGTACATTTTACAATCTACATACAATCCATTTTAAAATACAGTGAAACCCTCTCAAAACCGCACACCCTGGGAGGTCCCCAGGGTGTCCGGGTTAGAGAGGTTTTACTGCATTTGATCATTCATTCTGAGTCATAGTTGTGTGCCATGCGATCACGAACAGACATTACCACCTGAGATAAATGACCAAGAAACTTATCAAAATTAAGATCACAGGTGTTTTCTTGGTGTCCGGTTTAGACAGGTTCCACTGTATGATATGTCCAGTCTCAGCGCGGCAAAGTTGCAAGAAAACATCTTAAAAGTGTAAGAAAAAATCTTGAAAATTCGAGAAAAGATCTTGAAAATTCATGATACCATCTTGAATAAATGGAAATAAAAGGTATCAACGGTGGCCAAAGGGGTACAATATCATGACCTCTGTAAATAGAGCATTTTATTTATCGAAATCAATATCTGCGAAAAACTGTAGTGCGATAAGGCTGGTAATACGAGAGATAGAAACAGATCATATTGCGTTCCTCAAGTGAAACAGACATGCGCAATAAAAAATAAATTCTCAAATGATATAAACTCCTCATTCCTTGAGTTAATGGCCCGGATAGAAAATAGCGCCGTATTTCACTGAGCACAATTTATCCCGTCAACACAGTGCGTATGTGCCGTGAAACACGGTGCCGTGAAACATTTTTGATATCAAGTCAATACAATTTTTGCATTTTACCGCCATTTGTAGGTGCTGACGGGATAAATAGAATAGTAGGTTAGTGCCGTGAATGGAAAAAAATATCTGGTGCGGCACGGAAACGGGATGTGCTCGGCAGAGCCTCGCCCATCCCATCCCGTTTCCTGAGCCTTGCCAGATATTTTTTCCCATTCACGGCACTAACCTATTATTCCCTATTCCACACCCACCTCAGTCTACGCCTTGTCCGTGTTCTAATCAAATACACAATCTCCTGTGATAATCTCGTCAATATTTGGAAATGTGTTTATTGCAGAATGCTTGCATATCGCATTTGAGGGTAAGCAGCTTGATTGCTGAGCCGGAGCTGTGCTACAGCTCCGGCATAGCCAATGAAACTGCTTGATTGCGTGTTGATATTGCAAATAGATGCTCAGAAACGTTGACATCTTAACAAGATTAACGCAGGCGGTGGTGTATGATCGAATATGGTACACAATTGCCATAGAAATACCCGTGTGCATGATCGGAGAAGAACATAGTCTGCTTTTATGTGGATACATACGACGTGACTATGCTGGTCGAAAATAGGGTAGTGTCGGTTTTGTATCAGTGTACAAAATGGCTCAACTGATTTGAAAGCTGTGGGCTGGAAAATTGGAAACAAAGCGCATTGCCAGAATGAAGTCAATCAAATTACTGAGAATGTAATATTTGAATATTGTATTCCTTCCTTGCTCTATTAGAATGCTGATGTCGTGTTGCCTTGCACTAAATAACGTAGTTAATGTAAGCTTTTAACAAATGAAAGGTTAAGAAATCGGACTGCTGCCATGGGTTCGAGCCTCTCCGGAGGCGTGCATTGTGTCATTGAGCAAGACACTTTATCCACACTGCTTCAGTCCACCCAGCTGTAAATGGGTACCGGCTAATTTCCGGGAACATCGATTGTATTTGATTGTATGTACATGTACTTATGAATACAAATATGATCATGCCAATTAAACACTACGAAAAGGGCATACGAAACTGAAACGTTTATAAAAACAAATGCTTATATCCGGGGCCCGTTTCACTAAACTTCGTACGACTAAAATGTTCGTAAGTGCAAATTTAGGATCGTCTGGAAATCTCAATTGATGGATTTACATGTATTGAGCGTAGGCTGCATTTGCAGCCTATGCTCAATAAATGTAAATACAATGATTGTTTCCAAGAAAACACTGTTAATTTGAAATGTACAGACTATCATAATGTTGCACTTACGAACATTTTGTCAACTCCTTACAAATAATACACCGTGAAGAGAACACCCGTTCTTGGAAACCACGAGCTACCATGCAAAATGTTTAATTTGTATTGCAATCAAAATAAAGTTATTTGAAACTTTAGAAAGGGTATCGACTAATCTAGAATGTTAATGTGATTGAACACATTCCAAACATGCACTCAAATATATCTGGTTCATAGAAACAGCTGCGTAATTTGGATTTCAAAAAGTTTACATGACGTCACATTTGACGTCACACAACGTAACGTCAAAAGGAGGGGAAACACGTCATTGTATAACAATTCATGCGCACATCATAATTCATTGATTATAATCTCAAACATAGACTAACTGTGCATATGTGTCTGCCGTGAAGTGTAATACATAGGATATTCCACCGTACATGTTTGAATAGCGGAAATAATACACTCGTGTCCGTCGGCGTCCGTGCCAGCAACTCGTTCGCAACGCTCACTCGTTGCTCACGCGGAAGCCGACGCACACTCGTGTATTATTTCCCGCTATTCAAAATGTACGATGGAATATCCTCTATTTTATCTTCCAAAGTAAATTAATGTTATTGCAATCTTGTTTCTGCTGTTAAACTGAGAAGGAATATTTCTTAAGAACATACACTTTGAGACAAGAGAAACAATGTTTATTTTTACTTGCGTTTTGTATAGGAATGAATGGCCTTTTTGTGGAATTTATCGGGGTATAAACTTGGAAAAATCGCGGGAATACTGGACGAAGCGATAAAAAAATGACAATTTTCCAAAAAAAAAATAAAAACAATTTGTTTGTTGATTTTTTTTCGAAAATTGTAATTTTTTAAGGCCTCGTCCAGTATTCCCGCGACTTTTCCAAGTTTATATCCCCGATAAATTCCACAAAAAGGCCATTCATTCCTTATAATGCCAGCATTTGAAATAAATTCATCAAGAAAATGTGTTTATTTTCCGTTTTCTTAAGAATTATTTTAACTGTGCCTCACAGTTACGGAAAGTAGTTCGGTGTGGAGTTTACTGGGATATAAATTTTGGACGGAGACTTGCAACGGACCAATCAAATGTTAGTGAATTGTGTAAATATTTTTTGTGCTGGAATTATAGAGTAAACAACTTGTCAGTGAGCGACTTTAAAAGCCAAGGTGCATGATCACGTGGTTATAACAATAACAACAATTACTGAAACTTCCAGAAGCGCCTCCGATTGAAAGAACATATTCTGTTATATGGTCCTTATTATGTAACTGATTGTAATGACATATGGCGCGCCAAACGCGTCTTGGTAAGCTGCATCTGGTGATCTCGTTACGTTGGCCCAAACGTCTGTCGTTTTTGCGAAGAATCGATTTCCGTGTTTACTGTCAATACCGACACGGAAATCGATTTTGTGCCGAAGTCCTGAGACCACCAAATGCGGGTTATGAAGACGCGTTTGCTGCGCAAACTATGAAACTATGAAATAATATTTACTTCGGAGTGGGTGCGCTTTCAACACTTTCATCCATTGTTGTTGTTGTTGTGGTAACCACGTGATCATGCACATTGAAAGCACGTAATCGTAATGATACATGCATGAATGCCGTTCGCGAAACATGCAATAAATGACATACATGTAATATAGAGAATAGTAGGTTAGTGCCGTGAATGGGAAAACATATCTGGCAAGGATTAGGAAACGGGATGGGCGAGGCTCTGCCTCGCCCATCCCGTTTCCGTGCCTCGCCAGATATTTTTCCCGTTCATGGCACTAACCTACTGTTCTATTTATCCCGCCAACACTACAAATAGCTTTAAAATGCAAATAATAACCCCAGCCGCATCCTCAAAATCGGTGAATCGAACCGCATATATTCATACGCAGTGATTAGGTCGTATTGACAGGATATCACAAATGTTTCATCGCACCGTGTTTCACGGAACATACACACTGTGCACGGGATAAATACAAATACATGTATTGACAAATATGTATTAGACTGGTATATATACCTGATAAGGCAATATATAAATGTGTGTAGGTGTGCTACGCACCTATTCTTACCTACTTAATTGCGAAATATGATTCATTAATTGTTACATTTCACGCAGCTGTCTGACCCAACCTCTTAACATTTATATATTTAACCCATTACATGCGGAATACACCTTTAAGAGTATTAACTTGTTTTTAATATTTTTTTTATTTTTTTTTATTTCTCACTGAAAGTGTATGTTGCGACCACTCATCTGAACCGTCTCGATGAGACGGTTCAAATGGTGGTCGCGACATATACGTCTAAGCACATTTAAAGAAAATATTTGTGATTTTCCCCAATCAAAATGGCATATCCTCAGCATGAAATGGGTTAATGCTATTCTGATGAATACATAGCTTTATCCAATATTGTGATCATATTGTTTGTCATATGACATATCAAACATTAGATCTATTCATTTCTGTGATAGCTGTTCATATGTCAAATATGTAAAATTTTGATCATTTACATATTCCAGATAAAATATTTATGATTGACGTGTAACGCGCATCTATTTTGAAATATCCGGAATATATTACACAACCGCCTGAGTTAATCTTGTCCAGTGTAATCCCTAATCAAATACCACACTCATAGAAACAAAATGTCTACCCTCTAAGAGGGTTGCAATTTAACACCATCTATTTAAGGTAACGCATGGAACAGTGACATTTGCAATCGATTATCCGGCGTGTCTGATATGTTAGTGATATAAAACTGTCAAAGTTGTATCAATAAATTATAAATAAAGAACATACACATGCAGAAATTGGTTATTTTACCGTGACAAGGTGTTTATCTGACATTTACATGTATATCTTGTAAATTTGAAAGCTTCATTTCGTTAAGTAGCATGTTGAACAACAACAAGAGAAAAGATGTCTTCCATGGGAAAATGGTTTCCCTGTTCTATTTTTGTTGGCACTTTACTAGTTTTACGTCAAAGAGTATTTTGTTTAAGGGTGTAAAATACAGTCGAACCTGTGCTAAAGACCACCTCCGAATAGCAATCACCTGGCTCTACAGTTTACTAAATTTTGACATAACATCAACAGGTTTAGGTATGCACTTCGGTTTCTCACATTTTTTGAATGGGTCAAATTGTAGCCGTAGATAACACATCGGAGGCGAATTATTGTAGCTAGAAGACAACCAGTAGCTGATTTCATCAACATTGCAAAGCATACTTATCTAGCAAAGTTTACTTTGAGGGAGTAATCATTTATTTTTCCCGAAATTAATTATTTCATATAGAACTAACGACTGCATATATTTGGTGATTAATAAGTATGCAGAATTATTATACTGAATTTATTACATTATCACAGCCAAAATGGCTGTGATAATGTACTAAATTCAGTATAATAAAAATTAATATATTTATCCTTGAATTGAAAATGTCTCCCTCAAAGTACACTTTAAACAAAAAAAGAAAACAAAAACATCCTATCGCAGGCGACTGCTCCGTATGACTATGCACATTTCCACAGGTTCATTGTCAGAGAATGATCTATGTAGTATTGATTATTATACGCATAGACGCAACACCGGTGTTTCATTGGTGGAATAGCAATAACGAACAGTGCAGATCTTGATCAGACTGTGCGGATGCACAGGCTGATCTGGATCTACACTGATCGCACAAAGAATGAGCCCCATGTATCCAATCAGCCACATACGAGACGCGCCATGGTATTTTCTGCGTAATTTCGTTAAATACGGTTACAAAAATTGCAACATTTTTTTCAGAAATTAAGTCAAAAGTTGACAAATATAATTCCGCATGTACTCTGAAAATTGTGTAAACTTTTTACGCCAAATATTACGGGAAATATTGTAAATTTTGTAAACGTATTTCATGAAATTGCGCAGATCTCCGAAGGTACAAAATCACATGGCGTGTCTCATATTATAGATGCACATTGTGTAAATACCTGTTAATAGAAATAAATTGCCAGGCTAGCAGCGTTTGATATCAAGTTTATCAGGCAAGCGTTTGAAACGCGTAGGACGTGATTGGTTGAGCAGTTGCGGAAACGGGTCGGCGGTTCATCAACAATTACACGCTTCCGGCATGACATCTATTAACACGCGCGAAATACCAACCGGAAACGCTGATTGAAATCAACGCTATACGACATCAACAATATAAATTTAAATGCCATTCGCAGTGAACAACAACAACAAGTACCGATTCAAAGTACGTATTCTTTTATAGTGTCCTTATTACGTAACGGATTTTGATAAAATATGGCGCATCAAACGCGTCTTGTTAAGCTGCATTTTGGTGGTCTTTGTATTTTCTCACAAACTTCTGTCATTGTTGCGAAGAATCGATTTCCGTGTCTCCGACACGGAAATCGATTCTTCGCAAAAACGACATAAGTCTGTGCCAAACTCCCTAGACCACCAAATGCAGCTCATGAAGACGTGGTTGTTGTGCCATATTTCATCAAAATCCGTTTCATATTAAGGAAAATATCAAATAATACTTATTTTGGAGTGGGCGACATTGTTGTTGTTGTAACCACGTGATCATGCACCTTGACATTGGTGATGAACACATCAAATGACAAACCTCGTTTTAGTTTCATCTCTACGGAGCCCCGCCGGGGACATTGTTTTTTTTTTATTAATTCGTTCCTACGAAATAACAATCCGTTTCCTCAATTTAACAATTCGTTCCCACGAATTAACAATTCGTTCCCATGAAATAACAATTCGTTCCCATGAAATAACAATTATTACGTTACTTCGGTTGATTGAAATAAACTAAACAAGATGGCCGCCGTCTTACCTTCTTACTTAATATAGATCCTATGTCCAATCATTATCATATCCGATTTTCGTTCATCCCATAAAGTACCTATGTTTCAAGGCTCGCCGCTTAAACAACGATATCTGTTTTCACGTTAGAGAGCTATCTACGGAGGTCTCACTAAAAAGCGACAAGAAGCGAGCGTCTAGAAGCGACATGAAGCGTCAAGAAATGACAAGAACATTATTTTATGAATTTTATAACAAACTTTACAATAATAAAGATACATGTAACAATGGTAATATAAATATTGTGTTTACTTAGATAGAAAATGCGTCAGAAACTCGATTGAAAGCGACAACATGCTCCATGCAATAGGTGTACAGAATAAGCGTCAACAAGTTCCAGGATACATGTGTACAGAATAAGCGTCAACAAGTTCCAGGATACATGTGTACAGAATAAGCGACAACAAGTTCCATGCAATATGTGTATATAATAAGCGTCAACAAGTTCCAGGATACATGTGTACAGAATAAGCGTCAACAAGTTCCAGGATACATGTGTACAGAATAAGCGTCAACAAGTTCCAGGATACATTTGTACAGAATAAGCGACAACAAGTTCCATGCAATATGTGTATATAATAAGCGTCAACAAGTTCCAGGATCAGTGTACAGAAGCGTCAACAAGTTCCAGGATACTTTGTACAGAATAAGCGTCAACAAGTTCCAGGATAATGAGTACAGAATAAGCGTCAACAAGTTCAGATACATGTGTACAATAAGCGACAACAAGTCCATGCAATATGTGTATAATAAGCGTCAACAAGTTCCTCATGTGTTAAAGAAAAAGCGACAACAGTTCCATGCAATATGTACAGAATAAGCGTCAACCAGAATAACTAACAAGTTCCAGGTACGTGTACAGAATAAGCGACAACAAGTTCCAGGATACATTTGTACAGTAAGCGTAACAAGTCCAGGATACAGTGTACAGAATAAGCGAAACAAGTTCCGGATACTTTGTACAGAATAAGCGTCAACAAGTTCAGGATATGTAGAATAAGCGTCAACAAGTTCCAGGATACATGTGTACAGAATAAGCGTCAACAAGTTCCAGGATACATGTGTACAGAATAAGCGACAACAAGTTCCATGCAATATGTGTATATAATAAGCGTCAACAAGTTCCATACGATGTGTGTAAAGAAAAAGCGACAACATGTTCCATGCAATATGTGTACAGAATAAGCGTCAACAGAATAAGCGTCAACAAGTTCCAGGATACATGTGTACAGAATAAGCGACAACAAGTTCCATACGATATGCTTAAAGAAAAAGCGACAACAAGCTCCATGCAATATGTGTACAGAAAAAGCGACAACAAGCTCCATGCAATATGTGCAGAATAAGCGTCAACAAGTTCCAGGATACATATGTACAGAATAAGCGACAACAAGTTCCATACGATATGTGTAAAGAAAAAGCGACAACAAGTTCCATGCAATATGTGTACAGAATAAGCGTCAACAGAATAAGCGTCAACAAGTTCCAGGATACATGTGTACAGAATAAGCGACAACAAACAGAAAATAAAATACATACATACCTTTGAATGTCCAGAATAAATCCACTAATATCCTCTTAACGTCACAATTCCGATATGTATCCAATTCACTATTTTCATGCATTGCAATTATCACTATGTGCACTGTCAAAAGATTTCAATTAACCTATCTATTGTCAGAAATTTACCATTTAGTTTGTTTTTACTTTCTGCATTGTAATTTAATTCCTGGGGAATTGATCGTGGGGAATCAGGGGCCCGTTTCACTAAACTTCTTACGACTAAAATGTTCGCAAGTGCAAATTTAAGATCGTCTGTAAATTTCGATTTATGGATTTACATTTATTGAGCATAGGCTGCATATGCAGCCTATGCTCAATAAATGTAAATCCAATAATTATTTACAAGAAAACAATGTTAATGTGAAATTTACAGACTATCATAATTTTAAACTTACGAACATTTTAGTCGTACGAAGTTTAGTGAAACGGTCCCCTGGTCGAAACATTGTATTAATGATGTGATAATGTAATAAATGCAGTATAATAATTCTGCATACTTTTAATCATCACATATATGCAGTGGTTAGCTTCATAATATTATAAATTTATCATAAAATCCGAAACCGATAAATGACCTTAGCTGTTGTTGGGACGTTATAGAGAATAGTAGGTTAGTGCCGTGAATGGGAAAACTATCTGACAAGGCTTAGGAAACGGGATGGGTGAGGCTCTGCCGAACACATCCCGTTTCCGTGCCGCGCCAGATATTTTCCCCATTCACGGCACTAACCTACTATTCTATTTATCTCGTTAACACCTACAAATGGCTTTAAAATGCCAAAGAAATACCCAGCCACCGCACATATTCATACGCAGTGATTAGGTCGTATTGACAGGATATCAACAATGTTTCACGGCACCGTGTTTCACGGCACATACGCACTGTGTTGACGGGATAAAAAAAAGTATCTACTGACCTGAACTAACCGAAGGAATACGTCGTTAGCTTCAATATCACCTTTATTTATCAGCATGCAAATCGCAACTGACACATTTACAGGCGGGCTATATTTATTTCCTTCGATTATCTCAGATTATCACAAATAACATGTTTTCATTGTTCGATTAAACTATTATTATTATTCCGAAAGTTTGGATCTGTCAAACTTATAGTTTCTTAAAAGGTGCTATATTCCAGCCCTTTGTCTCCACATAATGCCATATATGAGAAGCCGATTTGTATCACTTATCCCCGGCTTATGTTTGTTTGGGTTTAATCCTGATTATCCCACATTTGCATGTCCAGTAGTCCTGGTTGTCCCACATTTAGTTTTTACAGGTAACTGGATTTTGCAGATTTCAGGCTATAGTCTTTTTCAATAATGTAACATTGTATGCCAGTTATACTTGTATATATGTAAATATAAATAAAATAAATATATTAATAAAAAGTGCGGTGAATTTGGATTTATCCCGTCAACACAGTGCGTAGGTGCCGTGAAACACGGTGCCGTGAAACATTTTTGATATCCAGTCAATACAAATTTTGCATTTTACAGCCATTTGTAGGTGTTGACGGGATAAATAGAATAGTAGGTTAGTGCCGTGAATGGCAAAAAATATCTGGCGCGGCACGGAAACGGGATGTGCTCGGCAGAGCCTCGCCCATCCCGTTTCCTGAGCCTTGCCAGATATTTTTTCCCATTCACGGCACTAACCTACTATTCTCTATTACAACTGCAACCTGTGCATGTGTTTCTTGATCATGAAGTGACATCGCGGAACGCCGTATTGGGTGTATTCCCAGACACCACAGTGAAAGCCTACTTCTTTCACTAACCTAGTGCATTTGGTGGAAAGTTCAGGTCTTGGGACTGAGTATAGGAATGAATGGCCTTTTTGTGGAATTTATCGGGGTATAAACTTGGAAAAGTCGCGGGAATACTGGACAAAGGCCGGAAGGCCTCGTCCAGTATTCCCGCGACTTTTCTAAGTTTATATCCCCGATAAATTCCACAAAAAGGCCATTCATTCCTTATAATTCCAGCATTTTAAATAAATTCATCAAGAAAATGTGTTTATTTTCCGTTTTTTTAAGAATTATTTTAACTGCGCTGATGGTTACGGAAAGTAGTTCGGCATGGGAGTTTACTGGGATATAAACTTTGGACAGAGACTTGCTACGGACCAATCAAATGTTCGGGAATTGTGTAAATACTTTTGTGCTGGAATTATTACAGTGTACAAAGAGAACGACAGTGTACATCGACTGGTGAGAAGGGCATCTGTGCTTCCGTTGGTTCCAGTAGATGAAGTTGAAGCTTTTGAAGCTGCTGAAGCAGAAGAGCTCCCAGTTGACGTCACCCCTTCACTGACTACGCCACCGAGCAGTGGGGCGACAAGGCCATATGGAATCACTATGCCACACAGGGACCCAGGACAACTAACCATCTAGAAGGCTGGCACAACAAACACAAGAAGGCAGTTCACCACGCACATCCAAACATCTTTTGCATTATACAAATCATGCAGCAAATCGAGGCAGCATCGTACATTAAGATTCTACAGTTTGACGCTGGAGGTGCACTCCCTGTGAAACGTAGACGGCACCGCCAGGTCGAGCAGCGGCTCGGCAACTTGAAGATGCGTCTGCAGACTGGCGAACTGACGATGATGGAGTACGCTAACGCCGCATCAAACCTGCTCCATATATAGACGTCATAGACTGATATATATGTATACTATGTACTATATGTGAAACTAGTTTGAAATATAACTGCAATTGGACTTATTAAAAAATCGAGACGATTCTAATGTACTGATAACGTACTGACAAAACACGTGTATTTTCTTGCAATTTCTTATATATATAACTGGAATAGCTTTATTTAAAGTTTCTTATCAACTTCTGTTTTTCATTTTATAATCCTGTATCTCCAACTTGAAAGTGGAAACAGAGCATACTCCAAATAACCCTAGGGCTATGATATTACCTGTAACAAAATCCTGATTATCCCACATGGAAAATGACCAGATTTAACAAATGTGGGATAATCAGGACTACACCGTTTGTATGTATAACTGATTATTATTGACACTATCATATAACACACACTATAAGATGCTTACAGATTAAACCATTTGAAAACGAATATTTCATTCTGGACGATAAAAGTTTTATTTTAAATTTTCCCATTTAATAAAGAAAAATATTGATATTAAATATGCCAACATCAAGCTATTTTTCAAGAATATTATATTTAACAGTTGTCCGTAGTAAACAGGCAAATAAAGGATTTATGTGTGCATTTCAACTAAGTTTTACCATAAATTCACCCATTATGTACCATATACTTCAAGCCGATGTGAACATTAATAAAATCAGACAAATTTCTTGAAAAATTATGCTTTTGTAGCACAATTTCCTATCCAATTTCCAAACATGTTGATACCAGTAGCCGATTGCATCAAAATTGCAAAGCATACTTTGAGGGAGTAATCATTGAGTTTTCCAAAATGCATTATTTCATATAGAACTAAGCACTGCATATATTTGATGATTAACAGTATGCATACTTATTATACTGAATTTATTACATTATCACAGCCAAAATGGCTGTGATAATGTAATACATTCAGTACAGTAAAAATTCATAAATTTGTACTTAAATTGAAAATTTCTCCCTCAAAGTATACTTTGCTAGATAAGTATACTTTGCAATGTTCGTGAAATAGGCTACAGTTCCGTTCATACTTCAAACAATATGTACATATTTATTATTTGTATATACCTCAAAGTTACTTAACTGAAAATACATGGAGAGAATAGTACGGGATGGGCGAGGCTCTGCCCATTCACGGCACTAACCTACTATTCTATTTATCCCGTCAACACTACAAATAGTCTGAATATCGGAGAATCGACTAGCATGACAACCGCACATATTCATACACAGTGATTAGGTCGTATTGACAGGATATCAAAAATGTTTCACGGCACCGTGTTTCACGACACATACGCACTGTGTTGACGGGATACATATCACACTCATTTTGCAATATTCGACCGATTGATTGAACATGAATGAGTGATTGGTTGGGCATGAATGATTGATTGATTGGGTATGAATGATTGATTTATTGGGCATGAATAATTGATTGATTGGGCATGAATGATTGATTGATTGGACATGACTGATTGATTGATTGATTGGGCATGACTTTTTATGACATAATATATATGTACATAACTACATGAAACACAATAACAACCCAACTAATTATACATGTATCAAGTTTTAGCTTCAATGTAACATGATGCGCTTATGCAATTAATGGAATATGCCATGTGTGTATATATAATATGGTATATATTAAACAAGTTGATTAATTTCATAAAAAAACGCGACATAGCTTCGTTTCTTATGCAATCAGGACACTATTTATTAAATACCATATTACAATGGTTTTTATGCAAGTCGCCACTAAATCAAATGCAAGAACACGAATGATGCCGTTCCACTACTTCCTGCGCTAATCTTACCAATATTTGTATTTTCTATTTCAAAATACTTGACTACTGTGTTTGAAATCAAGCTGTTTGATTGGCTGAGCCTGAGTTGTTGCACAACTCAGGCTCATCTAATCAAACTGTTTGATTACCAATTGGAATTCACATTATATGTATATGTTCAGAGACGTTGCGACTCTGCGCATTCATTGTAACGTACGGAGGCCCGCAGGGGAAGTAGACATTGTTTGTATTAACCCTTTCACCCCTAAGTAACTGAATGGGCTGCGATATGTTAATTTTGCAACCAATCCAATCATCGCAAAATGATTTTCAGACTATTCCATTTATAAAAAGGGGGTATTTGTTGTTCTCAAAAATATGAAAATTACTTTCAAACAGTGCAGATCCTGATGAGACGGCTCGTTATGAGCCGGCTCATCTGGATTTGCACTGTTTGCATAAACCGATATAGCGGGCTTTCGGGTTCAAAGGGTTAATTCGTTCCCACGAAATAACAATTCCTTCCCTCAATTTAGCAATTCGTACCCACGAACTAACAATTCGTTCCCTCGAATTAACAATTCGTTCCCACGAAATGACAATTCATTCCATCAATTTAACAATTTGTTCCCTCGAATTCACAATTCGTTCCCACGATAAACAATTCCCACGAATTAACAGTTCGTTCCCGTGGGAACGAATTGTTATTTCTTGGGAACGAATTGTCAATTCGCTGGAACTAATTCTTATTTCGTGGGAACGAATTGTTAATTCGTGCGAAAGAATTGTTAAATAGAGGGAAAGAATTGCTATTTCGTGGGAACGAATTAATAAACAATAATTCATGTCCCCTGCGGGGCTCCGTGGCCACCATACAAATCGATGCAAACATTTCGCGATCCTGTGGCGATATAATATTATAATTCAAAAACCGCTGTAACGCGCTACAATCATCGATCATTTAAATCCGGATAGGATCCTTTACATTTTTTAATTTACTTTGTCACCATGCGATAACATTCTTGTTCAAGCATCCCGTGCTATTATATACCTTGCTACAATTATATAGCCCAACTCGGAGTATAGATAGAGAATAGTAGGTTTGTGCCGTGAATGGGAAAAAATATCTGGCAAGGCTGAGGAAACGGGATGGGCGAGGCTCTGCCGAGCACATCCCGTTTCCGTGCCGCGCCAGATATGTTTTCCCATTCACGGCACTAACCTACTATTCTATTTATCCCGTCAACACCTACAAATGGCTGTAAAATGCAAAAATTGTATTGACTGGATATCAAAAATGTTTCACGGCACTGTGTTTCACGGCACATACGCACTGTGTTGACGGGATAAAACATATTATGCCTACTGTCTGTTCCACGTTTTTCTGCCGACAAACCTTTGGCTATTAAGCACATTAAATCTAAAAAACATTTAAATGCAAGTACTTTTTCACCAATAACACAAAATTTCACCCTTCCCAAATTTTTTTTTTGTTTGAATAAATTCCATCAAATATTGATTTTATAGCGAAAAAACGATTTTCCTATGGGCTTTCAACATGGGGAGAAAAGAGGAGGAAGCTCTGGGGGAGGAGTCAAAAACAATTGGAAATTGACTCGAAAGCCCGCTATATCGGTTTATTCAAACAGTGCAGATCCAGATGAGCCGGCTCGTAACGAGCCGTCTCATCAGGATCTGCACTGTTTGAAAGTAATTTTCATATTTTTGAGAACAACAAATACCCCCTTTTTATAAATGGAATAGTCTGAAAATCATTTTGCGATGATTGGATTGGAAATAGCTTGGAAGTAATTGAACTAAGAATATAAAAGTTAGATTTTGAAAATCGGTCAACAAATAGAAAATTAGTTTAAAAAATCAATGTTTAGCCCCCATGTTAAATTCCAATAGGAACATAGTTTTTTTCGCAATAAAATCAATATTTGACGGAATTTCGTCAAATGAAAACAATTACGGAGGGTGAACATTTTGTCGCTAAAGCTCGCGGATTATCTCCTCGTACACGCGGACGAACCGTGCTCTAACTGTGATATGTAAATCGTGCAACAGGTTTGCGTTACGTTACGTTACGTTACGTAACGCTTGCCTGCGTTCACGAGAGGAACAAAACCGCATAACCAACAGTATCTTAGGACCGTTGGGAAATGTTATATGTTCCAATGTGTGGCAATTATTTTACAAAGCCAAACCTTATCCACAGCGAATTCAATTTCCAATTTACAAGCATGTCTCTTGACATTTTGCCCGCGACCTGACAATTCCAGGCTTATTCATGTCTGATTAAAGCCTTAACCGTTAGCAAATTTATCAATTAAATGTCTAATTCTGACACTAGTGACCAATGAGTATTATAAGATCGCATTAACAAGGTGCATGCTCACGTGGTTACAACAACAACAACGTCGCCCACTCCAAAGTAAGTATTATTTGATATCTTCCTTAATATGCAACGGATTTTGATGACATATGGCGCAGCAAACGCGTCTTCATGAGCTGCATTTGGTGGTCAAGGGAGTTCGGCACAGACTTATGTCGTTTTTGCGAAGAATCGATTTCCGTTTCGGTAGACACGGAAATCTATTCTTAGCAAAAACGACAGAAGTTTGGACGACATTTGACCACCAAATGCAGCTTAACAAGACGCGTTTGATGGGCCATATTTCATCCAAATCCGTTACGTAATAAAGACACTATAAAAGAATACGTACTTTGAATCAGATGAATTCTGGAAGTTTCAATACTTGTTGTTGTTGTTAGTACCACGTGATCATACACCTTCATTAATGCATCGGGTAATCATCAGAGTATGTACTGTCAACCGTCTGATAAAACGGATCTTCCGACGTGAGCGACCGGAGTAACCACAAATAAGACTGCACCGATGACCAGTGTAGCCCCGCATCAGACTACGTATCCCCGCGTAGTCTGTTCAGAGCATGCACGGTTCGCCATTCTATCACAGTTATATATATATAGCATTACTGTCAACAAAATGAAGATTATTATCTCATCTACTCAGGAAAATATGTATCAGGTAACCTGCCTCAAGGTGCATGATCACGTGGTTACAACAACAACAACAATGTCGCCCACTCCAAAGTAAGTATTATTTGATAGTTTCCTTAATATGCAACGGATTTTGATGAAATATGGCGCAGCAAACGCGTCTTCATGAGCTGCATTTGGTGGTCTCTGGAGTTTGTCACAGACCGATGTCGTGTTTGCGAAGAATCGATTCTTCGTAAAACCGACAGAAGTTTGGGCGAAAATACAGAGACCACCAAATGCAGCTTAACAAGACGCATTTGATGCGCCATATTTCATAAAAATTCGTTACGTAATAAGGACACTATACAATAATACGTACTTTGAATCGGTACCTGTTGTTGTTGTTGGTACCACATGATCATACACCTTGTGCCTTGAATTGACCGAATACGCACTGAATGATACCATATTGTTATATAATATACCTGATACAAACATCCGGGTTACAACGAAGGGAAAACTGACGTTCCATTGGTCGGATGACGTCGCTTGACATTACCGAATGACGTGAGTGTAGTGATGCAACGTGAACAAGTCTGCGTTCTGTCCATAGATAACGGCGTCATTTGTGGTCATTTTCGATCATAAAACGTTACGTGATAAATAGAATACCAGGCTATTGTCTTTTGATATCAAGTTTATCAGGCTCGACTCGGAAACGGTACACGTTTCCTAGCCTTGCCTGATAAGCTTGATATCAAAATTCAAGACGTATGGCTTGCCAAGGAATTAATTCCTATCGTTTCTGAGCCGAGCCTGATAAACTTGATATCAAATGGCACTAGCCTGGTATTCTCTATGAATGTAAAATAGTTTAAAATGCTCTGTTACAGTAGCCGATTTCATCAAACTTGCAAAGTATACTTATCTAGCAAAGTATACTTTGAGGAAGCAATCATTTATATTTCCTAAAATGCATTATTTCATATAGAACTAACAACTGCATATATTTGATGATTAAAAGTATGCAGAATTATTATACTGAATTTAATACATTATCACAGCCAAATTGGCTGTGCTAATGTAATAAATTCAGTATAATAAAAATTAATAAATTTCTCCTGAAATTTAAAATTTCTCCCTCACTCAAAGTATACTTTGCTAGGAAAGAATACTTTGCAATGTTGGTGAAATAGGCTACTGAGGTCCCGTTTCACAACCTACGACTAAACCAAGACCACTTTACCCATGCCCCTCGACAGTTGCGAAACACGCATCAGTGCAGAAATCTGTACATCTAGATGTAAAATTGTTTCAAATGCTCTGAGGTCCCGTTTCACAGCCCACGGTTAAAACAAGCCCAGTTTAGTCATGTCCCTTGACAGTTGCATCGCACGATATGTCGCATCAACGCACAAATCGGTACAATTACCATCGACACTAGCACTCCTGTGCCCGATAATTGCATGTTGCTCACAAGGTTAGAGAATACTAAATGGTGCAAAAACGTCAAGGCGGTTTGCAAAAGTAGTCCGGTATAAACAATATGTTTTGAGCTCACAGGCACAGTTTTCTTGCAAATTGTGATCCATTACTACCCAGTTGCACTTGAGGAACATGTTGGGGTGTCTTTAATGGTCACGTGATGTAAACAGAGATTCCGTGGTCAAATAATGTAAACAATATGGGGGGGGGGGTGGGGGGAGGCACATGACGAGATTGGAATTGTCTGTCTTATGAGCAAGTGCACCTATTGTTTAATTCATGCAGCACCAGTACAGACTGACTGCAGGTCATGTACAAGTGGGTCCCACAGCGGCCATACGAATAGTGAAAGTAGGAGATACTGGCCTTATTGGATGGGATACGGTTAAATTATATAGTAAAACTATTTTGTTTAACCACAACAGAATACCCTCTTCCTGTGCTCAAGCTATATACATGTACGCAGCGACAATGGCGTCTGCGTTGTTGTTCGGCCATTTCACGCGGCGTTTTGGTTCGATTTATGGAACGCCCAATCTACATAAACTCAAATCATTATTGATAGCTCTAAATTATTAGAGCTATCATTAATATTTAGAGCTAGAATTAAATATTTAGAGCTGGCATTAATTATTTGAGTTTATGTAGATTTGGCGTTCCTGGAACGCCAAATCCACATAAACTCAAATAATTATTGCTATCTCTAAATAATTAGAGCAAAAATTAAATATTTATAGCTACCTCCAAATGATTTAGAAAGCTCTTCAAATGATTTAGAGCTAGCTCTAGGTATGTAGTGCTACATGCAGCTTTAATTTTTGCCAGAAATCCAGTGTTTGTGGTTTCTGTGCGTTACTAAGTTTTATCATCACTGCGCATGTTCAGTGATACGAGCGCTGTGAATCATTTGTGATTTACAATTACGTGTACAATTCACAATCCGGAAACGTTTGCGTTTTTGTTTCAACGAGCATGCGCATGGCTTTGAAAGGAAATGCAATGTCAATTGTATTGGTTCAGAAACCAAGAAACGGAAAACGGTTGGAACTCGGTAACATACGGGAAACCCGTTGTCAGATCTTAGTAAACGGGAATACAGGGATTTGATTGGCTAATAGGAATTCAGTAAACGTGGGAATTGAACACGTTTGGACCACGTTTGACCCACGTTTGGCCTACGTTTCGACCACGTTTGGGCAACGTAACGTTTGAACCACGTTTGGCCACGTTTTTCTAATGGGAACACAGACACACACGCTAGTCAAAAGATAAATACAGATAATAAATAGTAATGTCAGTTAACATTTTAAGGAAACTCGGTTATCGCCCCTGATATCAGTGTGAAAATTTACGTCTGATCTAAAATTTATAATAATGCCAATCAATACGTGGGATAATGATGAATGAATGTTCATTTTGTCAGAAAATGTCTGTGATATAAAGAATATGTTGTGCCTACTAAATGATCATGCACCTTAATTGTTGATATTGGAATAAACTGCGCAGTCTGATCAGGGCCTACACTGTTCGCCATGCAGTCAATGGAACACCCGTAATGCTTCTAACTTACAGTATTAATATTTTATGGAACGCCTAATGTACATACACTCAACTAATTATTGCTAGCTCTAAATAATTTGAGCTAGCATTAAATATTTAGAGCTAGCATTAATTATTTGAGTTTATGTAGATTTGGCGTTCCTGGAACGCCAAATCTACATACACTCAAATAATTAATGCCAGCTCTAAATATTTAATTCTAGTTCCAAATATTATAGCTCTAATGATAGCTCTAATAATAATAATATCACACTAAATCACTTAGAGCTAACTCGGAATATTTAAAGCTAGCTCTAATTATTAAGAGATAGCCGTAATAATTGGAATGTATATATATTTGGCGTTCCATAATCTTTAGTCTTCAGGAGTTCGCTAGAAGATCATTATTTCGAATATCCATAAATTCAATAAGCCCCATTTCTCCAGTCGCAGCCAGGGATAAGTCAGACTGAACAGAATCTTCTCTCCTAAGGGATAAACCGAACAGACAGACGCATTTACAGATTGATTGATTTGTATATAAAATCCGCTCTCTGCACATTGTTGGGTGTCATTAGAGAAACTGGGCTTATGGGATGTACAACTAGTGTAGAACCAGATATGTCCGCTTATCCCATCACATGTGACCAGCGTAGAACCAGATAAGCCCGCTTATCTCATGGAATGGGGCTCACATTTATGGTGACCAGTATATAACCAGATCAACCCGCGTAGCTGGTCACCTCTTTGCCTGGTTGTGGATGGCATTGGCAAAATGGAGACTATGGGATTTAAGACCGGTGTAGAACCAGATAAGCTTGCCGATCTTGGTCTGCACGTGTGTACATTCAGTCAGTGAAACACACATGATGCGTCTAACAAGCAGTATAAATTATATCAGGTATCAGAGTGCCCTTGACGAACACGAGCACGACTGGCCACCAATGTCATAATCCCCATTTCACAAGTGACACTTCAATTATCGACTGTGACTGGCGAAATGGGGCTTATGCGTTTTGTCAAGATTATTCAAGATATGACGATGTGCTTATGCAATAAACATAATACAACATTTGTGTTGATTTAATATTGATATTAATTAGACTCGTTTACTGATTTCAAAAGAAACGAGGCATAGCCTCGTTTCTTATGAAATCAGTAAACTCGTTTAATAAATATCACTCATGCTCTATTACTAACTATGTCGCGTGGTTACAAACAATAAGAACCTGACATTTATTCGATTCGTTTCTACACTTCGTAGAGACGAATATTATAAACTTAAAAGTTCGTCACTTAAGAGAAATGCATGTACATGTAACGACGGAGCAACGAAATGTAACCATTTAAAGCGTAAATAATTGGAATGGACTGTGATATGTTAATTTCCCGACCAATCCGATCCACAAAATGATTTTCAGACTAGTCCAGTTATAACAAAGGCGTTGACTTGTTTCTACGAAATTATGAAAATTACTTGCAAAAAGTACAGATCCTGATGAAACGACTCGTAACGAGCCGGCTCATCTGGATCTAATTTGCTTGCAGACGTATATATATATGTAGTGTTTGAAAGGGCATTTCAGGATTTTGTGGAAAAAAAGTGCTATAAAAATAAAAACGTGTTTTCATCATGGCCCTGTGTAAAGTCAAGGTGTATGATCACGTGGTACTAACAACAACAATAAGTACCGATTCAAAGTACGTATTCTTTTATAGTTTCCTTATTACGTAACGGATTTTGATGACATATGGCGTATCAAACGCATCAAACGCATCTCTGTATTAAACGCGTCTTGTTAAGCTGCATTTGGTGGTCTCTGTATTTTCGCCCAAACTTCTGTCATTTTTGCGAAGAATCGATTTCCGTGTCTCCGATACGGAAATCGATTCTTCGCACAAACGACAGAAGTCTGTGCTAAACTCCATAGACCACCAAATACAGCTCATGAAGACGCGTTTGCTGCGCCATATTTCATCAAAATCAGTTGCATATTAAGGAAAATATCAAATAATACTTACTTTGGAGTGGGCGACGTTGTTGTTGTTGTAACCACGTGATCATGCATCTTGACAGTGGTTTAATTGAAGATTTTGAACGATACTAGGATCGCTGGGTTGTATCTGTTTTGACCCATATATGTACATGTACATACATATCAGATATTTATGTACCTATATTGGTGAAAATAGAAACAACCCAGCGGTCCGAGCATCGTCATATGTAGTCAATTAAACCACTTTACACAGGGCCATGATGAAAACACGTTTTTAATTTCGATAGTATTTTTTTCAAAACAATATGAAATGCCTCTTTAAAGTTCTGATTCTACGTCTCTTATCTGTAAGAGACGTCGAAACAAACTTTCTTTATGTTAGTCTCCACGCGGCTTAAACACAAATGAACGAACTTTAAGGTTCCCAATGTTTGTCTCTATGGGGCGTCCTTGTGCACACACTGAACGTAGATTTTTTACTTGTTGTAACGGCGATGTTGTTCGTGAACCGTGAACACATCTCGATATTATCGGTCAAATTTGGAATGACAGAACTTGGAAAATTTCCAGACACTTCATGGGCATCGTTGACGTCAGAATTAGCGGAGTTGGCCGGTGTGACGTCACGTTGCTGAGCAACGTAACGTCAGATCGACAATCCCCGTCAAATATTACGGAGGTAGTCAAGTTCAAGGAACGTTACTCTTGCATGTTCAATGTTCGATAATACACCACCGCCAATCTTGCCAATATTTGTAAAGGTATTTTCTCACATTACAAAATACCTGAATATTGCCTTTTAAAGTAAGCAGCTTGATTGGGTGAGCCTGAGCTGTGATACAGCTCAGGCTCTGCCAATCAAACTGCTTGATTGCTAGTTCATATTGCCAATAGATGTTCGGAAACGTTGACATTTCGGCAAGATTAACGCACGCGATGGTGTATATAAGACTGTTCGAAAAGCGCGTGGTTACAATTATCTCAAATACAATCCACGTATTCCCAAATTGGCGCTCGCAGCCTTGGTAGAACTCGATCAATCTTCATTTGTGGGTGCGACTGGAGAAATGGGGCTTATGGGCTTTGCGACCAGTGTAGATCCAGATCAGACTGCGCATCTGCACAGTCTGATCAGGACCTGCACATTTCGCAATTCCATTAATGAAGCATTCGTCATGCTTCTAGCAAGCAACATAGACCGCTATTAGACTACAGGAGTGTGATATTTGATCAGGAACTATACTTGTAGCAAAACACACAAGCCCCATTTCTCCAGTCACAGCCACGTTCAAAGAGGCGTGCCTGATCAGTGCATGAACAGGTGCTGTTGTCAGTTAAACGATTCCAATTTAATTCATGGCTGATTGATCTCCGGGAATTGCAAGAGGAATAATAAGAAAAAGAAAAACTGACAAATTAATAATTATATTTCGGTAATTACATTGTACGTACTAATATTAACTATAGTTCATAATTATAGCTCGGTAATATAGTTATTAATACTTCTATAAAAAATAAATTCCGGGTACATACAGTAGCGCTTTTCTGCAGGTCAACTATACGTACTATACCAATACTATACGTACTATACTAATACTATGTACTATACCAATACTATATGTACTATACCAATACTATACGTACTATACCAATTATACCAATACTATATGTACTATACCAATACTATACGTACTATACCAATACTATATGTACTATACCAATACTATATGTACTATACCAATACTATACGAACTATAACAATACTATATGTACTATACCAATACAATACGTACTATACCAATACTATACGTACTATACCAATACTAAATACTATACGTACTATACCAATACTATACGTACTATACCAATACTATACGTACTATACCAAAATATACCAATACATAGTCCTATACCAATTATACCAATACTATATGTACTATACCAATACTATATGTACTATACCAATACTATACGTACTATACCAATACTATATGTACTATACCAATACTATACGTACTATACCAATACTATACGTACTATACCAATACTATATGTAATATACCAATACTATACGTACTATAACAACTATACGTTACTATACCAATTAACTATACGTACATTACCAATACTATACGTACTACCAATACTACGTACTTATACCAATCTATACGTACTATACCAATACTATATGTACTATACCAATACTATATGTACTATACCAATACTATACGTACTATACCAATACTATATGTACTATACCAATACTATACGTACTATACCAATACTATATGTACTATACCAATACTATACGTACTATAGTACTATACCAATACTATATGTACTATACCAATACTATATGTACTATACCAATACTATACGTACTATACCAATACTATACGTACTATACCAATACTATATGTACTATACCAATACTATATGTACTATACCAATACTATACGTACTATACCAATACTATATGTACTATACCAATACTATACGTACTATACCAATATTATATGTACTATACCAATACTATATGTACTATACCAATACTATACGTACTATACCAATACTATATGTACTAATACCCAATACTATGTACTTATACCAATACTATAGTACTATACCAATACTATATGTACTATACCAATACTATACGTACTATACCAATACTATATGTACTGTACCAATATACTATATGTACTATACCAATACTATACGTACTATACCAACCAATACTATATGTACTACCAATACTATAAGTACTATACCAATACTATACGTACTATACCAATTATACCAATACTATACGTACTATACCAATTATACCAATACTATATGTACTATACCAATACTATACGTACTATACCAATACTATACGTACTATACCAATACTATATGTACTATACCAATACTATATGTACTATACCAATACTATACGTACTATACCAATACTATATGTACTATACCAATACTATATGTACTATACCAATACTATACGTACTATACCAATACTATGTACTATACCAATACTATATGTACTATACCAATACTATACGTACTATACCAATACTATATGTACCATACCAATACTATACGTACTATACCAATACTATGTAATATACCAATACTATACGTTACTATACCAATACTATATGTACTATACCAATATACTATATGTACTATACCAATACTATACGTACTATACCAATACTATATGTACTATACCAATACTATATGTAATATACCAATACTATACGTACTATACCAATACTATATGTACTATACCAATATACTATATGTACTATACCAATACTATACGTACTATACCAATACTATATGTACTATACCAATACTATACGTACTATACCAATACTATACGTACTATACCAATACTATACGTACTATACCAATTATACCAATACTATACGTACTATACCAATTATACCAATACTATATGTACTATACCAATACTATATGTACTATACATGTACCAATACTATACGTACTATGCCAATACTATACGTACTATACCAATACTATACGTACTATACCAATACTATATGTACTATACCAATATACTATACCAATACTATACGTACTATACCAATACTATACGTACTATACCAATACTATACGTACTATACCAATACTGTATGTACTATACCAATACTATATGTACTATACCAATACTATATGTACTATACCAATACTATACGTACTATACCAATACTATACGTACTATACCAATACTATATGTACTATACCAATACTATATGTACTATACCAATACTATACGTACTATAACAATACTATATGTACTATACCAATACTATATGTACTATACCAATACTATACGTACTATACCAATACTATATGTACTTATATGTACAAAATTTAATTCAGCGTTAACCTACAACAGCCACCCCTCTACAACAGCCAGTTTTGCGTCTTCCCATAGGTGGCTGTTGTAGAGAGGCTGCACTGTCTGTCCGTCTGTTCCTCTGTTTCTCAGTCTGTACTAGATTAGCTTTACAGTTTTCACCCACCTACTCTCTCCGCTACCATAACTCTGATTGACATGAAACATTAGATTAATTATATACCTATTTGTCATCATCCATATTTTCATTCTATGATCTACACGTGTGGCCGCTGTGCTCAAGGTCAAGGTCAAATGACTTAGTAATTTGCGTTAACATTTTTGAAGGAAACTGATAGTTTGTTCGATATGCTATTTTCGCAGCAAAAAAAAATAAGGAAATATTCACATTTTGAACAATAATTTACATATTAAAGGTACATGTCCACTCGGTAGGCACACATTGTAGGAATGAATGGCCTTTTTGTGGAATGTCGCAGGAATACTGGACGAATAAGTGTATTATTGTGTCACTATTCCACAAGTTCTACAACTTACGAGTGCCCGCTATATATATATATACAGATATAATTATTTAGTAATATTTATTTTACGGATAGTGACTAGCGGTGGTGTCAGGTTATTTTCATATGCAAATGAGGCATGGTATTTTTTAATTATTTATACTAATCAAATGCGTCGCCTGAAAAAATAATAATTTCGACAGATTGTAAAGTATGATCATTGCACATCAAAAAGTAAATACAAATAATAAATAGTAATGTCTGCTAACATTTTACGGAATCACGGTTATCGCCCCTGATATCAGTGTGAAAATTTACGTCTAATATAAAATGTATAATAATGCCAATCTAAACGTGGGGTAAAAGTGAATGAATGTTTATTTTGCCAAAAAATGACTCGGACGATGTCTGTGCTATAAATAACATGTTGTGCCTACTGAGTGGACATGCACCTTTAACGCATGGCACGATCAATGTTACACGAACATTATATGCAAGGTGCATGATCACGTGGTTACAACAAAAACAACGTCACCCACTCTAACGTAAGTATTATTTGATATTTTCCTTAATATGCAACGGATTTTGATGACATATGGCGCAGCAAACGCGTCTACATGAGCTGCAGTTGGTGGTCTATCGAGTTTGGCACAGACTTATGTCGTTTTTTGCGAAGAATCGATTTCCGTGTCGGAGACACGGAAATCGATTCTTCGTAAAAACGACAGAAGTTTGGGCGAAAATACAGACACCACCAAATGCAGCTTAACAAGACGCGTTTGATGCACCATATTTCATCAAAATCCGTTACGTAATAAGGACACTATAAAAGAATACGTACTTTGAATCGGTACTTGTTGTTGTTGTTAGTACCACGTGATCATACACCTTGATATGGTTTTAAACGCGTGTACATGTACCGGCATCATAGGCAATAACACAATGTTCGTACCGTGAAACTTCTTTAAACCGGACACCATGGGAGGTACCCAGGGTGTCCGGCTTAGAGATGTGACATAGTAAATCACACAAAACAGCGCACCAGAACAAGAATGTGTGTTTTGTGATCACGAACAGACATGCACATCAAGGATATCTTTGCGCTAGAAACATATCACAAGACGGAAAATACCTGTCCTACCTGTTCCTACCTGTCTCTTAGCCTTGCCTGATAAACTGATATCAACAGAATAGAAGGCGAGTGTCTTTTGCAATCATTAGGCAAGGCTACAGAGCTCCAGATAAACGCAATTAAAATTGCCAAAAACCCAATTGAAATCAGAGGTAGCGAGTATCAAAAAGCAATGCAAAATTGGTGGTATCTTTATAATCCTGCAAAAAAACAATAAACAGACCACAAATATAGCACATTTTCTTATTTTTCCATGAAAACACATCTTTGTATTTCATTAGAATTGTCTCCATCTATGTGGATTTACACATCAGCAGACCGCACGTATTGAATTGTGTGCTTCTAAATGAAAACACATCTTTGTATTTCATTAGAATTGTCTCCAAAGAGACAATTCTAATGAAATACCAAGATGTGTTTTCATTTAGAAGCACACAAGCCAATACGTGCGGTCTGCTGATGTGTAAATCCACATAGATCTGTACTACATGTATGATGAAATATTTACTCTGTCCTTACATTCATAATGAAACGCCTATTCAACGATTTGGGCTTATATCCCAGTACATTACATTATTACACTCTTGCCTGTTATTTGCACGGGTTTTGCTGTGAGAGAAAACCCGTAATCAACTCCTCACAAATAATATACCGTGAAGATAACACCCGTAATTGCGCGTGTGCTTTCTTGGAAACCATGCAAAATATTTAATTCTTATTACAGTAAAAATAAAGAAAACTTGGAGAGCCTCGACTACAATGTTAATGTGAACACACTCCAAACATGCACTCAAATTTATGTAGTTCATAGAAACAACTGCGTACTTTGGATTTCAAAAAAAGTTTACATGACGTCACGTGTTACGTCACACACACGTGACGTGAAAACGCGGGAAACACGTCGTTGTGCAACTATGCATGCGCACAGCACAACTCATTGCTTATAATCTCAAAACTAGACGAAATGTGCATATGTATCCGCCGTGGAAGTGTAATAAAAAGGATATTCCATAGTACATGTTTGAATAGCAGAAATAATACACTCGTGTCCGTCGGCGTCCGTGCAAGCAACTCGTTCGCTACGCTCACTCGTTACTTACGCGGAAGCCGACGCACTCGTGTATTGTTTCCCGCTATTCAAAATGTACGATGGAATATCCTCTAATAACCCCACGTTATGTAAATAAGCAAATATGGCGTTAACATTAAGAATTAAAGAAAACATTAAATATTAAATATTTAGCAAACCACAAGTCCGCATAAATAGCAGACGCATATGACATTCATTTCGCGCCACGTTATTCCAGACAAATCCGGGGTTTCATGCGGTCGCCCCACGAGAGCGAATTACATCAATTTATTTCATAACTAAAGTCGATACAAACCAATTTATCATTACGCGCCCTTTGAGCCAAAATCCTCAGAGAAAGCAGTTTATTATAAGCCTATTATTATGAACTCGGGTTCGATATATAGTCTGAAGTGATTTCTATGTGAATGATTATAGAGAAAAAACAATATACAATTACAGTCGAACCTGTGCCGTCGTTTATGTTTTGTGTGTTATCGTGCACATGGCTTTATAACGTAATATATTTATATCTACAGACACAAATGATACTAGTTTGTGCCACGTGTATCTAGTTGCGGACAGTAACTCTAGCATAGCTAACGTACATGTGTTTGGCAAAGATTCTACCCGCAACTACTCGCTAGCATGCAGCGTTTTCTTACATCAGCGTCAATACTCATTGTACAGTGAAGCCTTTGAGGTCCCCAGGGTGTCTGGCTTAGAGGGTTTCACTGTAAATCAGGCAGTTGATCATTCCGATCCACAAGGCTATGCCGATATCTAAGGTACAGTGAAACCTCTCTAAACCGGACACCCTGGGAGGTCCCCAGGGTGTCCGGTTTAGGGAGGTTTCACTGTAAATCAGGCGGTTGATCATTCTGAGTCATGGCTGTGTGCTATGCGATCACGAACAGACATAATTACCTGAGAGAAATGCTCAAGAAATTCATCAAAAATAAGATCACAGGTGAGTTGTTTATGGAGGTCCCGCTGTACATTGCATCATCCTACTACATTGCTATCTTCAAACAGAAGAGGTGATGTTCCTATCCGTGCTCCAACATCAATATGTACTGTACATTCCATCACCATACTACATGTATTTCTTAAGACTGAATAATTCCAGCACAAAAATATTTACACAATTCCCTAACATTTGATTGGCCCGTAGCAAGTCTATGTCCAAAATTTATATCCCAGTAAACTCGCACGCCGAACTACTTTCCGTAACCGTGAGGCGCAAATAAAATAATTCTTAAGAAAATGGAAGATGAACACATTTTCTTGATGAATTTATTTCAAATGCTGGAATTATAAGGAATGAATGGCCTTTTTGTGGAATTTATCGGGGATATAAACTTGGAAAAGTCGCGGGAATACTGGACGAGGCCTTCCGGCCTTCGTCCAGTATTCCCGCGACTTTTCCAAGTTAAAACCCCGATAAATTCCACAAAAAGGCCATTCATTCCTATAATAGGTGATGTTCCTATCGATGCTCCATCATCAATATGTACTGTACATTCCATCACCATACTACATTTCTATCTTCAGACAGAAGAGGTGATATTCCTGTCCATGCTGCTGGTGACGATCGTGATTGGTAACTCCATTGTGCTCCTCGCCATCGCCCTGTCTGGCCGGCGACATTCTCGAATGCATTTCTTCATTCTCAATCTCGCCATTGCCGGTAAGTGTTTCCAAGAATACGATCGCGTGGTTCCGTAACCAAGTGACGTAGTGTGTGACGTCATTTTTACCATGGAATATCGTTAAAACGTTCATATCAAACAGTTGGATTTGTGTAATATTCGGTAAATTAATTACGTGCTTTAATTAAACAACATGTATGCTTACATCACTACGCGTGTGTACGCAAAAGTGTGAACCATTTCATTGAATCATTCGTGACGTGTTCACTGACTCTATTTCCCATACAGAGATTCCCTCTCCCCCATAGGCAGAGGTGCACAGTTATGTTTTCAACATAGGAATGAATGGCCTTTTTGTGGAATTTATCGGGGTATAAACTTGGAAAAGTCGCTGGAATACTGGACGAAGGCCGGAAGGCCTTCCGGCCTCGTCCAGTATTCCCGCGACTTTTCCAAGTTTATATCCCCGATAAATTCAACAAAAAGGCCATTCATTCCTTATAATTCCAACATTTGAAATAAATTCATCAAGAAAATGTGTTTATTTTCCGTTTTCTTAAGAATTATTTTAACTGCGCCTCACGGTTACGGAAAGTAGTTCGGCAAAAGAGTTTACTGGGATATAAATTTTGGACAGAGACTTGCTACGGATCAATCAAATGTTAGGGAATTCTGTAAATATTTTTGTGCTGGAATTATTTTTGTTATTAATTAGCAGCCATTTTGAAATAGGGATCCTGCTAATGGTTGGTAATGCTTATAATTAAGGAATACAACCATGGGCTGTTGCGTTTACTGGTGTGTATAATCCATTTGGTCTGTTTAAAGTGCGTGAGTCCGAATGACTTCTCGCAAGCTTTAAACAGACAAAATATATTGACACCACAGTAAACGCAACAGCCCACGGTTGTATTACTTATATTTACACTGCATTTTCTGATAGTTTCATAAAAGGTAAATAGCCAAATATGGCGCTAAAATTAAGAATGATCTTGTTTAACGTCATGTTGTTGCAATTCCTATAACGGCGACGTTGCCAGTCAATAGCGTGTTGTTAATGCGGGTAGAATAAAATGGCAATTAATGACATCAAACGAACTTTAACCAAACAACAACGGGGCTAATGTAATGTACTGGGATATAAACGCAATACGTCGAATTTTGTTTATTATATGTATTATGAATTTACAGGAGGTGTAAATATTCGGAAATATACAGACATCACACTTTGCCTGCACACTTCATGTTCGAAGACTGTTGTTCAACGACACATTCTAGATAACACATTGAAATGACTATGCGATTCATACGTAATTTAATTCACTATGATTTTAACATGTGGTTTATTTATCTTGATTTCACTGGCATAGTCTATAATTAAACTTAACAGCTATTATTAAGATACATGTACACATATTTACTTATTATTTGGCGGACATTTTGAAACGCGGTTGGTACTGAAGCGCAACGTTTTCACTATCCCTATTTCCGGTACAGATTGTCCAAATTTCACATAGGATGGAACTGAATTGTTATATAATTGGGTCACAATTTCATTAATCAGAAGAGGTGTACATTTATGTATTACATTTCTCATTAATTGGCGGCCATTTTGAAATTGGGATACTACTAATGGTTGGCGTTCGGTTTTCCCATTTCCCATACATGATTTATTATGAAATTGGGTTACAGGTAAACACAAAGTCAATGCAACAATGTTGATTGTACATTTGGCGGCCATTTTGAAACAAGGAACGTGCTACATGTAGGCGCTGGTACTGATGCATATTCACTATACACATCACCAATGTCGACATTCTTACGCGGCCTATTTATCTCGGAATTGGGTTACAGTGTAAAGGATTCCAATACTGCAATGATTTCACGTCACTAGAACATTTGTTCTTGATCATCTATATGTAGCAAACATATATCGCATGATACATAGAGAATACCAGACTAGTGTTTTTTTATATCAAGTTCATCACGCAACTAGGAAACGCGTAGGAATTCCGAGGCTTGCCGAGGAATTCCTACCGTTTCCGAGCCTTGCCTGATAACAGTCACTTCGTTATTAGGTATGCTCGCCGAATGATCAATTTTAACATAGACTTCATTAAGTTGCGTTATTATTCTGACGTAATTCGATATTCCGGATATTCGTATCTGGACAATACCTGATACGACATTATTGTATCAGTCAATACGTATTCAGCCAAATGAATACAAAGTCCGTTACCTGATAAATGTATAGAATTAATTGTTAATACTTCGGTAATTGAGACATCGTCTAACGAACTACTGAACAGCCTAATATATCATAATTAAACTACAATGGCGGCGTACACTCGTCATACACACAATAAGCCTCGTTTTCGCATGACAGGACGTACTGCTACTCAGAGCAAATACGTTTATAAGCTGATAAGTGATGGGAACGTTTCCTGGCATTAAAGCTGTTGTCACAATCAGTGAGTCTGATTCATTACACCAGGGACCGACACTGTGATTACTGTCTGTTCCACGATTTTCTGCCGACGAACATTTGGCTATTAAACGCATTAAGTCTTAAAGATATTTAAAAGTAAGTACTTTTTAATCAATAACAAAAAGGTCGCCCTCCCTAAAAGATTTTGTTTCATGAAATTCCATCAAATATTGATTTAATAGCCAATTGTTTGTCTGCATAAAAACGTGGAACAGACAGTAGTTGTGGCTGTCATTGGATGATGAGGCTTATGGGATTTGGGACCAGTGTAGACCCAGATTAGCCCGGAATTCATAAGACTGCGCATTTGCGACCAGTTTTGACACCTATTCCGCATGTGCTTATCAGAATGCGCAAATATGACATGTGTGCTCAGATCAGCATGTGCAGACCTGGGTGCCGTTTCACTAAGCTTCGTACGACTAAAATGTTCGTAAGTACAACATTATGATAGTCTGTAAATTGCACATTACACTGTTTTTCTTGTAAACAATTATTGAATTTACATTTATTGAGCATAGGCTGCATATGCAGCCTATGCTCAATGAATGTAAATCCATCAATTGAAATTTACAGACGATCCTAAATTTGCACTTACGAACATTTTAGTCTTACGAAGTTTAGTGAAACGGGCCCCTGACTACGCAAATTTGCCCCGTGTAGACCGAGATCTGCATGTGGAGATCTGACAACGCAAAGTAGCCCATTGTAGACCAAGATCTGCATGTGCAGATCTGACAACGTAGAGTAGCCCCGTGTAGACCAAGATCTGAATGTGCAGATCTGACAACGTAAAGTAGCCCCGTGTATATCAAGATCTGAATGTGGAGATCTGACAACGCAAAGTAGCCCCGTGTAGACCAAGATCTGAATGTGCAGATCTGACAACGCAAAGTTGCCCCGTGTATACCAAGATCAGCATGTGCAGATCTGACAACGCAAAGTAGCCCAGTGTAGACCAAGATCTGCATGTGCAGATCTGACAACGTAAAGTAGCCCCGTGTAGACCAAGATCTGAATGTGGAGATCTGACAACGCAAAGTAGCCCCGTGTAGACCAATATCTGAATGTGCAGATCTGACAACGTAAAGTAGCCCCGTGTATCAAGATCAGCATGTGCAGATCTGACAACGCAAAGTTGCCCCGTGTAGATCAAGATCAGCATGTGCAGATCTGACAACGCAAAGTAGCCCCGTGTAGACCAAGATCTGCATGTGGAGATCTGACAACGCAAAGAAGCCCCGTGTAGACCAAGATCTGCATGTGGAGATCTGACAACGCAAAGTAGCCCAGTGTAGACCAAGATCTGCATGTGCAGATCTGACAACGCAAAGTAGCCCCGTGTAGACCAAGATCTGCATGTGGAGATCTGACAACGCAAAGTAGCCCAGTGTAGACCAAGATCTGTATGTGCAGATCTGACAACGCAAAGTAGCCCCGTGTAGACCAAGATCTGCATGTGGAGATCTGACAACGCAAAGTAGCCCCGTGTAGACCAAGATCAGCATGTGCAGATCTGACAACTCAAAGTAGCCCAGTGTAGACCAAGATCTGCATGTGCAGATATGACAACGCAACGTAGCCCCGTGTAGACCAAGATCAGCATGTGGAGATCTGACAACGCAAAGTAGCCCAGTGTAGACCAAGATCAGCATGTGGAGATCTGACAACGCAAAGTAGCCCAGTGTAGACCAAGATCAGCATGTGGAGATCTGACAACGCAAAGTAGCCCAGTGTAGACGAAGATCAGCATGTGGAGATCTGACAACGCAAAGTTGCCCAGTGTAGACCAAGATCAGCATGTGGAGATCTGACAACGCAAAGTAGCCCCGTGTAGACCAAGATCAGCATGTGCAGATCTTACTACGCAATGCAACGCAAATGCGACCAGAGTATACCCAGATCAGCCTGCGCTGATCAGACTACGTGTTTGAACCGTCTCGTCACAACATATATTTTGGTTCAGAAATAAGGAAAATAGATAGAGAATAGTAGGTTAGTGCCGTGAATGGGAAAACATATCTGGCAAGGCTCAGGAAACTGGATGGGCGAGGCTCTGCCGAGCACATCCCGTTTCCGTGCCGCGCCAGATATTTTTTCCTATTCACGGCACTAACCTACTATTCTATTTATCCCGTCAACACATACAAATGGCTTTAAAATGCAAAGAAATAACCCCAGGAACCGCACATATTCATACGCAGTGAGTAGGTCGTATTGACAGGGTATCAAAAATGTTTCACGGCACATACGCACTGTGTTGACTGGATAAACACGACAGATAGGAATGTTAAATTTCGTTCCTTGTTTATATATGCAACTTGGAAACGAATATTAAGTAGCATAATTTCGTTATTTCATTCAGACGCCGCATCGTGACGAACTTAAACACGAATTAGGAACATTATAATTTCTCCCATCGTTTTAACAACACATTCAGACGAAAACTAGAGTATCTGAACGTTTATAGGACACGTCGAGACGACAATGTAGTCACTAAAGGTTCGTGTCAACGAGGCGTAGAAACGAAAAGACAAAATGTCTCTATCGGGTCATCGTATGTTGCCAACAGTACTCCAGAGAAATATGCCTTTCAATCGTCGCTAATACAAAAAAAGCATTTACATGCAATCAACTAAATGATGTATTGCTTAGTTTCAGCAGTTTTAAACTACAACCATGACAGACTTAAACAATTTTAGACATTGTCGCTTTAGGGTAATATTTGGTTAGCATGTCGACATGTGATTTTACTGATTTCAGACACCTTCGTGGCAGACTTTAATCATACCGTGAGCGATTGCATGTGTACAGTGCAAACGATATTCGAGCTGTTGGAGATAACTATTTTATTATTTTAAAAGGAAATGTAATGATGTGTTTTGGAGTACTTGTTGTCCCGTTGTTTATGGGCTATATGGCGGTTTTCGATTTTTCACCACAGACTGCATTGTCCGCTTTCATGGTTGTCCCATATCTGTGGCTGTGACTTGAGAACTGGGAGTTATTGGTTTTGCGACCAGTGTAGATCCAGATCAGACTATGCATCCGCACAGTCTGATCAGGATCTTCACCGTTCACCATTCCATCAATGAACCACTCACTATGGCTCCTACAAGCAATGTATATCATTATCAGGCTACATAAGTGATATTTGATCAGTAGCCGATTTCATCAAAATTGCAAAGTATACTTTCCTAGCAAAGTATACTTTGAGGGAGCAATCATTGATTTTTCCGAAATGCATTATTTCATGCAGAACTAACGATTGCATATATTTGATGATTAAAACTATGCAGAATTATTATACTGAATTTATTACATTATCACAGCCAAAATTGGCTGTGATAATGTAATAAATTCAGTATAATAAAAATTAATAAATTGATCCTAAAATTGAAAATTTCTCCCTCAAAGTATACTTTGCTAGGAAAGTATACTTTGCAATGTTGATGAAATCGGCTACAGGAGCTACACTGGTCACACATCCCATTTCTCCAGTCACAGCCACATTTAAAATAAAATAAGGGTACATGTATTATGGAGACGGAAAACTAGACTACACGGTTCTATTAAGCAATACATTGTATAGATCATTATCAGGTTACAGAAGTGTGATATTTGATCAGGAGCTACACTGGTCACTAATCCCATTTCTCCAGTCACAGTCACATTTAAAATAAGGGGATATTATGGGGACGGAAAACTGGAGATACTATTTGAGTGGGTGGAAGAAGCGGGTTAAATCCATGAACAATAGTTAGCCCCCTTATTCCAACGATTGTCGAATGTTCTGTACTAATGCGATGCATAGACAAAGATGGTGGGCTTGCACGTAATCCAAGTACTAGTTGCCGGACGGTAACTCTTGCGATTTACTCCCATACCGTCCGTATCGGGAGTAAATTGCAAGAGTTACCGTTCGTAGCTATCCAAGCGAATTCATTTACATGCAACTAATGGGGATTTCGTAATTCATTTCAATACCGCTAGTTGACATGCTAACCCAATATTAACTTAACCTTTAACAGGAGGGAACAGATAATTGTCGTCTGCTGTTGCGTCACAGTTTTCTCTTTTGTTTTCTCTCAAGATAAACATGGTTTGACAGCACTTGAGAATCATTTCCAATAATGGAAATGATTCGAAATTGCTGCCAAACAATGTTGTTGTTGCGAAAACCGGAAATTAAAAAAATAAACAGCAGACGACAAAGTTTAATTCCTCATGGTAAGGGTTACAGGGACAGTCTAAATTTGTTAAGGCATCATGGAATTAGACACATTACAAATTGGCTGTCTAATACACAGGTTCATGAATAACGGTTAATATGGCGTGTGTTATAGGTTATTTCGGTATAATTCCATCACAAATATATTTACACAATTCCCTAACATTTGATTGGCCCGTAGCAAGTCTGTCCAAAAATTATATCCCATTAAACTCCCACACCGAACTACTTTCCGTAACCGTGAGGCGCAGTTAAAATAATTATTAAGAAAACGGAAATAAACACATTTTCTTGATGAATTTATTTCAAATGCTGGAATTATAAGGAATGAATGGCCTTTTTGTGGAATTTATATAAACTTGGAAAAGTCGCGGGAATACTGATCGAGGCCTCCCAGATAAATTCCACAAAAAGGCCATTCATTCCTATAATACAGTATCTGGTGGTTTGGGTGCATTGTTACCAACATATAATTTACGTCACCTCCCACGAGTTACAAATATAAGTACTAATCTATTGACAGTATAAAATGGGTCCGAAAATTCGGAACGGTGAATGTGTAGATAATGGACGATTTCTGCCGTGTGTAATGATCGATTGAGCATTTAGTTTAGTAGTTGCACAAAACTATGTAAAATACCACAAACCAACGAAATCCACCCAAATCTACACAAAATTCGCAAAATACCGATATAACACCAACATACTGACCATACTTTGGTTAATACCCACATAGACAAGCATGGATTTGTTTCATGTTTCAGATTTATTCGTGGGTCTAATCACGGTACTCGTTGACCTAATTTGGAAGATCACCGTCAACTTCTACGCCGGGAACGTCATCTGCAAGCTGGTCAAATTCGCACAGGTTTGTATCGATTTGAGCGCAATTTTGAATAATTCAAGATGGCGTCCAATATGGCCGCCATCCATTGTGTTCTAAGTAGTATATGCCGTGTTTCAGCCGGTCAATTTGCACATTTTTTAATTAATTCGGAGGCATGTTTTAATAATTCAAGATGGCGGAAAATATGGCCGTATTTTATGTGGCATATGCCGTGTTTCATCTGCTCAATTCGCACATTTTGTAATTGATTTGGAGGCGTGTTTTAATAATTCAAGATGGCGGCCATTTGGCCGCCATCTTGAATTGTTAGAACATAATTATTTCCTATCAGACGGACGTTATATGTAAAGTGGTATACTATTTGCTGGTGTTTGTGTTGATTTGGACACATATGTGGTTGTGACTGGATCTACGGGGCTTATGGAATAGCACACTCATAGCCTGCTAAACGAAGGATAATCTGTTATAATTAAAAATGATCTCACTACTGTAATGAATAGGTCAGTGATCGGAAGAAGAACCTTTTTCAAAACAGTCTTTTACGACTAACGCATTCGGATGTGTAATATGCTACTAAAACGATTCCCGTTTGCGTCTCAAACATTTCAAATTCCATAATCACATACTTGATACATCTTCTAGCTTTTTGTCTGCCTTTACACATCATACGGGCAATGTATGGACGAACAAAACATACATGTACACAGTCAAATTACGTGCGTCCGCATGACATTGTACGATCGATACTTATCCCCCGTACATACGGACGAACTGTGCTACATGTAGGCCCGTACGCAGATGGGATGCGACGGGTGCGTACGCACACCCCTTAACCATTTAAACACCACCGGTCTGTATAGTGGTATTGGCAAAAAGTGTAGATCCAGATGAGCCGGCTCGTGACGAGCTGTCTCATCTGGATCTGCACTTTTTGTAAGTATTTTTTTATAATTTTGAGAACAAAAACACCCCATGTAAAAATCATTTGTGATGATTGGATTGGGTTGCAAAATTAACATATCATATCCATTCCAGTTACTTAGGGATGAAATGGTTAATCTGCCGAGGTCTATCCGTGGATGTGCACAACAAATGTTTAGCCCTTTGCGCCGTCGATAGCGCACCCCCCTAAATTAATTTCTGCGTACGGGCCTGACATGTACATGTATACCGTATCATCATTTGAAATCGTTTAAATTTTACCAAGCAGACGCTGCCCTGCCCGTCCCGTGAAGATATGAAAACATGTAGTTCACAGACGGATTACGCGTACATACACTTGTAATAGGATCTGAGATACTAATGATTTACTGGTGCAGATATTATTCGTGATTTCTTGCTATGACTTGAGAAATGGTGTTTATGGGCTTTTTGATCAGCGCAATTGCTGATAAAATAGCACACTCATGTAGCCTAATAACGATGTGGGTTGAGTACTAGAAGCATGGAGTGTGTCTTATGATTGGAATGGCGAACAGTGCAGATCCTGATCAGACTGTGTGGATGCACAGGCTGATCTGGATCTGCACTGATCGCAAGACCCGGTTCTTCAGTCCCGGTTACATATTACTTTTTAATTATGCGTCTGTCAGTGTATTTAATTTAATCGAAATGGCTTTCAGATTAAATCCCACATTTAAAGGAAATAGACAGATAAAACGTATCTTGATACAACCCTCCTTAGCCCGAACTACGTATTAAATACGCATTTAAATACACCAATCTGCATCAGCCCAATACATAGAGTGTAATCATCAATATGTTGTTTTCATCTTCTCAAGAGCTTGTAAATCCGATAAAAAATAATTGCGTGGATTATTTGCAGGAATAACAAATATCGATTATTGGTCCGAGGTTTGACACAAACCAATATTTATTTTCCGTTTTCGCACTGAAAATCTGCAGATTCTGGAGAATCGCAAATACAGCAAGTATGTAGCTAATATTGTACTTGTTTGTTTGTTTGTTGGGGTTTAACGGTCTATCAACAGCTAAGGCCGGGTCAATGGTTTTAATGCTAAATCCCGTATATTACCTGTACAATCCTGATCTGATGCCAGGTCCTCGCCACAGAAGAATCACTTGGCCCTCTCCCAAAAGTAGTATGATTAGTAGTAATCTTACTACTTTTATAATGGACAATAACCCAATTGAACTATCAGGTAACAAAAGAGCCAATGATAAAAACGTACCTGAGGGCCAATCTAGGCAAATTGTGATTCCTATAAGGAGGAACTCTAACCGTTAATTTACGCCGTCGCGTTCACCCGACCAACCACCCACAGCTAATATTGTAACACATACTTATAGCGCCTGTAAAATGCAAGAAACGGGCAATTACAGTGGGACTTCCGTGAACGGTCACCTCTCTACAGCAACATGCTCTATGTAACAGCCACCATTTTATCCAAATTGGACAATTTGCTACATATGTAACCTTCATGCAGCAGCCACGTCTCTACAACAGTCAGTTTTCAGTCTTTCTGTGAGTGGCTGTTGTAGAGAGGTTGCACTGTACTAGAATACCACGTCATAATTGCCGATTCTGTATCGTAAAACGTTCCCGAATTAATAGAATACCATGCCTAGCCTAGTGTATGTTGATATAAATTTTATCAGGCCCGGCTGTAACTAATGTTCGGAAAACTTTTAGCCTAAGCCCATTGTACTTTTATGCAATAAACTATGATTAAACTATCAGGCTCGGCTCGGAAACGGGTAGGAATTCCTCGGCGAGCCTCGGAATTCCTACGTATTTCCTGGCCTTGCCTGATAAACTTGATATCAGCAGACACTACTGTCTGTTTCACGAAAACTGCCCAAATTTTACGGCTATATAAACAATTCAGAAACAAGATTTCTTTTGATAATATTAAATTAAAGGAAAAAATAAGAATGAGCCTCCTTTTTATTTCGTGAAAATTGGTCAAATATTGATTTTATTGCGAAAAAACAATTTCCCCATGTTAAATCCCCATAGACATCTTCACTCCGTGAAGATGTCTATGGCGATTTAAGATGGGGAATTTTTTTTGAATTTTAGAAATACTGGACCGTTTTCTTAGTTAGATCATATCCAAGCTATCTAGTCGGGTTTCGGAGTCAATTTCCAAATTTTTTCGTTTTTTGACTCCTCCCACACTTCCTTACCACTTTTTCCCCCATGTTAAATTCCCATAGACAAATCAATTTTTCGTAATAAAATCAGTATTTGACCGAATTTCACGAAATAAAAAGAAGGTTCATTCTTAAATTTTCCTTTAATTTAATATTATCGAAAATAATATTGTTTTTGAATGGTCTATATAACCGTAAAATTTGGGCAGCTTTCGTGAAACAGACTATAAACTTGTGTGCTCTATATCGCAAATATGTAGCTAATGCCGCAACACTCAGGGGACATGGATTTTTTTATTAATTCGTTCCCAGGAAATAACAATTCGTTCTCTCGAATAACAATTCGTTCCCACGATATAACAATTCGTTCCCACCCATGATATAACAATTCGTTCCCTCGAAATAACAATTCGTTCCCACGAATAACAATTCGTTCCCCCAATTTAACAATTCGATCTCTAGAATTAACAATTCGTTCCCATGATATAACAATTTTGTTTCCACGAAATAATGATTGTTATATCGTGGGGATGATTGTTATATCGTGGGAACGAATTGTTAAATTGAGGAAAATTAATTGTTATTTCGTGGAAACGAATTGTTATTACGTGGGAATGAATTGTTATTTCATGTGAACGAATTGTTATATCGTGGGAACGAATTGTTATTTCGTGGGAACGAATGGTTATATCGTGGGAACGAATGAATAAAATAAATTATCCCGTCAACACAGTGCGTATGTGCCGTGAAACACGGTGCCGTGAAACATTTTTGATATCCAGTCAATACAATTTTTGCATTTTACAGCCATTTGAAGGTGTTGAAGGCAGAGCCTCGCCCATCCCGTTTCCTGAACCTTGCCAGATATTTTTTCCCATTCACGGCACTAACCTACTATTCTCTATCTATTTTCCTTATTTCTGAACCAAAGTATGTGTTGTGGCCACTCATTTGAACCGTCTCGGCGAGACGGTTCAAATCAGTGGTCACAACATATACTTCTGATGAGAAATAAAATTATTGAGCTTTGCCGGATATTTTTTCCCATTCACGGCATTAACCTACTATTCTCTATTTCTACATCCTCTGCGGGGCTCCATATAAAGCGGCCCTTACATATCAGCCGGCGTCCGCGCGATGTTTCTAATCGCAGGAGTCGCCTGGAAATTTAGAGCTCGTGGATGAATCGGGTGAATTTCATGTCGGTGCCCTTTGAACATTGCATCGCAGTGGAGACAGTGCGCCCGCTAGGGCGTCGGTCGGACGCCGCTAGATAATCTGGCGGGCGCCGGCTGATCAAAGAACAGATCGGTAGGCGTCCTGGCGGGATCCGTGAGGCTATTGTAGGGTGGCCGTGAGGGGCCCGTGAAAATCCCACGGCGCCCGGCGGATTTTTTCCCAATAATTTTCGTCAAAATATTCATGCGGCCGCCAGATCACTGGTCGGTTTCGGGCATACCGCCGGGCTGGGCCCTAGCGACGTGTCTACGGGCTTGCCACGACATAAAATCACGCTTGGAAAATCGCAGATTTGGGAGTCAGGTTTTCACGCCCGCGGCGTTCGTGCGACCTCTAAAAATCGCAGCGGAGCCCGTAGAAATCGGGCATTCGCGAAAATGCCTTTTTTGGCCCGTTTTTGGAGTCGCGCCGCGACCGATATGTGAGGGCCGCTTAACACAGACCTATGTTGCCTGTAAAAATCAAAGAACGGACCATTATGTGGCGACTGATTATAACAACATAATAGCACGGGAAATTCGTTGCCCTTGACACCGGACACGCCTGCCATTTCTGATCATAGATGAAGAGATAGTTTAGACAAAACCTGGGAAAATCTACCTTATTTCTCTTCTGGTCCGGTCTTTGGTCAGACCGTTATAGCACGTTGGTACCCATTAATTTGAAAACAAGCTCCCCAGCGAATGCGCATGCTGATCTGGGCCTAGGCTGACCGCATAACTCGTATGGTATGAATACGCTAAATAGTGCAAAACGCAAAAGTAGTCCGGTATAAAAAATAATCCAGATATTTACCCGCCACAGACGCAGTTTGCTCGCAAATACGGATCCATTATTGCCCAATCTACTTGAACAGCAGTTTTTAGCATATTAGCACCTTAAAGAAAACACTGAACTTCTTGATCACGTGATGTAAACACAGAATCAGTGGCCACATAATGTAATGCGGGGCATGCCGAAGTTTAATGTTTTTCTGAGGAATAAGCGAACCTATTGTTTCCTTCATACTATCCAATGCATACAGGTTGCAGCCACGTAAAAGTAGGTTCCACAGCATCCATACCAATGATGAAAGTATGAGACTGGCACTATTTGGAGGATTCGATTATGTTATATTATTATAGCAAAAGATGTTTGTTGTTTTCTAATCTAGCATAGTTTTTGCCAGCGGGTGTATCATATGTTTAGTTATCATCAATGGGAATTCAATACACCCAGAAGCTGATAGCATGATAGCACTGGAGACGGTGTGCGTATAACATTCGTCCTTAATCATGTTAATGTTTGGTGTTTTCTAATCTAGCATAGTTTTTGCCAGCGGGTGTATCATAATTTTAGTTATCATCAATGGCAATTCAATACACCCGGAAGGTGATAGTATGATAGCACTGGAGACGGTGTGCGTATAACATTCGTCCTTAATGTTTGGTGTTTTCTAATCTAGCATAGTTTTTGCCAGCGGGTGTATCATAATTTTAGTTATCATCAATGGGAATTCAATACACCCGGAAGGTGATATTATGATAGCACTGGAGACGGTGTGGGTATAACATTCGTCCTTAATGGGTTTTTGACGTTACACTACAATCATACTTTTATTAAAGGCACTGGGTCGTAGATTTTTCACCTGTTATTTACATTGTATGTACGTTATAAAACTAAAGAACAATAATACGCAGGTGCAATTGCCAAAGATCACGTGCATAATTTCACCCATCGCATCCACACTTGTGGCTGTGACTGGATAAATGGGGGTGGGTGGGGTCATATGTTGTACGACCAGTGTAGATCCAGACCAGACTGTGCATCTGCACAGTCTGGTCAGGATCTGCACTGTTCGCCATTCCAGCAACGAAACTCCCATCATGCTTCTAATAATCAGTATATTTATCGTTACCATGGTTACAGGGTAAAGGAATGTGTTATTTGATCTGCATCTACGCTTGCCACAAGTCCTATAAGCCCATTGCAGTCACATACTTATGTGACGCACCCCGAAAAATGGGGGATAACGATATATATTATATATATTGCTTGCTAGAAGCATGATGGGTGTTTTATTGATGTAATGGCGAACAGTGCAGATCCTGATCAGACCTCATAAGCCTTATTTATCCAGACAATGCCACACATCTGCATCCGCACGGTCTGATCACGATCTACACCCTTCATGTTTCAAAGAAACACTATAAATCGGTATTAAGCTACAGAAGTGTTATTTCATCACGAGCTACACTGGTCACAAATCCCATAAGCCCCATTTTTCCAGTCACAGACACATATGTGACCCACCCTGAAACATGGGGGTGGGGGAGGGGGGGGGGTGGGGGAGGGGGTGGGGGATAGATGGGGCCTATGGGTTTTTCTACCAATTTCGATCCCATTCCAGACAGGTGCTTCATTAAAGGAATGACGAACAGAGCATATCCTGATCAGACTGCGGGTGCACAGGTTGATCTGGATCTACAGTGAATCCACACTGGTCCTAAAATATATATGCTCCAGTTACAACCGCATACGTGTATATATTGGTCGCACAATATTGTCATAAGTCATGTGCTATTTGATCAGGAGCTAAACTGGTCACACATGTCTTAAGCCCCAGTCACCCAGTCACATAGTGGCTGTGTCCGGATAAATGGGGCTTATGGGGTATGGAACCAGTGTAGCCCTAGATCAGCCTGCGCATCCGTGCAGTCTGAGCAGGGTCTACCCTGTTCGCCTTTCAGTTAATGAAGCACCCGTAACTCTTCTAACATATAGTATTGATCCTTATCCTTTAGCAGTGTGCTACATGTAGCAGATCAGTAGTTTGATCATCCACAAATTACATAAGCCCCATTGTTGCCAGTCATAGACAGAGTTGTCACCCGCCCCGACAAATGGAGGATAAAGATCTACAATATATATTGCTTTTTAGAAGCATGACGGGTGTTTTATTGATGAAATGGCAGATCCTGCGAAATGCACCGCATCTACCATGGTCGCAAAACACATAAGCTCCATTTATCCAGTCACAGTCACAGATCTGCATCCACATGGTCTGATCACGATCTGCATTGTTTCGCCATTACATCAATAATAGCTGTTTGTGGGGGTGGAGAATGTACGGTAAAGCTACAGAACATTCTCGCTTGTCCGGTAATTATTAGTGCATGTGAACAATTAAATATGAATTAACCTTTACATTCCAGAGGTCCGTTTCATTAAACGTCGTACGACTAAAATGTTCGTAAGTGCAAATTTAGGATCGTCTGGAAATTTCAATTGATGGATTTATATTTATTGAGCATAGGCTGCATATGCAGCCTATGCTCAATAAATGTAAATCCAATAATTGTTTACAATAACACAGTGTTAATGTGTCATTTACAGACTATCATGATTTTGCACTTACGAACATTTTAGTCGTACACAGTTTATTGAAACGGCCCCAGGGGAACGGCACTTCGAGCGGCAGAAGGTCAATGTTGTTTCTCGGCTATTAGCATGATTAGTAGGCAACTAAAATGTACTCTTTGCATGCTAGCGGTGAACATAACAGCCTGGGCCTGGTTGCTCAAAATGTCTCTATAGTACGCACCATAGATCGTTATTAGTCAACACAAGCGTGCTATTTCATAAGATGCTACACTGATCACACGTCCCATAAGCCCCATTTCTCCAGCCACAGCCACACCTCGGCTCCTGCGGGCGGCACGGATATGGCACAGCTGATTGCAACCATTACTGGAATTAAATGAGGCGATGTGTAGCATCACAACTTCCAAATGACTGTCTACACCCCGGGGCAATGGGGACGTGTCGAATCTTAGCTGAAGAAGCAGACATAATACTCGACTCCTATGATTGCTTGTGTTTGTATGGTGGGTGATGTTGGCCAACAGTACATGCTATTTATTTTTATCCCGTCATCACAGTGCGTATGTGCCGTGAAACATGGTGCAGTGAAACATTTGTGATATCCTGTCAATACGACCTAATCACTGTGTATATGTGCGGTTCGATTCTCCGATTTTGAGGATGCGATTGGTGTTATTTTTTTTTGCATTTTAAAGCTATTTGTAGTGTTGACGGGATAAATATAATCGTAAGTTAGTGCCATGAATGGGGAAAACAATATCTGGCGCGGCACGGAAACGGCCTAGCCCATCCCGTTTCCTAAGTCTTGCCAGATATTGTTTCCCATTCACGGCACTAACCTACTAGTCTCTATATCTTCACTTCCATCTTCATTTCGTTTCTAAATAGCTAATACATTCCAAACACGCACTCAAATATAAGTAGTTCATAGGAACAGCTCCGTAATTTCGATTTCAAAAAGTTTACACGACGTCACATTTGACGTCACACGACGTGACGTCAAAACGCGGGAAACAAGTCAGTGTGTAACTATTCATACGCACAGCACGCTTCTTCTTTTTACAATGTCATAAAATATGCATACAGTAGCGCTTTTCTGCTCCTTACCTATTTGTATATACTAATATCGTATACATATCGTAATCGTATAGTATTGGTATATTTAATGAGCATATCGTATGATCATATAATAGTGGTATGTTTGTACCGTATCATCGTATAGTGCAAACGTACTATGCGAATATTATACAAACATACGATATCCGTTCGTATATACGATATATCCGTACGGATATGGTATGAATATACCATAATCTGGTATGTTTGTACGATACAAACGTACCATAATTATACACATGTATAACAATCGTATAAACGTACGATTTGAATGGTATATCTATACGATATTGGTTGGTACATGTATGTACGGTACAAACATACCGTACGTTTATATTATAAGCATATCGTATAGAAAACATATCGCATTGGTATAGTATACGTATAGTATTGGTATAGTACGTATAGTTGACCTGCAGAAAAGCGCTACTGTATATATACATGTATCCGCCGTGAAGTGTAATACATAGGATATTCCATCGTACATGTTTGAATAGCGGAAATAATACACTCGCGTCCGTCGGCTTCCGTGCAAGCAACTCGTTCGCTACGCTCACCCTTTGCTTACGCGGAAGCCGACGCATACTCGTGTATTATTTCACGCTATTCAAAATGGACGATGGAATATCCTCTATTTTTCCTCACTGGCGGCATTGACACTAATCAAAAGGTGACATTGAACTTGGGTGTGCCGAAGTGTGGTCTGTGCGATGCACAACATCATCCATAGACACACATTGTGGCCAAACATTATTGAAATCGGTGATGGACTTAAGCAGATATTGAAATAAAACAGTCGCATTTGCCTTACAAAGCATGGTAACACAAGTCTACCCTGACCTTGACATTGGGTCATTAGACGTTAGGAGTATGAGAAGCAAAGCAACACCATAGACACACATTCTTGCCAAATATCATGACAATCAGTGAAGTGGTCCATTGAGTCATTAACACATTAAAGGGACTACCAACGTACGTACATATATATACTATCGTCTACATATATTGTGACCGTGACTGAACAAATGGGGCTGATGGGTTTTGTGACCAGTGTAGATCCAGATCAGTATGTGCATCTGCACAGTCTGATCAGGACCTGCATCGTTCGCCTTTCCATCAATGAAACACCCGTCATACGTCTAACAAGCAATATAGATCATTATCAGGGTGCTGGAGTGTGATATTTGACCTACATTGGTCAGAAAACCCACACTCTCTCCAGTCACAGACACATACGTATAAGCCATATTTTGTCGTGGCGGGCTGCCGAAGAAAGCCTTGTCTGTAAAGGTGAAAACGGTTCCCTAGAAAGCTTAGATAATGTGATATCTTAGACACAATTAGACAGTGTGACAGGATGGTATCATCAAATATTTATGAAGTGTCTGTTACACACTTACTTTACAATCGGGGTGTGCATAATTGAAAAGCCGCTATAGATTTAGCGTTAATCACGGGCCGTTTCACTAAGCTTCGTGCGACTAAAATGTTCGTAAATGCAAGTTTAGGATCGTCTGGAAATTCAAATTGTTGGATTTACATTTATTGAGCATAGGCTAAATGTAAATCCAATAAATGATTACAAGAAAATATTGCTAATGTGAAATTTACAGACTATCATAATTTTGCACTTACATGTACGTACATTTTAGTCGTACGAAGTTTAGTGAAACGGCCCCAGTACATAGATGAGTCATTAAAGGCATCGGGTCTTGGAAAGGCAAATAAAGTGATGAATATTATTTTATTTGGAAAATAAATGATTATTTAGCTGTACAGTGAATATTATTTTATTTGGAAAATAAATGATTATGTTGTCGCCTTGTAAAGGCCGGTACAAATGTTAATGAAACTGAAATAATATCTAGAGTTGCGAACGCTAGTTTTACTACAAATGGTATGACATTTTACCAATTTAAAATCGGCACGTAAATATAATAGAAAGCTCGTTCTATATCTATGGTGTATGTTCTATAACATTATCGTTTCGCAACTAAAAAAACTAATGTTTCAGAAGGCATTGATGTTGAATACTGCGTCTAGAATATAATACAAACCCCTTGGCATGTTAACAAATAAAATGGTGCAATTGATTGGTTAAAAACCACATATTGGATATCTGAGAAACGCCCATTTCACCAAATTGCAAACTATGCTTATCTTGCTAAGTACACGTTGAGGGAGAAATTTTCAATTTACGGATCAATTTATTAATGTTTATTATGCTTAATTTATTATATTATCACAACCAAAATGGCTGTGATAATGTAATAAATTCAGTATAATAAATCTGCATAATTTTAATCATCTAGTATATGCAGTCGTTAGTTGCATATGAAATAATGCATTTCGGAAAAATAAATGATTGCTCCCTCAAAGTATACTTAGCTAGATAAGTATGCTTGGCAATTTTGGTGAAATCGGTTATAGATACGAGTACACGACAAAGAGAGTTACATGTATGCATGAAGTACACTTATACTATACATAGCACTTACAAGGTGTATGATCACGTGGTACTAACAACAACAACAAGTACTGAAACCTCCAGAATCCATCCGATTCAAAGCACGTATTATTTTATTGTGTCCTTATTACGTAACGGATTTTTATGAAATATGGCGCATCAAACGTGTCTTGTTAAGCTGCATTGGCGGTCTCTGTACGTTGGCCCAAAGGTCTGTCGTTTTTGTCGGTAGACACGGAAATCGATTCTTCGCAAAAACGACATGAGTCTGTGTCGAACTCCCTGGACGACCAAAAACGCGTTTGCTGCGCCATATTTCATCAAAATCCGTTTCATATTTAAGGAAAATATCTAATAATACTTACTTTGGAGTGGGCAAGATTTCAACACTTTCAGCCACTTGTGTTGTTGTTATAACCACGTGATCATGCACCTTGACTTAATTATACGTCGAATGGTCCAGGATCAAAACAACTTGTCGAAATAAGACACGTACAAGAGATTAACGAATCCGCACACTTAACGCATGTACACTAAATATTTTGTCAACGTTTGACTTTATTTATGAAAAATATTGTACCTTTTGTAAGCGTATTTAATGAAATTACGCAGTTGTCCGAAGGTACAAAATCACATGGCGTGTCTCATGTGTGACCGAATGACTGGAGAAATGGGGATTATGGGATTTGTGACCAGTGTACCTCCATTAGCCTATTTCATCAACATTGCAAAGTATACTTTAGTAGCAAAGTATACTTTGAGGGAGAAATTTTCAATTTTATGATAAATTTATTAATTTTTATTATACTGAATTTATTACATTATCACAGCCAATTTGGCTGTGATAATGTAATAAATTCAGTATACTAATTATGCATACTTTTAATCATGAAATATATGCGTTTGTTAGTTCTATATGAAATAATGCATTTCAGGAAAAATAAATGATTACTCCCTCAAAGTATACTTTGCTAGTAAAGTGTACTTTGCAATGTTGATGAAATAGGTACTGATCAAATAACACAGTTACATGTATGTAGCCTGCTAGAAGCATGACGAGTGTTTCATTGGTGGAATGGCAAACAATGCATTTCCGACTTGTTGAAGGTTCCCAAACGAAACAAGCTACTGTAAGCCGGTTTTTGTAACCCCCCGGTTTGTGTAAACACCGTTAACAAAAACCGAGGGTAACACACACAGTTGACGTACGCGCCGGTTTTTGTAAACCCCCGTTTTTTGTAACCCAAATATTGATATTGCGACACATGAAATTTGATTGCTTCACACCTTAAATAAAGTATGTGTGTGCCTGACCAGACGTTCCAAGTCCGATACTCAAGCATTAGGGCGATGGCCGGGCGCAAATTTGACTCTGTCGTTTTGTCCAAACTTTTCTACACTATAGCCGAGTGACAGAAAATGCAATATACTTTTCACGGCACGTTAACAAAAACCGGCGCGTACCTCAACGGTTTTTGTTACCCCCCCCCCCGGTTTTTGTTAACGGGGTTTACATAAACCGGCTCTACAAACGACAACGAAAGGAAAACGCAGTGAAAACGATCGTTTTGTGCAACGATATGCATATAAATGATTATCGTTTGTTGTTGTTGTACATGAAAACTATACTGTCGTTTAAATACCCGGCTTTCAACAGCAGAAGTAGACAGTAGAGCCTCTCTACACCGGATACCCTGGGGGCTTCCCCAGCGTGTCCGGTGTATAGAGGTTTCACTGTAAATCAGGCAGTTGATCATTCTGAGCCATAGCTGTGTGCTATGCGATCATGAACAGACAGTATCACCTGAGGTAAATGACACAGAAACTCATTAAAACTTAGATCACAGATGGCTCTTGGTGTCCGGTTTAGAGAGGTTCCACATTATGTAAACCCCTGTCGTTTCTTTCAACGCATCGTTTTGACATAGTGTTCGTTGTTATTAATCATAAAATAACGACGACACGTTTAAACCAACGAAAACGTAGTTTTATCCCGTCAACACAGTGCGTATGTGCCTTGAAACACGGTGCCGTGAAACATTTTTGATATCCAGTCAATACAATTTTTGCATTTTACAGCCATTTGTAGGTGTTGACGGGATAAATAGAATAGTAGGTTATTGCCGTGAATGGGAAAAAATATCTGGCGCGGCACGGAAACGGGATGTGCTCGGCAGAGCCTCGCCCATCCCGTTTCCTGAGCCTTGCCAGATATCTTTTCCCATTCACGGCAACAACCTACTATTCTCTATTTCCAATGCAGAACATACAGTAACCAGGGGGTTCCGTCGCCGTGGTTACTGTATGTGCTGCATGTGATGTCGGATGTTGTGTCACCGGTGAACGCTCACCGTATCTATTGGTGATCGTTCCTCGGTGACATTCCATATGGAACATACACATGCAGTGCATTTATGGAGGTTCTCCGTGGTTCGCCGTATGTGTGATATGTGCTCCATGCTATTCTACTATGTATTAATATGTACATTTACTTGTAAATATGTTCCATTCATTACATGTATGCATGAGCTCTTCTTGATGGAGGAAATAAAGAATATATAATTATAGCAACGCAAACCGTGTTAAAACGGTCTGTAAACGAGCGTCAATCGTTCGTATGTGGAACCAGGAATGCGATATACCCGGGCTGTAGAGGTATTACACATGGCATAGCTGATTTTCAGCAGACGTGTTGCATATCGTTTTCCTGATCAGCGGTTTGTTAGTATAGTGGAACCTCTCTAAACCGGACACCAATTAGACTCAAGTGTAGGTAATTTTGAATTGAATGAATTGAACTCCGATAGTGCTGTCTGTCCGATATCGTAAAACACAAACAAGTGTATTGGTGTGGTCATATGCATGATTTACAGTGGACCATCTCTAAACCGGACACCCTGGGGACTTCCCAGGGTGTCCGGTTTAGAGAGGTTACACTGTACAAACTTCTTCTGTTTATATTTCGTATTACAATGTACATGCATTTTGTGTGGAAGCGTCCTGGTGTCAATGCTATAATATTTGTATCTCCTAATTAGGAGATACTAGCTCCTAATTTGGAGATACTAACTCATCATTAGGAGATAATAAGTCTAAGTCATAATTAGGAGACAGCAACTCCTAATTAGGAGGTACTAACTCCTAATTAGTACATAATATCTCCTAAGTAGGAGATACTTATTCCTAATTAGGAGATATAACTCCTAATTAGGACTTATTATCTCCTAATTAGGAGATATTATCTCCTAATTAGGAGTTACAAATAGTATAGCATTGGCACCAGGTCGCTTCCATACTTTTGAGGTAGACTCGTGACACACGTCATAATTCACATATCTTCAACCACAACCGTGATCCATGAATGTGGAGGTGACGGTAGATATGGGGCATAATGGGTTTGGCAACCAGTGTAGATGTAGATCAGCATGTGTATTATAGGAATGAATGGCCTTTTTGTGGAATTTATCGGGGTATAAACTTGGAAAAGTCGCGGGAATACTGGACGAAGGCCATTCATTCCTTACAATTCCAGCATTTGAAATAAATTCATCAAGAAAATGGGCTTATTCTCCGTTTTCTCAAGAATTATTTTAACTGCGCCTCACGGTTACTGATAGTAGTTCGGTGTGGGAGTTTACTGGGATATAAATTTTGGACAGAGACTTGCTAGGGACCAATCAAATGTTAGGGAATTGTGTAAATATTTTTGTGCTGGAATTATTTGACGATGAGCTAGACTGGCCGCAATCGCCACCATCCCCCATTTCTTCAGCCGCAGCCGTGTTTCATTTATGTAGTCTAATCCGGCTAATTGCAGGCTTATAATAAAATAGTCCCGTATATAAAGATACATATCTAAAATAGCACTACAGATTTGCCCCACCTCAATTATCTCTTAATGGTACATGCCCACTCATCAGGCACAAAATGCTCTTTGTTATAGGAATTAAATACGTGTATAATTGTGTCACTATTCCACCAGTTCCAAAACTTGCGAGTGCCCGCTATACAGCTATAATCATTTAGTAATATTCATTTTACTGACTCGCGACGGTATCATGCTATTTTCATATGCAAATGAGGCATGCCATTTTTTAATAAATTATATTAAAATAATATTTTCAACAAATTAGTATGATCATTGCACATCAAAATATAAATACGTCCGTTACCATTTTAAGGAAACACGGTTATCGCCCCTGATATCAGGTGGAAATTTACGTCTGATATAAAATGTATAATGATGCCAATAAATACGTGGGGCAATGGTGAATGAATGTTTACTTTGCCAGAACATGTCTCGGATGCTGTCTCTGATATAGAGAACATGTTGTGCCTACTGAGTGGGCGTGCACCTTTAAACCTGGACTCCCACGTGGGGAGACATAAAGTGGAACATCTCTAAACCGGACACCCTGGGAGGTCCCCAGGGTGTCCGGTTTAGAGATGTTCCGCTGTAGATCAGGCATTTCACCATTCTGATACGTATTTGGATGCTTTGTAATCACGTATATGCATTATCATCTGAGATAAATGACAGAGAAACGCATGCAAAATAAGATCACAGACGTTATCTTAGTGTCAGATTCAGAGAGGTTCCATCGTATTTTTTTGTCCAGTCTTCACATGTAGATCTTACGGAGCCCCGCAGGGGACATGGAATTTTTTATTAATTCTTGCCTACGAAATAACAATTCGTTCCCTAAATTTAGCAATTCGTTCCCTCGATATAACAATTCGTTCCAACTAATTAACAATTCGTTCCTACGAAATAACAATTCCTTCTCACGAAATAATAATTCGTTCCCTCAATTTAACAATTAGTTCCCTCGAATTAACAATTAACAATTCGTTCCCACGATATAACAATCTGTTCCCACAAAATAACAATTTTTATATCGTGGGAACGAATTGTTATTTCGTGGGAACGAATTGTTAAATTGAGGAAACGGATTGTTAATTCGTGGGAACGAATTGTTAAACTGAGGGAACTAATTGTTATTTCGTGGGAACATATATACAGTTAAGCAGCTAATCGTCAAGATGTTTGCCGACATACAAAAGATGTTCACATGCTTGACGGAACGAATCGACCAACTTGAAGCTGGCCTAGAACAGCGTATTTGTCCCGTCAACACAATGCGTGTGTGCCGTGAAACACGGTGCCGTGAAACATTTTTGATATCCTGTCAATACGACCTAATCACTGCGTATGAATATGTGCGGTTGCCATACTAGTCGATTCTCCGATTTTGAGGATGCGGCTGAGGTTATTTTTTGCATTTTAAAGCTATTTGTAATTTTGACGTGGGATAAATAGAATAGTAGGTTAGTGCCGTGAATGGGAAAATATCTGGCGCGGCACGGAAACGGGATGTGCTCGGCAGAGGCTCGCCCATTCCGTTTCCTGAGCCTTGCCAGATATGTTTTCCCATTCACGGCACTAACCTACTATTCTCTATCTATTTTCCTTATTTCTGAACCAAAGTATATGTTGTGACCACTCATTTGAACCGTCTCGGTGAGACGGTTCAAATGTTGGTCACTACATATACTTCTGATGAGAAATAAAGAAATTCCTGAGCCTTGCCAGATATTTTTTCCCATTCACCATCGCGGCACTAACCTACTATTCTCTATATCGACTAAGGTGATACAACTCGGGTGAATTAAACGCGATATTGATGCACGTTTGGTTACGTTTAAAGACACATCACCAGCAGAAATTGGAGATGAGATAGACGAAATTAGTAAGAAAGTCGATGACATATCTTCACTGAATTCCAGAGCCACAACACACAAAACATGAATTTACCCGAAACTGTGAATGAACATGTCAAGAAAAAAGTAAACACTTTAATTAATAAAACACTGAAAATTCCCGGTGTGAAGGTGAAAAGTGCTGAACGGAGGCCACCAGGTCCCACTTCGATACCCGGTGTAGTCATTGCATCATTCAACACTGTAGAAGACAAAGCAAAGGTAAAATGAACTCGAGGACAGACCGCTCATAGAGCAAGGTGTAAATCAACCACGTTATGTCCCTGGAAAACCGACGAGCAGCAAGTTATTTGAGGGCCCTTGTTGAACGAAGGTAGTCAGCAGGCGAAAATCATGGTGACCAACAGCATGGAGTTTAATCACGACAGATCAGACCACCACCACCACCACCACCACCACCACCACCACCACCAACAACGACAACGACAACGACAACGACAACGACAACGACAACGACAACGACAACGACAACGACAACGACAACGACAACGACAACGACAACGACAACGACAACGACAACGACGACGACGACGACGACGACGACGACGACGACGACGACGACGACGACGACGACGACGACGACGACGACGACGACGACGACGACGACGACAACAACAACAACAACAACAACAACAACAACAACACAACACACACCACCACCACAACCACCACCACCACCACCACCACCACCACCACCACCAACACAACAACTAACAACAACAACAACAACAACAACAACAACAACAACAACAACAACAACAACAGCTGCAGCACAAACAACAACAACAACAGCAACAAATCGTACGATCGACACAAACGTGTGAACGAGAGAGGTACAACAACAACAAAAACAACAACATCAACAACACGTACTATCGACAGAGGTACAACAACAACAACGGTAGTAACAGTAACAACAACAACAGGGGTGGTAACAGACAACGAGGACGTGGTACGCATTCATACAGAGGTGGTCGCAATGGCTTTCATTCCATATGCATAAGTATAAATACAACTATCTCCAGAGCAGGAGATACTTGTACAGTAGCCTATTTCACCAACATTGCAAAGTATACTTTTCTAGCAAAGTATACTTTGAGGGAGAAATTAAAAAAATTAAGATAAATTTATTATTTTTTATTATACTGAATTTATTACATTATCACAGCCATTTGGCTGTGATAATGTAATAAATTCAGTATAATAATTCTGCATAGTTTTAATCATCAAATATATGCAATCATTAGTTATGTATGAAATAATGTGTTTCGGTAAAATCAATGATTACTCCCTCAAAGTATACTTTGCTAGAAAAGTATACATTGCAATGTTGGTGAAATCGGCTACAGAGCACAGGTGGAAAACTCGGACATATGACACCAAAAAAATGCCTATTAAAAAAATCTCATTACCCCACCCACCTGGTATCGTACTGTACATTACGTTAATAGTCTATAATAGAAGATAGTACTGTATGAGACCAAGTAATGGATTTTTGTAATGGTCATTTTCTTTGTGTCACAGGTCCGAGTCTTCCACCTGTGGTACAGAGTAATTAAAATATACGAAGAATAAATGAATTTGACTTACCTTAAAATAGTCTTATAGGAGGTTTAAAGTTTAGAGCTTTATTAGTTGACGGTGTGCATCCGAATCATTGAGGCTGTCAACCCAACGTATTCAGAGAATATTTTCGACCGGTCCATTAAAATTACCTCAGCCAATGAAAACGCTTAAAATAATGGAATCATCCAAATTGGCCAATCAAATGTCTTTACACTTTCATAAATAAACTTACCACAACTTTCGAGCAAGTGACCCAACAAAGTGACACATTGTACATGTAACAGCGTGTGCTGTTTGCAAAACAAGCGGTGGTCATTCACCGAAAACTGCGAAAACCTGTTTGGTAAAGATTGATAATCTATAAGTCCTATTGTGTTGTAGAATGTGCTAAATATATGCAGTTTAACAATTGAGATACAATCTTTACAAATAACATACATTCGACCATTCGAACAGGTCAATTGGGCTAAATCAAGATATATCCGCGAACAATGCAGATCCGTACGAGGCAGCTCATGAATCAGCTCGCCTCAGCTCATTGTTGATATTGTGGCTTAGTGCTGAAGGGTCACAGTGAAACGGTTTGACTCATGTGAACGCATACACGACATAATACACATTGTATGATACACCATTTGAATGTCGATCATTGTCTGAACATGCATTTGACAACGTTGAACGTGAAATAGCCCTAATTCCGGGACGTCAAGATGCCTGTGTTAAGCAGATGTGGCGTCGCGAAATTAAGGTCAATTCAGCTTTACCTACACTTAATCATATACCTGTAGCCGATTTCAACAAAATTTCAAAGTATACTTTTCTAGCAAAGTATACTTTGAGGGAGTAATCATTTCGTTTTCACGAAATGCATTATTTCATATAGAACTAACTACTGCATATATTTGATGATTAAAAGTATGCAGAATTATTATACTGTATTTTTCACACTGATTATCACAGCCATTTTGGCTGTGATAATGTAAAAAATCAGTATAATACAAATTAATAAATTTATCCTAAAATTGAAAATTTCTCCCTCAAAGTATACTTTGCTAGATAAGTATACTTTGCAATATTGATGAAATCGGCTATTGATCTATACTGCTCAAACTAGGTGCTAATTATTGATTTTATATTGTATATTTACACATACATTTGTTACCTAATTTTTTAAAGTTACATAATGGTCCATAGGGCCGGGTGTTTTCATAAATATTATATTGTACATATTCCCCGTTTCGTTTAACACATGTCACTTACGTACTTACTTATATTTGGCATCAAAATATACTTTTGCATAATGACAGTTAATAAACCAAAAATGTAGTACATCAAGTCAAAAATAATTTATCCGTGCTGATATAAATTATCCAGCATCATTGTTTCATTGTGATTTATTTAAATATAAATATGACCATATTCTAACTACGATACAATTTGACATATTGTATACCCAAAATTGATGTAAATTATAATTAATTGTATACAATGGAACCTCTCTAAACCGGACACCAATAAAACATCGGTGGTCTTATTTTTGATGAGTTATCTCAGGTGAGAATGTCTGTTCGTGATCGCATAGCACACAAAAATGACTGATTTACAGTGGAACCTCTCTAAGCGGACACCCTGGGGGGTCCCCAGGGTGTCCGGTTTAGAGAGGTTTCACTGCCCAGGGTGTCCGGTTTAGAGAGGTTTCACTGCCCAGGGTGTCCGGTTTAGAGAGGTTTCACTGTATGTTCATACCAAATCATGACATTTGCTGATCAATAATGGCATAATCCCGGTTTTATCATATAACGGCCGAATTCTTAGAAACTGTCCATATCAAGGTCTAATGCCAGGTTTCATTTTTTTTATCTCATATTTAATGGTAAGAATTGGCTCGAAGACCTTCCAAACCCGGGCATTTGAGCCCAAAAAGTGTCAGGCCAATGACCGTTGACCCGTTTGTTTCCGAATTTACTAATATCTGACATACAGTCGAAATATTTGCATTAAATGAAGGAGACAATGATGCGGTTAATTTAAACTGGCTAGTTCATTCTCCTAGCGCACGAAGCCGGTATGTCAGACCGTGAAAAGGGCTGAGTATGAGTGCATGTGATATATGGAGACTCAGCCGTAACAGTGTTATCCTATATGATGATGATATTTGAGGGTTGATCAGGGCATAACATATCAGGCATTGAATGATCGATATTTGGTTATGAAAGTATGATGTAATATTTTTTCGGGCATTTCGGGAAAAATAAACGATTATTCCCTCAAAGTATACTTTGCTAGATAAGTATACTTAGCAATTTTGATGAAATCGGCTACAGATCAGTGCGTAGGCTATATGTAATCACGACCTATGCTGATAAATAATGGCAAAGGCCCGGTTTTATCAGATCACAGCCGATTTCTGAGAAACCGGCAATATCAAGGTCTGCAGGGAGACGACAGATTCAGAACAAATGTCTGTTTATTGCATTTGATCGTCACGAAATGAAATTAGCCCCTCGTTTAGAAAATTGAAGCGTTTCCGCGTGGTAAGTCAATATCGAGTGGACGCTCTCTGTCTGTCTGTCTGTCTGTCTGTCTGTCTCTCTCTCTCTCTCTCTCTCTCTCTCTCTCTCTCTCTCTCAAATCCTGCTACAATAGACGCTCTTTCACCCCTACGTCCTGTAATGGATTGCTATATGTTAATTTCCGGACCAATCCAGTCGTCGCAAAATTATTTTCAGACTAGTCCATTTTTGAAAAGGAGGTGTTTTTGGTCTCAAAAATGTGAAAATTACTATAAAAATGTGTAGATCCGGATGAGACGGCTCGTCACGAGCCGGCTCACATGGATCTACACGTTTTTCCAATACCACTATACAGTACAGGCATTTGGTGTTGAAAAGGTTAAACCATATATAGAAAATAGTGGGTTAGTGCCGTGAATGGGAAAAAATATCTGGCAAGGCTCAGGAAACGGGATGGGCGAGGCCCTGCCGAGCACATCCCGTTTCCGTGCCGCGCCTTGCGTGCGATTGAGAACAGATGATATTATGACGGTGTGTAATGGTGCCGTAGACTTTTGAGTGGCGGTCTATTGGACCTACATGTAGCCCCGGAAAGTCGACCTATACCCTCAAAATGGCGTTTCCAACGTAGACTTATCGTGATTTACCAAATCGTATACGAATGTAAATATATTTCAGGGGCCCGTTTCACTAAACTTCGTAGGACTAAAATATTCGTAAGTGCAGAGTTAGGATCGTCTGCAAATTTCAATGGATGGATTTACATTTATTGAGCATAGGCTGCATGCAGCCTATGCTCAATAAATGCAAATCCAATAATTGTTTACAAGAACACATTGTTATTGTGCAATTTACAGACTATCATAATTATGCATTTACGAACATTTTAGTGTACGAAGTTTAGTGAAACGGGCCTCAGATGTCTATGATGTTCGCATCTACATACATGTACATTCCGGCGTGGTGGTGCCAAAAATGACATTGGAAGTTCACGAAATGTTCGGAGCAACGGTTGAATATAATGTTTTATCCCGTCAACACAGTGCGTATGTGCCGTGAAACACGGTGCCGTGAAACATTTTTGATATCCAGTCAATACAATTTTTCCATTTTACAGCCATTTGTAGGTGTTGACGGAATAAATAGAATAGTAGGTTAGTGCCGTGAATGGGAAAACATATCTGGCGCGGCACGGAAACGGGATGTGCTCGGCAGAGCCTCGCCCATCCCGTTTCCTGAGCCTTGCCAGATATGTTTTCCCATTCTCGGCACTAACCTACTATTCTCTATGTATTTGCCATGACAATTTCGGCACTTTTCGATGACATTTGCAGAAAATATCACAGTTTCTGCAAACATTTTCCATGTACAATGTATTTATTTATTTAATGGTGTTAACAGCTAACCAAGGGCCAATCCAGGGATATAGAGAATAGTAGGTTAGTGCCGTGAATGGGAAACAATATCTGGCAAGGCTTAGGAAACGGGATGGGCGAGGCTCTGCCGAGCCCATCCGTTTCCGTGCCGCGCCAGATACTTTTTTCCATTCACGGCACTAACCTATACTATTCTATTTATCCCGTAAACACTACAAAAATGGATTTAAAATGCAAAGAATAACACCAGCCGCATCCTCAAAATCGGAGAATCGACACATATTTATACAGTGATTAGGTCGTATTGACAGGATATAAAAACAAATGTTTCACGGCACAGTGTTTCACGGTACATACCCACTGTGCTGACGTGATAAATCGGGATTCCCCATCGTTAAATTTACATTCTGCTGATTGCTCCAAACCAACCGCCCGCCGAGTCTCATGCAAGACCCGCCCCCCCCCCCCCCTTATCACTCTCACTATACATGTGCATATACAGTGAAACTTCTCTTAACCGGACAACCTGGACAGTGAAACCTCTCTAAACCGGACACCCTGGGAGGTCCCCAGGGTGTCCGGCTTAGAGAGGTTTCACTGTAAATCAGACATTTCAACATTCTGAGCCACAGTTGTGTGCTATGCGATCACGAACAGACACTATCACCTGAGATAAATGACCAGGAAACTCATCAAAAATAAGATCACATATGTTTTTTTGGTGTCCGGTTTAGAGAGATTCCACTGTATACGATCGTTTACACTATTACAGGCGTTTGTGATGTTCGCCTCCACATACATGCTGGTGGCCTTGAGTATAGACAGATACGACGCCATTGCCCGCCCGCTTAACTTCTCCAACTCGTGTATGTACCACGTGGTCTGCGCACGTGACCAGCTTATGCAGCATGATAGTAGAAGCACTCATGATATGGATATGAGCCTTATATGCAATATGGGTTTATCCACCAATGTAGATCCAGCATCCGCGCAGTCTGATAAGGATCTGTACCGTTTTGCCACTCCATCAATGAAACACCCGGCACGTGTTTAACAGGCAAACTACTGTCTGTTCCAAGTTTTGCTGCCGACGAACATTTGGTTATTAAACATATTAAATCTAAAAAATATTTAAGTAAGTACTTTTTCATCAATAATAAAATAGTCACCCTCCACAAAAAAATTTGTTTGATGAAATTACATCAAATATTGATTTTATTGCGAAAAACTATTTTCCTATGGGATTTAATATGGGGGCTAAAAATAGATTTTTTAAAATATTTCTTTTATTTGTTGACCGATTTTCAAAATCTAACTCTTGTTTTCTTAGTTACATCATTTTCAAGCTATCTCGCTAAACATTTTGGAAATTGACTCCCCATGTTAAATTCCCATAGGAAAATCGTTTTTCTCGCAATAAAATCAATATTTGATGGAATTTCATGAAATATAATTTTTTGGGAAGGGTGACTTTTTTTTGTTATTGATGAAAAAGTACTTACATGTACTTTTAAATATTTTTTAGAGTTAATGTGTTTAATAGCCAATAGTTGGTCGGCTAAAAAACGTGGAACAGACAGTGACGGACATTGTTATCAGTGTAAAGTAATGTTCTATGTGATCAGGGGCCGATTTCACAAACATTGCAAAGTATACTTATCTAGTAAAGTATACTTTGAGGGTGTAATCATTTATATTTCATTATTTCATATAGAACTAACGACTGCATATATTTGATGATTAAAAGTATGCAGAATTATTATACTGAATTTATTACATTATCACAGCCAAAATGGCTGTGATCATGTAATAAATTCAGTTGGCTGTGATAATGTAATACTGAAATTCAGTTGGCTGTGATAATGTAATAAATTCAGTATAATAAAAATTAATAAATTTATCCATAAATTGAAAATTTCTCCCTCAACGTATACTTTGCTAGAAAAGTATACTTTGCAATGTTGATGAAATCTGCTACAGGTCACACATTCCATAGCCCAATTTCGCCTGGCACGGCGTCAAATGCAAACAATCCCATCAGTAGCCTATTTTACCAACATTGCAAAGCATACTTTTCTAGCAAAGTATACTTTGAGGGAGAAATTTTAAATTTTAGGATAAATTTATTAATATTTATTATACTGAATTTATTACATTATCACAGCCAATTTTGGCTGTGATAATGTAATAAATTCAGTATAATAATTCTGCATACTTTTAATCATCAAATGTATGCAGTCGTTAGTTCGGGAAAACAAAATGATTACTCCCTCAAAGTATACTTTGCTACAAAAGTATACTTTGCAATTTTGATGAAATCGGCTACAGAACACAAACCCATACACATGTAATGTCAATGTCTACAGGGTTATAAATACATGCACAATTGATACCTGGCACAGGACACAGTTTGCTGATAAACTTGTATTTTTCTGTAAATAAAAGTCGTCAACACCCCTCAAGCTTCCAGATTGAATAAATGTATGAAGCCGTGTAACTAAAGATGAAACCGAAACTGTTCAACGTAAGATAAATGTCTACGTGTCTGGCAACTCGTTTTGCAATGTGCTACATCTCCTACATGACAGACTATTTAATGTGACGAGTTCATTGATTTATAAGAAACGAGGCTATGCTGAGTGTTTTTATGAAATCTGCCGACGCGTTAAATAAATGAAGATTATTACATCTGGTCATGATTCGATAGCGAAACTTCATATGACCTGACACATCGGCATTTTACGGATAATACTGTACACAACAGCCTGCGTTAATCTTGTCCATATGTCAGACGTGTCTGCACAACTATTGGCCATCTCAACTTGCAATCAAACTGCTTGATTTCGAGCACAATATTCAAGTACTTCGACATAACAAATAATTGACAAATATTTGTAAGTTTAGCGCAACCAGTAGTGTATTATATCACCTCAATTTCTCCTTTAGTCAAATGGTTGCTGAGACACTCAGAACAATAGAACAGTGGGCCGTTTCACTAAACTTCGTACGACTAACATGTTGGTAAGTGCAAATTTTGGATCGTCTGGAAATTCCAATTTATGGATTAACATTTATTGAGCATAGGCTTCCTATGCTCAATAAATGTAAATCCAATGGTTGTTTAAAAGAACTCACTGTTAATGTGAAATTTGCAGACTATCATAATGTTGCACTTACGAATATTTTAGTCGTACGAAGTTTAGCGAAACGGGCCCCAGTAGACTAGAAAAATTATACTAAAACATGACATTTGTGGTAACGTCGAGTTAATTGTCACCCTAGCTAATCTTTATATGAGACCTTCGCATGTCACAATAAGCCCGGATGACACTCTGTAGTTTGATTTTTTACCGATCTGTGATCTATTTTGTAAAGTAGGTCATTCGACAATTGTCGCCCAATTAGAAGTGCACATTGCGTATTTTACCCACATACACAACTGCCTGCGCTAATCTTCACAATAGTTGTCAATTTTTTTTGTTATTTCAGAAATACTTGAAAATTGTGCATCATCAACTCAAGCGGCTTGACTGACTGAACATGATCTGTACTACAGCTCAGGCTCAGTCAATCAAACTGCTCGATTGCGAGTTGAGATTGGCGATAGATGAAATGTCGACATCTCGGCAAGATTGACACAGGCGGTTGTATATTTACAGGGATGCGGTGTAAGATTTTAGTCAGCATTGCATGGGGCCTCTCCGCACTGTTTGCCTCGCCCATGCTATATATAGCATCAGTGCCCGACGGTGTTCTACAATGCTGGATAGAATTTCCTGAAAACTATTACTGGCAGGTGAGTCATATTAATTATCCGATATTTTCTTTACTTATTGAATAACAAACATGGGTTGTTGCGTTTATTGTGGTGACGTATGTACATGCATACGCATATATACATGTTCATGAGGCGTAATACTGTCATGCATACATACGTTACGCCATATGAGCAATATTATACATACCAAAATTGAAAGCGTAATACTGTTATGCATGCAAACGTTACGCCATACATGTATCTGTATGCATACGTTACACCATATCGAAGCTCATGGAAGGGTTGCAAAATAAATCAAGTCGAATAATTATTGCTCTATGTTTTCAGATATACATTGTTGCAATTATAGAGTTATTCATGCATACGTTACGCTATGTGTGCATACATATATACTCACGTAATTGCTGTAATAAAATTAAATTACAATCTTATTATGTTGCTAAATATACATTGTTGCAATACTGATATTCATACATACGTTACGCCATATGTGCAAACATACGTTACGCCATATACATATTCATTACATTAGTGTAAGCTGTCTACATACACACGTTACATCATATGTTTATACATACGTTACGTCATATACTTATTGAAATGGTGTAAAACTGGCGCATACATACGTTACGTCATGTGTGTATACATACGTTACAACATATACATACTCATTGAATTGGTGTAAAATGCATGCATACATACGTTACATCATATGTGCATAGATACGTTACGTCATATAGTTGCTCATTGAATAGGTTTAAAATTGGTGCATACATATGTTACGTCATTTGTGCATACATACGTTACGTCATATACTCGCTCATTGAATTGGTGTACAATTGGTGCATATATACGTTAAGTCACATATATATACATACGTTACGTCATATTATTTTCTCATGGAATGGTTGGAAAATTAAGTTTTATAATTATTGTATTATATTACCAGATATACATTGTGGCGGTTGTGTTGTCCGTGCTAATCCTCCCCGCGATAATAATCGCCGCCTGCTACATGCTGATTATTCGTATTATCTGGAAGAACAGTCACCTTCTCGCTCCGGCCAAGGTCAAACATACGTACACGGCGGAGAAGTCGTTTCTGTCCACCAAAACGGCAAATGGTAGGTAACTGCGTCCAACTCTAGTACACTATTATCTCCCTTGTGATAGCGCCGTATTTCTTCGATATTGATTTCAAAAATCAGTCATATTTTCGGTAAATGACGTCGGAAGTTGGCACAAAGTTCAGAGCTCATGCGGAATTACATTCCGCATGCGCTCTGAATTTTGTGCCAACATTCAACGTCATCGAAGAAATATATTACATATTTACGAAATCATTAAGGGCGAAATACAATATGGAGCTTCGGTACAGCAGACATCTTTAACAAATACCGTTATTGTTACATGACTAAAGACAGAGGATTATGATAATTGCATTGTATTATCTACAAAGTGCACATGTGCATGTAGCTCTTAATATATCTTGATATCTTACTGTGTGATTGGCTATACAGTACCCTGCCATAATCTTGCAAAGATTTGTCGTTTTTAAGATTATTTAAATAGTATGCTTGAAAACAAGCATCTCGATTGGCTGAGCATGAGCCGAGTTACTCCGTCACAGCCCAGACTCAGCCAATCATTAACACAGGCGGTTATGTAACGCCTAGTTATATGTACAGATCTGTGAACCAAGCTGGACAAATGTTTGACTTATGCCGTTTGTTGAAATTCGTGCTTCTGATAAGTAAATATTGCTGGATATATAGAGAATAGTAGGTTAGTGCCGTGAATGGGAAAAAATATCTGGTAAGCCTTAGGAACCGGGATGGGCGAGGCTCTGCCGAGCACATCACGTTTCCGTGCCGCGCTAACCTACTATTCTATTTATCCCGTCACACACAACCTACAAATAGCGTTAAAATGCAAAAAAATAAACCCCAGCCACCGCACATATTCATACGCAGTGATTATGTCGTATTGACAGGATATCAAAAACGTTTCACGACACCGTGTTTCAAGGCACATACGCATTTTGTTGACGGGATAAATTGCATTGATGACAGTGATAGAGAGTCCAGTTCCTGATCTGTTACTGTCATTGGCAATTATTTATCAGTCTAGCTCCTGATCTTTGACTCCAGCTTGATAAATTGGTCATGTGTCATTTGTGGAAAGCCGAGTCGATGATCTGTGACTGTAGCTAGAAATGTATCGTTATGACGTACACACATACATGTCTACTCTGCTTGAGAGTTGTAACACATTTAAAGGCGACAAAACTACGGAGCACCGCAGTGGACTTGGATTTTTTTTATTAATTCGTTCCACGAAATAACAATTCGTTCCTCAATTGAACAATTCGTTCCCTCGAATTGACAATTCGTTCCCACGATATAACAATTCGCTCCCTCGAATTAACAATTCGTTCCCATAATATAACAATTCGTTCACACGAATTAACAATTCGTTCCAGTGGGAACGAATTGTTATTTCGTGGGAACGAATTGTTAAATGGAGGGAACGAATTGTTAATTCGTGGGATCGAATTGTTAATTCGTGGGAACGAATTGTTAAATTGAAGGAATTAATTTTTATTTCGTGGGAACAAATTAATACAAAAAAAATTCTACGTCCCCTGCGGGGCTCCGTAAAAAACAGTATTTCCTATGAGAATTTAAAATGCGACGAAAAGGGGCTCGAGAGTGAAGAGTCGAAAAGCGAAAAAAAGATAGCTTTAAAGAACGATAATGTTTTCTCTATGAAACAAATATTTGAAGAAGTTTCATCAACTAAAAAACAATTGGCTGGTAATACTTTGTAATATTTTTGAAAATTATCTAAGTTTTTGAGACTTAATCTATTTAATGGCTAAACGTAGGTGGACGGGCTGCATCACGCAACGTGTACTGCGGCCCCGGAGTATGCACGAGTAAATCAGCTGTTTGAATGGAGTAGATTATCAAAGTATCGAAAGTACTGAATACATGCTCAAATTGCATGATCTTTCCGATGGAAATGTAACAATAACGTTCGACCATGTCAAGCCGTGGATGGATGTTTGCCGTGGCACTCGGGTACTGACCTAAAGCCTTGGGGTTCAAACAGTTCCCTCGTGCCACTGCAAACGCATACACACGGCTGGACATGGTCGAACATTATATTTCAGGATTCACAGCCAAAGGGTCGCCAAAGCCGAACCGGGTCCGGGCTAAGGACATGGGGAGAAGTTCAAAGGGTATTATACCGCAGGCCAAGGTTCGAACGGTGAAAATGACATTCACTATTGTACTAGGTATGTACGGTTTCTGGATATCGTTACTATAGGGTTAACTGTGTTGTAATATGGGGTTAACTGTATTGTAATATAGGGTTAACTGTATTGTACTATAGGGTTAACTGTATTGTTATATAGCGTTAACTGTAGTTCAATATAGGGTTAACTGTATTTACATATAGGGTTAACTGTATTTACATATAGGGTTAACTGTATTGTACTATAGGGTTAACTGTATTGTAATATAGGGTTAACTGTATTGTAATATAGGGTTAACTGTGTTGTAATATCGGGTTAACTGTATTGTAATATAGGATTAACTGTATTGCAGTATAGGGTTAACTGTATTGTAATATAGGGCTAACTGTATTGTAATATAGGGTTAACTGTATTGTAATATAGTATTAACTGTATTTGTAATATAGGGTTAACTGTATTGTAATATAGGGTGAACTGTATTGTAATATAAGGTTAACTGTATTGTAATATAGGGTTAACTGTATTGTAATTTTGAAATTTGCGGCCTATATCAGAAAATGATAGTTCGGAAAATCTGTTTAATACCGACGCGCTAGCGGAGCCAATAAACATGTGCGTCTGTGACTGGAGGAATGGGGCTTATGGAATGTGTGATCGGTGTAGCTTATAAATCAGTTATCACACCCTGTACATGCATGCTACTGTCTGTTCCACGTTTTGCTGCCTACGAAATTGTGTCCATTAAACACATTACATATTAAACAATATTTAAATGTAAATACTTTTTTTATCAATAACAAAAAAGTCACCCTCTCCCAAAAAAATCAGCTGAAGAAACTCTATCAAATATTGATTTTATTGCGGGCTAAACATTGATTTTTCTTAAATATTTTTTTATTTGTTGACCGATTTTCAAAATCAAACTTTTGTTTTCTTATTTACATCATTTCGAAGCTACCTAGCCAGAGTCGGAGTCCAAAAATTTCCAAAATGTTTCGTTTTTGACTCCTCCTCAACCTCTTTTTCCCCAATGTAAATTGTTTTCGCTATAAAATCAATGTTTGGGGAGGGTGAATGTTTTGTTATTGGTGAAAAAGTATTTACATTTAAATATCTTTTAGATTGAATGTGTGTAATAGCAAAAAGTTCATCTGCAAAACAACGTTGAACAGACAGTAACAGACAGTAATAACTGTGTATATTGTTTGTTGGAAGCACCATGCCCGTGACGTGTGTTTCAATATTCGCAGCATAGTTCAATCTGACATGTCACTTTGAGTGGACAATATATATGTTTATCCCGTCAACACAGTCGATATGTGCCGTGAAACACGGTGCCGTGAAACATGTTTGATATCCTGGCAATACGACATAATCACTGCGTATGAATATGTGCGGTTATTGGGGTTATTGTTTTGCATTTTAAAGCCATTTGTAGGTGTTGACGTGATAAATAGAATAGTAGGTTAGTGCCGTGAATGGGAACAATATCTTGCGCGGCACGGAAACGGGATGTGCTCGGCAGAGCCTCGCCCATCCCGTTTCCTAAGCCTTGCGATTTTCCCATTCACGGCACTAACCTACTATTCTCTATGTTTCTTCCAATAACCTCCGAAGGGAAGCAGTTTTACAGACAATGTGGTCGAAGATTTAATAGTGAAGATAAAGACCAAGTGGTTGAACAATTTATAAAAAGAGTGACTTTAAAATAATTTATATATGGAAGCGTCCTGGTACCAATGCTAAGTTATTTTTATCTCCTTATTAACAGATGCTAACTCCTAATTAGGAGACAGTAACATACTATATAATTAGGACTTATTATCTCCTAATTAGGAGTTAATATTTCCTAATTATGACTTACTATCTCCTAATTAGGACTTACTAGTAGTATCTGCCAATTAGGACTTACTATCTGTGTCAATGCTAAAAATGTTTTATCTCCTAATTAGGAGATACTAACTTCTAATTAGGAGACATTAAATGCTAATTATGACATACTACTAAGTCCTAATTAGGAGATACATATATGTTAGCATTGGCACCAGGACGCTTCCAATGTATATTTGTTTCGTTTCAGTGTTTATTTTGTGCTGGAGTCCATATTTTGTATACAACCTGCTGCAAGTGTTTGGGATGATCCCGATGACGCAGAAGATGTTGGCGGTGTCGACGTTTGTACAGAGCATGGCCCCTCTGAACTCGGCTGCAAACCCGATAATATACGGGCTTTTCTCTACAAGGATATGCCGATATCTAAGGTACAGTGAAACCTCTCTAAACCGGACACCCTGGGAGGTCCCCAGGGTGTCCGGCTTAGAGAGGTTTCACTGTAAATCAGACATTTGATCATTCTGATCCTCAAGGATATGACGATATCTAAGGTATATACATGTACATGTAATATCGATGGCAACAGTCGCAAATATGTAAATATTTGAATTTGCGAATTTCATACGAATGCGGCTGTATTTTAGATCATTTTCAGCAATGCATAGATAATGTGTTACAGATAGGAATAGAATGAGCATACCCATACCAGGGATTCCGCTGGCGATCGCCATTTTCGCAATTGGCGATAAAAATAAACAATTGACGATGGCGATAAAAATAAACAATTGGCGATAAAAAATTACAATTTTCGGAAAAAAAATCTTTTTTTTTTTTTTTTTTTTTTTTTTTTTTTCGAAAATTGTTATTTTTTATCGCCAATTGTTTTATTTTTTTGAAGTGGCCATTTTTTTATTTTCCCCAGCGGAATCCCTGCCATACCCGATATCCATGTTAAAAGCCCATACAAATATTTTCCCTCACAGTAAACTTAATAGTTGTCGTAATTTCATCAAATAACATTTTTTAAAGAACGTTTGTATTATTTAGCAAATTAATTAGTTTTGTTTATAATATTAAGATGTATTACATTTAATTGCCCAAACCCTTGTGCTGATTTGATTGGAACAGACAGTGGGCACATTAAGACACCGACATACACAAAGTAGTTCGTGAAACCGTTGTGTTTCAGGCGAATCCGAGTGTTCCGAGTGATATGCAACATATTCTCGTGTTGCGACGACGGCCGCCGAAAACGAGGCGCGGGAATTTCCGGAGACATTACGGAAACCGATTACTCCCGAAGATCCCCGAGATCGCTTATGACGACAACAAACAATGTGGAAATGTGTGACCTTATTCTCAGCTCAGTACAGCAAAAGGCGGGAAGTTCGACTTGAATTTGTTACAATTTTGATCGATATTCGGGTATTTCCGGAAACATTACAGAAGCCGAATTCTCACGAACATCGCCGATTTACGACAACAATATGGATGTGATTGTTGTTATTCTTAGTGGTGATACAGAAGGGAAGCTCAGCTTGAATTTGTTTTTCTTCGACGATGTTCGGACATTTCAGGAGAATAATTCGGAAACCGAATACTTGCGAACTTCACCGACATTGTAAAATACGACGATAATTATATCTACATATGTCAACCTATTTATTGCCTTGAATTTATTTCGTGAACAGAGAATATTTGTTGAAAGTTCCCAAACGAAAAAAACGAAAGCAAACAGAAAAAAGCTGTGAAAAACGATCGTTTTCTACAACGATATGCATAGAAACTCGTTTTCGTTGTTTTTAATTAGAAAATGATGTTTTCGTTGGTTTAAACATATCACGTTTAAGCCAACGAAAACATCCTTTTCTAGTTATAAAAAACGAAAACGATGTAAAGCGATATGTTAATGATAGACAATCGTTCGCTTGCGGAACCAGCAACACATCACGACTGTATGAACGAAGACATCACGAAATCCGAAGGTCACGAATGTTTATAAATAAATGTAACATATGTTGATATGTGTTCTTGCGAAGGTCACGAATGTTTATAAATAAATGTAACATATGTTGATATGTGTGAAAATGTTCTCCATTTGGTTCAGCTGATGTGAATTTCAACTTTAATTCGTTATTCTCCGCTAACGTTCGTGTATTTCCGGAGATTTTAATAATTACCTACACGTTGAACAAATGTTCAGAGCAAATGAGGTTTACAATGAGGTTTACAATTCAACATTTGTGACGCAAATTTCGTCAACTGTTGACGTCATTTATAGAAAATATCACAGCTTTTGTATATATTGTTCACACAAAAATGTCACATCTTCTTAGGTACAAAATCACATGGCACGTCTCAAATTATTCTTAGCATTAGCATTGTTCGTGTGTAGCAACATCCGATCACATGACAATAATAAACACATGAGCAGTTGGACAGTTGTATACATTGAAAGTGTGTTCGTAAGTGCAAATTTAGGATCGTCTGGAAATTTCAATTGATGGATTTACATTTATTAATCATGCAGCCTATGCTCAATGAATGTAAATCCAATAATTGTTTACAATAAAACAAATGGGGACCGTTTCACTAAACTTCGTACGGCTAAAATGTTCGTAAGTGTAAATTTAGGATCGTCTGGAAATTTCAATTGATGGATTTACATTTATTGAGCATAGGCTGCATATGCAGCCTATGCTCAATAAATGTAAATCCAATAATTGTTTAGAAGAAAACAACTGGGGCCCGTTTCACTAAACTTCGTACGAATAAAATGTTCGTAAGTGCAAATTTAGGATCGTCTGGAAATTTCAATTGATGGCTTTACATTTATTGAGCATAGGCTGCATATGCATATGCAGCCTATGCTCAATAAATGTAAATCCAATAATTGTTTGCAAGAAAATTACACAGAAATTACCTTCATTTTCTTGACAGTTCATCAATTCCCATTTGTAGCTGTGCCTGCAGAAATGGAGCTTTTGAGTTATGCAACGAGTGTAGATCCGGTTTAGCCTATGCATCTGCGCAGTCTGATCAGGATATGCACTGTTTGCCATTACAAACGTAAACACCCGCCATGCGTCTAACGTGTGCTATGTGATCCGGAGCTACACTGGTCATAAATGCCACAAAACACATTCTCCCGTCACAGCCACTTAGTACTACTGTTTTTAGTAACGTTCTGCTTTCCACCATAATACATCGTGGAACGTTATTGTTACTGTCTTCATCGGAAGTATCTTGTCATTTGTATAAGTTAGATCAAGGTTCGTCCGCATGTACGAGGAGATTATCGCTCGTATATGCGGACTGACGTGATCTAACCTACTGATCACATCCTCATGCCATGCACACGAGCTGTGTTAATACAAAAACAACACCATGCAGTAGCCGATTTCACCAACATTGAAAAGTGTGCTTTTCTAGCAAAGTATACTTTGAGGGAGCAATCATTTATTTTTCCTGAAATGCATTATTTCATATAGAACTAACTACTGCATATATTTGATGATTAAAAGTATGCCAAAATGGCTGTGAAAATGTAATAAATTCAGTATAATAAAAATTAATAAATTTATCCTGAAATTGAAAATTTCTCCCTCAAAGTATACTTTGCTAGAAAAGTATACTTTGCAATGTTGGTGACATAGGCTACAGGAAATGTGTCAAAAATATGATCAGAGCATATACATGTATGCAGTTACTTTCGGTATTTTGATAACCCGTTTCATTCAAATACATTGTAGCTTGTTTATGTATACATATTCCAGGGCCGCAGTACACGTCGCGTGATGCAGCCGCTCAATTTCAAAATTTCAATGATACCGTTGTGAACTGGTCTGCTGACGTAATAGCGCGTTCTAGTAACGTCATGTGACACATGCATTACGTAGGTGTTGGCTTTGCCCCGGAATGAGCATTGTCTTTAGCCACGGTCAAACAGCACGCGCTGTACGTTTGAAGACGGCTGTGAGCGGTGTCTAACTACGACAGTCATGTAACAATAACCTATACATATCGGGGAACAATATTACATGCGATAAGGGAAGCAATTTCAGAGCCAGATGTGTGATGGGAGAAATGGGCCTTATGGAATTTGTGATCAGTGCAGATCAAATAGCACACTCCTGTAGCCTGATAACGATTTATATTCCACGTTTAGAAGCATGCCAGGTGTTTCATTGAGGGAAAGGCGGACAGTGCAGATTCTGATCAGACTGTGCAGATGCACAGGCTGATCTGGATCTACACCGGTCGCCAAAACCGATAAACCCCATTTCCTCAGTGGCAGCCGCACAATATGTAAAACAACAACAGCGTTATTGTTAATACAGAGAATAGTAGGTTAGTGCCGTGAATGGGAAAAAAGATCTGGCGCGGCACGGAAACGGGATGTGCTCGAGCCGAGCACATCCCGTTTCCGTGCCGCGCCAGATCTTTTTTCCCATTCACGGCACTAACCTACTATTATATTTATCCAATCAACACCTGCAAATGGCTGTAAAATGCAAAAAATAGTATTGACTGGATATCAAAAATGTTTCACGGCAGCGTGTTTCACGGCACATACGCACTGTGTTGACGGGATAAAAACGTTTATTTCATCACAGGAAACAGGAATAATTGTTCGTTTTAATGTTTTTAAACATATTACACACTTGTAGATCCAATGTATAAACTGTTTTGATATTGTGTGTCATCGATAACGTCTACTGTAGCGCTTTTCTGCAGGTCAACTATACGTACTATACCAATACTATACGTATACTTTACCAATACGATATGTTTTCTATACGATATGCATATACTATAAACGTACGGTATGTTTGTACCGTACATACCAACCAATATCGTATAGATATACCATTCAAATCGTACGTTTATACGATTTGTATACGTGTGTATAATTCTGGTACGTTTATATTGTACAAACATACCAGATTATGGTATATTCATACCATATCCGTACGGATATATCGTATATTTTAGTTTAAACATAGTTTATTGCATATAAGTACAATGGGCTTGGGCTACAAGTTCTCACAACATTAATTACAGCCCTTACCCAAGTATTTCAACAATACATCAATTTAACAGCAATGGCGATAAGTATACAGGTATATGTACATGGGTACATACCAATAATCTTGCGGTATATATATATATTTGCACAATGTACGAAAAGAAAAATCGGATGAAAAGAGAGAGTAAAGAAAGTGAGAGAGGAGATTGGGAGAAAGAGTGAAAGAGTGAAAGAGTTATGTGTCACAATGTACATATAATATATAACCTAATGCATAGATAGATGTGCAGTGCAGTTGATTTCAATGTTATCGTATATACGAACGGATATCGTATGTTTGTATACTATTCGTATAGTACGTTTGTACGATGATACGGTACAAACATACCAATATTATATGATCATACGATATGCTCATTAAATATACCAATACTATATGATTGTATATACAAATAGGTAAGGAGCAGAAAAGCGCTACTGTATATACGTGTTAAAAGTATATTGTACATGCGAGAAAACAAATTGCATCTTTTATTATATACATACCCATGAATACATAGTTATGCGATGTAAATAAAAGTCATATGTTCTCATCGATAAAATAAACAACTTCCGCTGAAAATACGACTACTTCCGCTATCTATATTCATAAATCTATGTTCGCGAAAACAGCGCAAATAGGCTGCACATACACATTCATGACCGTATACACTCTAAAAAACTGCTAATTTCGATTGAGCGGTATATAATAAATAGAATATTCATATTTTTGCAACGAATATGACATATATGTTCATCTCGTGGTGTGAAATGTCCATATTTCACTCGTGCCTAAAGGCACGCGTGAAATATGGACATTTCACACCACTCGATGAACATACATTGTATATGTCAAATTCGTTGCAAAAATATGAATATCCTCTATACATCTTACATGTCTATGTAGTCCTCAACAGGGCTTCGCGTTTATCTGAAGATATATTATCTGTGTACAGCGCGGATTTTTTTCCGACGACTGCCTGTTGTTTACACATCGTTTTGACAATATATAATTACAAAACGATGTTTTTCGTTTGTTTAAACGTGTCACGTTTAAACGAACGAAAACTCTAATTAAATACATCGAAAACGATGTCAAAACGATGCGTTGAAAGAAACAACACGCGTCTAAATAATTCAAAGCCGTGCATATTAAAGTAAATATTGTTTTCGTGAACAGTGAACATCAAACGATACTTGTTACTGTGCATATCGTTGTACATTACGATCTTTTCACTTCGTTTTCCAATCGTTTTCTAATCGTTTTCGTTTGTTTCGTTTGGGAACCTTCAGCAAATCGTCGCTGTCTATAAACGCTTCATATCACCGCAACTACTGGTATTTATCACAGGTATATTTTAATTACAACATATAATTGCATAAATAATGCATCATGTAAACGTACAATGTTTAAAGAAAATAAACAAGAATATTAAATATTAAAAATAAAACAACAATAAATTAAAGCAACACTAACAGGTCTGCATATATATATACAAGATGGCCGGCGAATTCGCACATGCATTCATGTCCAGTTGTCGGCACATATCGGTATTCGGCAGTTACTTCAAAATACAATTTATAACGAAAGCAAGGTGAATTTGGCTACACTATATGAAACTCTGGGACGATAATCACATCCTCGAAGATTACTTCAACTATATTGTTTACCAGTAGCCGATTTCATCAAAATTGCAAAGTATTCTTATCTAGCAAAGTATACTTTGAGGGAGTAATCATTGATTTTTCCGAAATGCATTATTTCATACAGAACTAATGATTGCATATATTTGATGATTAAAACTATGCAGAATTATTATACTGAATTTATTACATTATCACAGCCAAAATGGCTGTGATAATGTAATAAATTCAGTATAATAAAAATTAATACATTTATCTTATAATTGAAAATTTCTCCCGCAAAGTATACTTTGCTAGGAAAGTATACTTTGCAATGTTGGTGAAATAGGTGCCGTCTCACAAGGATCTGATACACACGTGTAGAGCATGCACATGGAGATGTTACCCCACGTCACCCGTATACCAGACAGAGAACGGGTATATGTATGTGGGTAAAATGAATAATTGAGAGCACCAGTGACAACACACCGATATTATACAAACAATAAATCCTCGTATATATTGATGTCACTGTATACATGTGTCAGTATCCATGTCCAATACATTTTCAATGTTAAGGTGCGTGATACAATTTAAACTTGTGGTGCACTCATGGCCCACATACAAACTAAATCTTCCAGGGGTGTATGATTTGCGCATGTGCACCTCTAGTGATATACCCTTTTATGCTACACGGACAATTAGTCGAGCAATGTACACGTACAATGTATGCACGATTACGTAGTTTCCGGTGAAAGCTATCGAACTCTGATTTAACTACCTCCACGGATACTGGCAATTACATGCAAACGGACTTTCCGCATATTTTGCAGAAAATGTATCTGTGCGGCCATTTGTCGCAACTTCCTTAACATACCATATCTCGTGAATTACGTAAGCTGACCTAATTGTGCATCCATTTTCGATATATGTATGTATAGCTTCTTATCGCTATAGTCGTTTCAGAGTTATATCGAGAAAACTTACATAAATTTAAGTTTTCTCGAAATAACTCCAAAAGGGCTCGTCAGAAATAACTGCACCATCAGCTAGAGACAATGTGCAGTACTGTGCAATACGTGTCTTTTATTGCATCAAAATCGAACCTCAAGTTGCGGAGATATTATATAAAACGTACTAGGTAATGTTTCCATTAATAGCATGTTCTCATGACGCGTGTTGGCCGCCACAAAATACAACCTCTGATCAATATCTGAATACCCTGTCTAATGCGGTCTGGTGCTCGTATTTTTCGGTTCACTATATTTAGTAACATATAAATTTAGCAACACATTTACAAGTACATGTATATTATTCTACAACAGAATTCTGCCATGTTGCATTAAGAAAGTATATTTAACACTTCTAAAATTTCCGACCATTCCAATCGTCGCAGATTTTCAGACCAGTATAAATGGAAATTACTTGCAAACTTGAAAGGCAGATCCTGTTGAGACGGCTCATCACGAGTCGACTCATCTGGATCTACACTGGTTGCATACACCGCTATAGAGGTCTTTAGAGTTGAAAGGGTTACTTAGTAATGCGAACGTTTGATTACAGGCATCATTTTTTAATACAGTATACATTTACTGACGACATGTCTGGATATAAAAGATGTAGAAGAGATATACATGTATGCTTAGTGTCTGCTCTACATGTACGTACATGTACAGTAGAGTCAGCGTGTAAGTGTATCGTTTCCACGCACGCGTCTCGTGCCGTTTTTTAATGAGGACACGAGGTTCGTTTCGTTTTACTAATTTGCATATCGTGTTGGTGTGAATCGTGCCGTGTAAAACTATACGAATTAGAAGATAGGTGCCGTGTTACACGGCATTCGTGTATTGCTACACGGGACGATTTGGATTAACCAATGAGATTGTCAGAATCGTGCGGTTAAAATATACCGATGCACCGGTTCATTTCACATGTAAACATCCGGTTTTAATTTCTGCCACGATTTTCAAGAAGTTCTTTTAAAATGAATCAATTTTCAGTTTTACGATTCTGAATCAATTTCAAGCGGAGGATAGTGAATTATCACAATCCATCTTATATATTTGTGTTCAATAAAGTAATTCATCAGTAATTCATCATTGTAATCCGCACCACCGCCGGACACAAACAAAATGGGCTATTCCAGTTTATATAAGTACCCCCCTATGGAAGAGACTTTTTCCTACGGAAATGACCCCCCCCTCAATTTTTTATCCGGATACCCCCCCCCTCAATTTTTTATCCAGATGACCCCCCCCCTCAATTTTACCCCCCCCGGAAGACCCCTCCCTCAATAAAATCTCTCCATAACCCCATCGGCCTATATATCCCCTCAATTTTTTATCCAACTGACCCACCCCCCCCCTCAATTTTCGCCCCGGAAGACCCCCACCTCAATTTACCCCCGGAAGACCCCCCCGCCCCTCAATAAATCTCTTCCATACCCCATCGGCGGCCTATATACCCCCTCCAAATGACACCACCCCCCTCAATTTTTTTTCCGGATACCCCCCCCCTCAATTTTTTTTTTTTATCCAGATGACCCCCCTCAATTTCCCTCCCCCCCGAAGACCCCCCACCCCTCAATAAATCCCTTTCCATACCCCATCGGCCTATATACCCCCCTCAAATTTTTATCCAACTGACACCCCCCTCAATTTCCCCCGGAAGACCCACCCCCCCCCTCAATAAATCTCTTCCATACCCCATCGGCCTATATACCCCCTCCTAAATGACACCACCCCGCTCCACCTCATATCCGGATACCCCCCCCCTTAATCTTTTTATCCAGATGACCCCCCCTTCAGTTCCTCCCCTTCAGTTCCTCCCCTGAAGACTCCCCCCTCAATAAATCTCTTCCTTTTCTTTAGCTTATATTTAACGGCGGCACTGGCTCTAGGACCTTGCATGCCGTCTCCCAAGAATGGGAGAAAGAACAGAGGTAGAGATTTTTTGAGAGAAGCTGGTAATTCGTATTTACAGGGCAACTACGAATTATCGGTACCCATTTACAGCTGGGTGAACTGGAGCAGTGTGGATAAAGTGTCTTGCTCAAGGACACAACGCACGCCGCTAGTCAGGCTCGAACCCACGACCCTTGGATCAGTAGTCCGACACACTAACCATTACGCCACGGCGCTCCACTCCATCTCTTCCATACCCCATCGGCCTATATACCCCCCTCAATTTTTTATCCAACCGACCCCCCCCCCCTCAATTTTCCCCCCGGAAGACCCCCCCCCCCTCAATAAATCTCTTCCATACCCCATCGGCCTATACCCCCCTCAATTTTTTATCCAACAGACCCCCCCACTCAATTCCCCACCCCCCGGAAGACCCCACTCCCTCAATAAATCTCTTCCATACCCCATCGGCCTATATACCCTACCCCCCTCAAATTTTTATCCAACTGACACACCTCAATTTTCCCCCGGAAGACCCACCCACCCCCCTCAATAAATCTCTTCCATACCCCATCGGCCTATATACCCCCTCCAAATGACACCCTCCCCTTCAATTTTTTTATCCGATACCCCCCTCAATTTTTTATCCAGATGACCCCCCCCTCAATTCCCCCCTCAATTTTAACCCCGGCCCCCCGGAAGACTCCCCCCCCACCCCTCAATAAATATCTTCCATATCCCTTTGACCTATATAACCCCCACAATTTTTTATCCAACTGACCCCGCCCCTCAATTTTTTATCCGGATACCCCCCTCAACTTTTTTTATCCAGATGACCCCCCACCCTCAATTTCCCCCCCCCTTTACCCCCCCGGAAGACCCTCCTCCTCAATAAATCTCTTCCATACCCATTTGGCCTATATACCCTCTCAATTTTATATCCAACTGACCCCCCCACCCCCCTCAATTTCCCCCCCCCGGAAGACCCCTCAATAAATCCAACTGACCCCCCCCCCTCAATTTTCCACCAGGAAGACACCCCCTCATTAAATCTCTTTTCCATACCCCATTTGCCTATATACCCCCCTCAATTTTCTATCCAACTGACCCCCCCCCCCTCAATTTTCCTCCCGGAAGACCCCCCCACTCAATTTTCCCTCGGAATACCCCCCTCAATAAATCTCTTCCATACCCCATCAGCCTATATACCCCTTCCAAATGACACCCCCCTCAATTTTTTATCCGGACACCCCTCCCCCTCAATTCCCTCGGAAGAACCCCCCTCAATTTTTTTTGTATGACACCCCCTTCAATTATTCCCCCGGAACCCCCGCCCCCCCCTCAATAAATCTCTTCCACACCCCATCTGCCTATATACCCCCTCCAAATGAACCCCCCCTCAATTTGTATCCAGATGACCCCACCCCTCTCAATAAATTAATCTCTTCCACATCCCTATCAGATTATATACCCTCAATTTTTTCGTATAATGCCCCCCCCCCCCCACCCCCCCCCCCCTCAATAAATCTCTTCCATACCCCATCGGCCTATATAACCCCTCCAATGACCCCCCCCTCAATTTGTTATCCATTTCCGGAAGACGCCCCCTCCCCCCCCAATAATTAATCTCTTCCACACCCCATCGGCTTATATACTCCCCTCAATTTTGTTGTATGATGCCTCCCCCACCTCAATGTTTTATCCGGACATACCCTCCCACCTCAATTTGTTATCCAGATGACCCTCCCCCCCCCACCCTCAATAAATAATTAATCTCTTCCACACCCCCATCGGATTATATACCCCCCTCAATTTTTTCGTATTGTTTTTACAGGATGACTCTCCCGCACCCCCCCCCCCCCTCAATAAATCTCTTCCATACACCCCATCGGCCTATATACACCCCTCAATTTGTATCCAAATGACCTTTACCAGGATGACCCCCCCCCTCAATTGTTTTACCCGGAAGACCCCCACCCCCCTCAATAAATCACCCCATCAGTCTATATACGCCCCCCCCCTCAATTTTTTTTACCAGGATGACCCCCCCCCCTTGCTCAATAAATCTCTTCCACACCCCTATCGGCCTACATATCCCCTCAATTTGTTTGTATGACGCCCCCCCCCCCTCAATTATTTGCCCGGAAGAACACCCCCACCCCCTCCATAAATCTCTTCCATACCCCCAAAATATATATTCAGCCCTGTAATTAGAATAACCTGACCTGGTGCCACCACAATCACTTAGCTCCAACCCCAGAAGTATAATAATTAGAACTAACTGTATTACTTTAATTGGGTATAACAGGATTTAGCTCTCAGAAGTATCGGAAGGCAGCAAATGTACCTGAGGGCCAAACCATGTAGATTCGGCATTCTGAATTACCCATCAGCTACGATCTAAGCATCCACCCACTATCAAAGAAAGACGTAATATGTGTAACTGTATATATTTTATTTTCAATATATTATCCATATTTTGTATTGTACGCTACATTTTCATGATTGTGATAATATTCAATCTATAACACACACAAAATAGCCACAGAAACATACACAACAAATTCTGAATACGGTACATCTGCATGCAATGAAATGAAACTTTAAGCATAGATAACATGTAAATTATAAAATAGAATCACAGGTGACAGAAAAATGTACCCTTTCTCTCTAAGCATAGAGAGAGACGGTACAATTTTCTGTCACCTGTGACTCGATTGTTGCGCTCAAATCTGGGAAGACCAACCTGATTTCCCGGGATTGATGTGAATGTGGCAAAACAAAGATCTCTAATCATTCCGATTGATAGGGCGTGTTAGTGTTGGCATGGCACTGCAGAATTTACATATATTTAACATATGAAATGACGCAATAACTGAATAGAATCATTTTCGAAAGAATTGCAATAATTTCATACCAAAGTCCCATCTGCAGAGAATATAAGTAGCATCAAACTAGATCAATGAGATGCTGTACACTGAGATATGGATTAGGGCATGTTGAATAATCATGTTCCATTTATTGGCCTTTTGGTTTCATTTTCAGTATACATGTACATATATTTACAATCTATATATAAACCCATTGTCACTTATTCGTAGTATGGAAGGTGTTAATGGTGTGAGCCAATTCCCAAGCTTAAATATAAGCCAAAACAAGTTAACATTATGCATAATTAAAGTACATGAGAGCCAACTCAAAGTCAGGATTCAGTTAAATTATACATCACAAGCTCCCGACCACTGTCCAATAATCTATAACTTCAGGCCCAGAATACATGTATATACTACATGCATTCATACAAAGTAGAAGTAAATTCATGCTAAATATTCATCATATTACATGTTAACCGCTGTGTCTTTGTCATGTTTGTAACTTGATTGCTGATATAAATGTACATATGTGCAAACGTGTCATGAACTTTTATTCTAATTTAGTTGGCATACATGTCGGATTTTGGTGACTATAGCAACTATGTTCTGGACAACAATAATACAGTTTATTGGTGTGTAATGAATCACCTATATGTCAATTGGTGATTACTGATTACGAGGTGCTTATTTTGAGTTTTAAACCATTTCTTTTGCCACCGCTTAGACAAAATATCTACTAATTAGCACTAAAATAAAATATTGTACTAAAATAAATAACTCTGTTTGCGATAGACATGTCGTGGGTGAATAATGAATCACTTTGGGGTATAAAGAATCACTTCATTTGTTAGGTGCATGAGGTGGAAATGTGCTTAAATATATACTTCAGCCTTGGAAACACTTGGAGTCATTAAACGCCTCTCATCAATTTCAACCGATAACCGCAACACGCTTTATCGATACTCACCAATTTATACGCCGTTATAAAATGTGTTCTTATGCATGACATTATGCATGGACCTTTCAGGTATTGTTAAGTAAATGTATATCATGTTCGAACATAATTTGAAACGACAACTTGTTTCCTTCGCCTTTATTTTGCACCTTTTCCAACACGTTTAAATTGGAATCGGCCACCACTGATAAGCAAACACTTTACTGTCGTTTGATTACGTCATAAAAAATCATTTAGTAAGACGCTGAATTTCAAAATATTGGGCATTCGCCTCTAGAGTTTATATTTTTCCCGCGTCTTGACATGCAAAAGTGACCCGTTTTTCCTGACTCGTTTACTCACCAATGAACTGTACAGACAAAATATAGTGGTTCTTTTACAAAAATCACAAATATATATACATAATATATATAAATGTATGTTGTGTACATCAAATATGTTTCAATAACTTCAGACGTGTACTACGTAGTAAGTCATATGCATGAATAACAAATAGGTATGGCTGTAAGGAAAACAAAATTTTGAATTGCATTGTTACATAAAGCATGTCATATCATTTGAATGTTGATTGGTTTCTTACATTTGAACACAGTTTATAGAGGTATAGCACTTGGTTCGGCAGATGGCAGCGCAGTAGTTTACACCATTTTTCGTATGCATGCATGGATACATTACGTCAATATCAACATAGTTATGTGCTATACTTTCAACTAATAACAAGAAACGAGGCAAAGCCACGAAGGCAAGGTTTTTTCCAAGCATAGACACTTGGATAACATAATTATACCCACATTTTGTAGACTAGATGGCCGTGGCCTGCATGTCGCACCTTGGGGCGCGGCATGGACACTAAAAAAATAGATATAGTAGATGGAAAAACTTTAACGAAAAAACTTTAACCGGACACACGGACGTACGGACGAACGGACGGACGTATGCCAAAATGCCGACGATATCGCGCTTTACGCAAGCGGGTGCGACAATGATGATAAACACCCATGTGAAGTATCAAGGTAATGGGTGAAGCAGTTGCAGAGATATAGTACAGGAACAAACTTTAACAAAAAAAATCAAAGTAATTTGACCTTGACATTGGGCACAGGGGCCGCACGGTTTGGGGTTAGAATGAAAATATGGATGATGATAAACACCCATGTGAAGTTTCAAGGTAATGGGCGAAGCAGTTGCAGAGATATAGTATAACGAAAAGGTTTTAAGCAAAAAATTTAACCAGACGTACGTTAAAAAGTTAACGTTGAAAATGGCTAAGTCAATTACGTAGAAATAATAGGTGAAGGTAAAAAAAATGGTCACATGTTGGATAGTTGTATGTGGTAGGCACCCCTTGGTTATGAAACTGTGAAAGTTTGGTGGTCCTAGGTGGTGCAGTACCAAAGAAATGGACTTAAACAGGAAAACTTAACATTGAAAACGCGAAAACTTAACATTGAAAATGGCTAAGTCGACTGCGCGGAAAAAATGGGTCAAGTTAAAAAAAACGTAACATGTTGGATAGTGATATGTGGTGGGCACCCCTTGATTATGAAGCTGTGAAAGTTCGGTGGTCCTAGGTGGTACAGTACCAAATAAATGGACTTAAACACGAAAACTTAACATTGTAAACGCGAAAACTTAACATTGAAAATGGCTAAGTCGATTGCGCGGAAAAAATGGGTCAATTTAAAAAAAAAGTAACATGTTGGATAGTGATATGCGGTGGGCACCCCTTGATTATGAAGATGTGAAAGTTTGGTGGTCCTAGGTGGTACAGTATCAAAGAAATGGACTCAAACTTAACATTGATTGTGGACGCCGCCCGCCCGCCGCCCGCCCGCCGCCCGCCGCCTGTCGCCCGCCCGCCCGGCTTTCGCCAATCCAATAGCCTGGTTTTTTTTTCAAAAAACCTGGCTAAAAATCATCTGTGGAGCACGCCCTTTGAAATGCGAAAGTCGTATTTATGATGTCACGTATCGGGATATTATATCGCATTTTGCATTTCATTTTATAAACTATATATGGTTTGGAACATGTCAGAAAATGTTTCTTTAACCGTGTGAGCCGATTAGCATGATTTGTTTATATCTTTTTTCGTTATGCTTCCTTGTTTGTTTAGCAGAAGGATCAATTCACGAATTATATCACGGTAAGAAGCTCATATCTTTAAACAAATGTAATAGTGGTTTACTCATTGCATTCATACTCCATTTTATTATATGATCTATAAATTAACAGTACATGTACATGATTGGCCAGACTGATATCGGCGAAGAAAAATATCATGTTATATTCACTGGGCTTGTGTTTTCCCACGTTATATTCACTGTCTAAATATATAAAACATCAGTTGTCTGTTCCACGTTATGTTTTGGAAGCACTTTAGAATCGTCTCGTACTAGTATCATATAAAACAATTATTGATAGTTAGCCATAGAATATGATCTGATATTCACTGGCAGAAAAGTCATATTGACGAGGCTTCATACATATACTTGAGATAGTTGATCCCGGTAGGCCAATGGAATCACAATGATCAGAACTGAATATTTGCATTGACCATGTATAGCAATACCTCAAAGACAGTAAAACTACAGCAAGTGAGCAGGGGCTCACAGATACCCCTGCCCACCGCCTCGACCCACCAACCATTTAATCAAACAAATTGGATTGAAGGTATTTGAAGAGTAAAAAGTGTCATACCAATGTGATGTAAATTTGTGATTGAGAATGGTAGCTGGTTATTTTATAAAAGTTTGGTGTCGGTATGATTTATATGTGCTGGAGATTTAAATGCACAATGAAATCCGAATGTCTAAGTGGAAAAGGTATGTCAATGTCATACAAAGGTCAAAGTTTATAAAGTCAGTTTCTGGTGTAGAGCTGTAGCTGTTTATTTATAAAAAGTTTGGTAGATGTTGGTGAGTAACGGACAGAGTGTTATGGACAGACAAACAGTAAGATGGAATGACGAACGCTCGGATTGAATGTGTAAACCTATATACCGTACCCCTATTATATATACATTTTATGCCTGGGGTATACAACCAAATGATCAAGAGATTAAGGATAATTAATGAACACAAATACCAGAAAAACTGTAAACCAATTAATTGACCTTAACCTATGAGATACATAGCTGCACAGAACAGGCATTGTTACATTTAATGAATTCTTCATGGGCTTTTGGCGTGAATGAATTTGGGAAAACTGTCTCGGTTGCTTTTTTTCACGATCATATATGGATATTGTATTTCATCAAAATACAAAATGCATGTTTAAACTTGTTTGTATATAAGGTATGCAACTGATTTAACTATTTTTGTGAAGATTAATACTTTGATACAATACCACGTGACAGCTCATGAAACTGTGGCAAAGGATGAGGGCCACTAATCTTGCAATGTTATCTTAATCAATACATGTATAATGCATGATATCACATCATGCATGTTGGTTGCATTGCTAAGCAAAATTGCATAAAAAAGGTTTGCTTTATTTGTACATGTATTTTCTCTGCTGTGATCATATATACATTTTCTTGAAACATACAGTTTGTCCATATTTGGTGTGTCGATGATTTGTAGAACATTTAATGATTTAAATACACTCTCGTACAAACATTTACACATTAACACATTTACATATTTACACACATTTACAGTGACACAAGTACACATGTCCACATTAATACACACAATAATTATGCAACAACATAACGGTGCATGATGATCTACACTGGTCATGCTATTTATTATATCAGATCAGTTTGGTCACAACAACATAAAACTTAGAACAGAATGATGTGGCAAATACAGCTACTTCTCAATAACATGCCTGCTGAACAGTTTCAGTGCTTTTTTATCTGTTGTTTTTTGGTATTGTGTATTTCACTGTGATTGGTAAGCATGAAATGTGGTCTAATACATGAGGCATAGAGAAAAGAGATCTAATAATCAAAAGGTGTGGTTTTGTTACTGAAATTCATGTATGATTAGCAGACAGAGTAACGCCAGCTCTTTTTGTGGCATGAGGTGGTACAGTCATAAACTGACGGTACTTGGTCCGCTTTGGATCCATATCTACACTGGCATGGCCTGCCAACTGGCAGTTGGCAATCATATACTGACCAGCTGACGGTACTCATGTCAGATTTATTGGATGTCAGCTTGCTTTGATAGCATGTTAATTCTATACAATATTTTTAACGTTTGTTGATTCTCACAAGGTGTCCCTTGATAAGTGGCATAATTTCAGTCTCGTATCTGTACTCTGGTTTCAATTTATAGCAAACAACTATTTGGTCATTAGGTTCATCTACTTCAACAACAGTCGCTGCATACCACCCTGGAACTGAATAGAAATAATGTGTTATTATTACTAATGTATAAAGCATAGTAAATAATAGATTGCTTTATGATTAAGGTAGTTATTCCTTATTGGAGCCCCAATTTCACGAAATGGGGGTATTTTGACCAAACAAATATTTAATTTTATTTTTTTTTACTAGATGGTAACCTATATTATTCTTTTCATGGTACAATACTTTGGCAAAAAACACAAGCTCAAACGAGTATATACTAAACTGACATTATAATGCCAAAGTGAGAAGAAATGTTATTCGGGCAGGACTAACAATTTGAACAACAAATAAAATCTCAATAAACACCTATATAAACTAATTTGTTACGGGGAAGGGTGAATTTTTAAATTATTATTTATGGTTGTCGTTTTTGTGTTAACCCGTTCAACATCGTTTTTTGTGTTAACCCGTTCAACACCACAGACCACTGTTTGCAAACAGTGTAGATCCAGATGAGCCGGCTTGTAACGAGCCATCTCATCAGTATCTGCACTGGTTGTAACACATTTTCTAATAAACAAACCTTTTTATGATTAATAGAACAGTCTTAACCCTTAGACCGCTACTCACAACAATTGTCGTCTACTGTTGCTTTTATATCTTGCCTTATTTCTCAATAAAAACATGGTTTGACGGCACTTCTGAGTCATTTCCAAGTTTCTGAAGCGCTGACAACGCAATTTGTAAATTATTCTAAAGTGCTGTCAAAGCATGTTTTGATGACAAAAATGGAAAATAGAAAATAAACAGCAGACGACAAAAAAAATAAGATAGCGGTCTAAGGGTTAATATAACATGGAAGATTCCATCCCAGTTACTTGGTGTTGAAAGGGTTAATTTATTTATTAGCCAAATTTATTTTTTGCAGTAACATGTAGAATTAACAGTAATCAGAAATGAATTGCCTATTTTGTCACGGTATCGCCCATGTACACGTGATATCTAATATAGAAATTAAATGTCAATTTTAGGTACATGTTAGTTGTTTCTATCTATGTGAAACTGTGTGAAATCCCCGGTAAATGGAATATTGTGCAGTACATGCTCATATCACGAGTTTGCACTTAATACACTAATTTTATTATTTATTGATTTAATATTTGTTTGAATCTATGTGAAACCATGTGTGTAATCCCCAGTAAATGGAATACCGCGCAGTGCACAGTAACTCAGATACCAAGTTTCCACTGAATAAATTATTATATTTATTTTTTATTTAATAAATGAACCTATTTGAAACTATGTGTGTAATCCCCAGTAAATGGAATACTGCGCAGTGCAAAGTAATTCAGATACCAAGTTTCCACTGAATAAATTATTCTATTTATTTTTTATTTAATAAATAAATCTATCTGAAACCATGTGTGTAATCTCCATTAAATGGAATACCGCGCATTGCACAGCAACTCGGATACCAAGTTTCCACTTAATAAAATGATTTTAATATTTTGTCCCGAGTTTCCACTGAATTGATGTTTTCAAAAAAAAAAAGGAATAAGTAAATAATTATTATCTGGAAATTTTCAATAGTGTTACATTAACTGAACTGAAAAATTATATAATGGTACCTAGATAAACAATTTATATTTTTTTAAACATAGTTCAACTTACCTGTATTAAAATACAAATAATAAGTAACTTTTCTGCCAACTTCACTAGCTTCTTAACTTGGATGAAGTGACTGACTGAATGGTAAATCAAGCTAAAATAATAGTCTATTCATTTACCAAACAGAATTTGATTGGTCAGAAGAAACATGAGGTGTGTCCTTCACCGCACTTGTTTGGATTCAGGGGTCAAATTGTTTGAGATCCAACAAGTGGTATGTCACCATCTACCTACCCCCTGCTGTTGTATACAACTAGCTGTCCACAGTGTCCCCTCAATATATTTCAATGGAGGGACCCATAATCATGTTGACAAACGCTGGTACAGGAGAATAGTGTACATTTACGATGTGTACATGTAACCAGTGTAGGGTTTTTTAAATACATATCTATATTGTATTGATAATCAGCACGAATGATAGCATAATCAGCACAAGATAATGTCAGAATCAAATACAGCAATTGACTGATATTGATGAATATTTATAAATGTAATGTATTAATACATTGACAAAAAAAAAGATTTATGTTCATCTTGTGAGAATATAATAAATTTGTAATAAAAATAGTTTTTGTGAATAGCACATCACATGATGAAAAGCTCTGTGTCAAGTAAAATAGTATAAAGAAAATGCACCAGTCACTGTCACTATACACTGTCCTGATACAGACTACAACACATATTTTGGTATATTATCTTACACTATTTCACAAGTTCTAAACATTATCCCTTAATATTTCAAAACCGCAAGCCTGACAAAACATTTTCATCACAAATATGTATTAGCCGGAATAGCTCGGTATGGTTAGAGCGTAGGACTGCTGATCTGGAAACCCAGAGTTTGATTGATTGATTATTGGTGTTAAACGGCATATCAACTGCCAGGGTCATTTAAGGTTGGACTATCCCGTATTCAACCTGTCCATAATGAGGGAAATTCCAAAATCAGAACTGAATATTTACAAAAAAATATATATTCAGCCCTGAAATTAGAATATCCCGACCTGGTGCCAGTTCCATGCCACACCAGAGTCACTTAGCTCCAGCCCCAAAAGTAATATGATCAGCACTAATCTTATTACTTTTTAATGGGGCATAACAGGATTTAGCTCAAGTATCAGGGGCCCGAAAATGTAAATGACGACCAAACCATGTAAGCCGGTAAGGATGAACCCCGATCGTTAAATTACCATTCGCCAACCACCCACACCCCGAGTTGGAATCCCACCAGTGGCTGATACTTTTGACACCTCTGTCTTAAGGAATGAGTGTACTCCTTAATTGTATGATTTTCCAAAACAAATTACATGTACGGTAATCCATACAGTTTCAGAAATAAATATGTTCACCCTTAGACCTGGTAACTATCTTATTTTTTTTGTCGTCTGCTGTTTATTTTCTATTTTTCATTTTTATCATCAAAAATATGCTTTGACAGCACTTTAGAATAATTTATAACATTGGAAATGATTCTGAAGTACTGTCAAACCATGTTTTTATTGAGAAATAATACAAGTTATAAAAGCAAAAGCAGACGACAATTGTTGTGAGTAGCGGTTTAAGGGTTAAGCAAAAATTGAAATTAAATATAGAATAAAGAACAGTTTATTCGTTATCTTTCACAAAACTAATGCTGTTTAAGGACTGATTATAGTGTATAATTGCCTGATTGTCATCTATACATTACTCCAGTTTCCAACAGTTAAACTACCATTTAATATTCCAAAATATTTCTATAATCTTTAACAGGGGAAATGAATATTTACCATTTATGAAATGGTAAATGATTTATGAGAAAATGTGGATGAAATGTAAACATGTAGGCGTTAGTTTTGAAGTCAAATTCTGCCATATAAAATTACTTGTTATGTAGCTTTGTTATGTCTTGTAGATGTACGAAGTAAATTTTGAGCTTTAAATTCAAACCCTTGGTCATGTTTTTTACAACGTTTCGTCGTAACTTTTGTACCATAATAGGTACCGGTAGATGGTTAATACTTGGTGAGTAGTTTCCTTATGGTGTGTAGTAGTGCATTTTTTTTTTACCAGCAGGTCATGGAACATCTCCCTCTTTTATTTACATTTATTGTTCACAAGGCAAAAGTGGGTATATTGCATTCATATATAATGAGCATAATCAAGTAAGAATGTGGACACCTTGATTGTTTAATTTCCAACTATGTATACAGAAAAGGCAGAATGATTGATGATTGATGCTTGCGTGTAATGGCCATACTGACATGTAGGACTTGCATGCTGTATGAGAAAGCAAAACAAAAAGCTGGCAGGGGGTGGGATGGGGGATCTTGTCCCCCTGTGTCAAAAAAACATGGGGGGGGGGATTATGTCCGGGGGATTCTGTTATGTCCACCTGATAAAACTCTGGTATACCCTGTAGAAATCATTAAGGGAGTTCGCTCCTCGATCAATTTCAATCATTGTAAAGATATTTTTTGACATGTAATATACATTCCAGAATTTGATTTCTGGATTCAGATCCAACCACCCCTAATGAGGCTATTATCGTCATTCATCCATATTTTATAAAAAATCATACTTTATATAAATTACACATGCTACTTATAGTCATATCAACTGCTATGGATGACAGCAAATAGTTTAGCATATTGACAAGATATATATTGCCAGTTGAAAACTGCAATAATATGTTAATAAAAATTAAACAATACTATCATATCTTAAACATGTTAAATTAAAGTATTGTATAATTGTTCAGCAGTATACAGATAATCTGCCTAAGGGCTGTAAAACTAGTGGAATATAATCGGGGATTATCTCAAAGATCCATGTGCAGCCAGAATGGTACTATTATAAAGAGGGGTGGTCTCAAATATAATATGCAGTTCTGGCGATATGGTCAGGTTGCTTGCTAGTATATAATTATCTGCATTTCTACAGGAAGATTAATTTCACATACCTTTATAATTATTTTATGAAGAGGAAAGTATGAATCCTTATCAATCAGCATTAATTGACAGACACAATGCAATTAGAATATGATCAGAGTAGACCTCTCCAGTGAAGATCAATGTGAACCCTAGTTAATAAGAGTATAATACACATACGGAAAACTACTACCAGCATAATACTACTACCATTAATAGCCTGTATTTGGACGTACATGTATAAAAACGCAAATATTTCTTCTGCATGTAGGCTAATGAATACGATTAAGCATGTAAAAGAATCAAAGTACTAAATGTACTGAGCTATTGGAATGCTTTAAATAGAAAATGTGTTGTTCAATGTAAGAAATTGCCATGCATTTTGATAGTGGTCGAACGTTAGTTTAGCATTAATTGATTGCAAACCAAACAGATTGTCCTGAATGAAAAATATCTTGGGTTTACCTATCAAAGTAATTCTTTAGTATATATATATTTTTTTAGTATATTGATAAGATATATTTTGCCAGTTGAAAACTGCAGTAATATGTTAATACAAATTAAACAATTATAAAGTATTGTATAATTGTTCAGCAGTATACAGATAATCTGCCTAAGGGCTGTAAATACAGTGCAATATAATGAGGGATTATCTCAAAGATCCATGTGCAGCCAGAATGGTACTATTATAAAGAGGGATGGTCTCAAATATAATATGCAGTTCTGGCGATGTATGGTCAACTTGCTTGCTAGTATATATTTACAATGCTTTAAATAGAAAATGTATTGTTCAATGTAACACATTGCCATGCATCTTGATAGTGGTCGAACACTAGTTTAGCGTTAATTGATCGCAAGCCAAACAGATTGTCCCGAATGAAAAATATCTTGGGTTTACCTGTCAAAGTAATTATAATTGTAATATAACATTAACCCTTACTACGCTGAGTTAAATGTTGTCGTCTGCTGGAAATGTTTTATTTTCAAAATTTCTCGACAAAAACTTGGATTTGATAGCACATGAGAATCGTCTCCACTGGAGACGATTCTCATGTGCTGTCAAAACCAGTTTTTTGTTAAGAATTAAAGCAAAGAATGAAAAACAGCAGACGGCAATTTCCGTTAACAGCGTAGGAAGGGTTAACATTTTGGCCGGAATCAGGGTTGGAAATCTCCAAAGTGGGAAATACCGGGAAATATGATTTTTCAAGCATTTGCATGGGATTATTTTCATTTATTTGCCTTGTAATTACTGCTCAAGTTGATGTTTTGAGAAACAGGCTATACATATATGTGATATTTATAGCAATAGAGTTGTGCACAGTTATGTTTGAACGGTTAATAGTTTTGTAAAAACAAATCTTCTTCAATTATCAGCATGTGTTGCCTTATTATATGTGCTTCCCATGACAGTGTAACACTAACATTGCAATTTCTGTGTTTAATAACCAAAACAAGATTTCTAATAATTGTATTAAAGCAATCAGAGGTTATCACAAATTTAATGTACAGACAGCTAGCTTCTTAATTGAATCATCTATATCCAAACCCAGCTTATTAAAAACAGTGTCTAATGAAAGTAGTGTCATGTGTCAAACACTGACCAATATACAAATTATTTGCCTAAGACTTCTAAAACAATTGTACATTTATGTGGATTATCCAGTTGATAGGCCGTTAAACACCAATACTCAAATCTAATTATCTGGATTATATCCACAGGGATTATCTCAAAGGTCTATGTGCAACAAGTATTAATGACATATTACTATACAGCGCAAGGTTTTATCTGAAATATGATAAGAATCACTTGAATATACTTTTGCTTATGCTTATTTCCCGGGAAAATGCCAACCCTGGTCATGCTGGTCTGAATGAAATTTTTCTCAGTTTTCTACCGATATATATATATGCTGTGTGTGCTCGACTCAGGGCGTCTGAGCCTGTGATTATAAAACATTCTGAACATGTACTCCATATCAGTAAGTTTGATTGGCCAAGGGCGAGCAATGCTCAGTCTTAGCCAATCAGGCTGCCTTATTTCGAGAACACAGTGAGATAATATGATCAATTTTCTGTGCTCTTACCAACCAAAATGCCCTTCGTTCAAAATACCCTGGATATAATTACACGCTGTTAATTCTATAGAGGGGCTTTTGAAAACCCTGTAAATTCTGCCAAGGCGGGGTGGGGGGGGGGGGGTGGGTATGACTATCGTTGGAATTCTATGGAGGTTTTTTTGACTACTAGGGCAATTTTGAACTAATGGGGATTTTGAAGTACACACGTCAAATACACACGCAGTCAGTACTCAGTACTAAAGGGTGGCAGTACTTACCATATGAAGATATTGGTTTCAGTTGTAAATGCATATTCTATGCTTGCTGTAGATCTTCATTGTACTAAAACGCGTATCTGCGGTTATTCGGTTTCCTGAGAAATTTTCTTGAAATTGGAGATAATTTATCTCCAATTTCAAGTATTATACGAGTGTGAACATATTCATAGCTTTTGATCTATTCCACCAATTTATGCAATATTTCTATGCAATTTCCTTATTTTGGGAAACACCACAGATCATCAAAAATAGGTCTGGTCTAGTTTTGCTACATGAACATTCTGGCAGACATATTTTCATGCATGATGTCATCATAACTGTAACACGCATGCATGATTGGATATACCCCCACCTAAATTTTCTCTTTCCACATAAATCCGCCCCCTTTTTCTTCCTGGATACCACCCCGCTCAATTTTCTCTTCCATACCCCCCACTCAATTTTCTCTTTCCAGATACCCCCCACCCCATAAATTTCCTCTGTCATACCGCCCCTACCCCTCAATATTATCTTCCCAGATACCCACTCAATTTTCTCTTTCAAGATACCCCCACCCCCTAAATTTTCTCTTTCATACCCTCCCCCACCCCCACCCCTCAATATTATCTTCCAAGAAAATTTATTATCCCAATATTATCTCCCCACCTAAATTTTCTCGTCCATACCCCCCTCAATATTATCTTATCTACCACAGGATACCCACCCCCCTCTCAATTTTTTTCTTCCTGGATACCCACCACCCACAATTCTTTCTTCCCCGGATACCCCCCCCCCTCAATTTTCTTATCTTCTTCCATACCCCCCCCCCCCCCTCAATATATTATTCTTTATGATACCCCCCTCAATTTTCTCTTCCCGGATACCCCCCCCCCCCTCAATATTTCTTCCCGGATACCCCACCCCCCTCAATTTCTCTTCCATACCCCCCCTCAATATTATCTTCCATGACACACCCTCCCCTCAATTTTTCTTCCCGGATACCCCCTCAAATTATTTTCTTCCTGGATACCCCCGCCCCCCTCAAATTGTTTCTTCTCCGAATACCCCTCACCCCTCATTTTTTGTTCTCTCTTCCATGCCCCCTCCCCCACCCTCATATTATCTTTGTGATTGATACCCCCCCTTCATTTTTTTCCCAGATCCCCCCCCCCCGCTCTCAATTTTTTCTTCCCCGGATACACCACCCTTCAAATTTAATTATCTCTTCCATCCCCCCCTCAATATTCTTCCACGACACCCCCCCTCAATTTTTACTTCCCAGATACCCCCCCCCCCTCAATCTCTCTTCCATACCCCTCAATATTATCTTCCACGACACCCCCCCCCTCAATTTTTACTTCCCAGATACCCCCCCCCCTCAATTTTTTTCTCTCTTCCATACCCCCCTAAATATTATCGTTATGATACCCCCCTCTATTTTTTCTTCCCGGATACCCCCCTCAATTTTTTCTTCCTGGATACACCCGCCTCAATTTTTTCTTCCCGGATACCCCCCATCAATTTTTTTTCTCTCTTGCATATCCCCCCCTCAATATTATCGTTATTATACCCCCCTCAATTTAATATTATCGTTATGATACCCCCCTCTATTTTTTCTTCCCGGATACCCCTCCTCAATTTTTTCTTCCAGTATACCCCCTAAATTTTTACTTCCCAGATACCCCCCCCTCAATTTTTTTCTCTCTTCCATACCCCCTCAATATTATCGTTATGATATCCCCCGCTCAATTTTTTCTTTCTGAATACACCCCCCCCCCTCATTTTTTTCTTCCCGGATACCCCACCTTCCATACCCTCAACCCCCCTCAATATTATCGTTATGATACCCCCCCCTCAATTATGTCTTCCCGGATACCCCCCCCCTCACTCATTCTTCCCGGATACCCCCCTCAATTTTGTTCTCTTCCATACCCCCCCCTCAATATATCGTTATGATACCCCCCCACCTCTTTTTTTATTTTTTCTTCCCAGTACCCCCCCCCTCAATTTTTTCTTGCCGGATACACCCCCCCCCTCAATTTTTTCTTCCCGGATACCCCCCAGTAGTAGTAAGGGAGTCAAAATGATACCACCTACCGTGGTATCGTTTATAACCCTCTATAATACCCACACCACCCCCGAAAATCAAAAAATTGGTTAACGAGGAAAATTGGGTCTCCCGACAGCAAATTTATGAATTTTTGGAGAAAATAATTTTGAGAAGAGGGAGTCCCAATTATATTGGTAATTGACTTTTGAAAGTATATATTGGTGTCATAAATACATCATGTTTTTTTCACGTCCAATTGAACAGAAAAAACGAGTACCAATATTATTAGAGAAAAATGGATAATACAATACAATTTGAATTGCAAATTTTTAATGACTGTGTTGAAGAAGTTTACGAAGAATACGGGGGTTATAATCCTGTATATAAATTCTATAAAATGAGAACACTAGGCGATATCGAATATATGAAATACCAGCGTAATTTATTACGCTCCGATAAAAACGTTACATTTCCAATATTATACCGGCAATTATGTCAACTATACAAGAGGCAAATACGAACATTAAGACAGATAATGCATATCGGATATGAAACTAAGGCGTATTATACAAAAATTTTAAAACCCAACGATTCGTTTACGAATGTACATTTTTACGATATCGCTTATAAAGATATTGAAAAATTATTATTGAAAAAAACAAACTACTAATTAATTTATAGCCGAGTGTATTTTTCCTTATCGAAGGTATGTAAACGGGCTATCTGAAATTATTTTTCATCAACCTCGAGCGGTCGGATAGGAACGCCGTTGTCATGCAGTTGTTTACCATAGCGACCACATTTGTAGGGACAGAAATAAATAAATAAAAATGTTTAGCTCCAACCGCGGCGCGAACCCACGACCCTCGTCTCTATAGATTATCGCCTTAACCACACGACCACGAAGGCTGTTATGATAAACACTACCTAGTGTAATCCTCGACTGAATTTGTTATGCGATTACGGCGTAATTCTCAGTGAAAAACACATGTTGCATAGGTATGTAAATTTGTTTACTGCACCAATATAAGAAAATTAATTATTTTTTAAAAAATCACAATGGTGCTGTAACATTTCTTCCGACTTTATCTCCAAGTTTTTCCCTAAATTTATCCCAATCAGTACACTCAATCTTGGGCATGGTGGCGCGTGCCTTGATTCTTATATCATTTTTTAATTTTTCATATCTCGCATTTCTTCCACCACGGATTCAAACTCTAAATTTGATATTTTCTTATCGGCCAACGCTTTGGACACCATAACGTCGATGCTATTTTTCTTAGACCCGGCGAGAACGGATATTCTATCATGTTTTCTACATTTTTTCTCGAGTTTTCCACCCGACGCCCTAATTACCATACACAACAACCCAGAAACGGCCGACACCGCACATAAAATCCCCGCTACGGGAACCGTTGTAATGGTGGATATAGTTGCAGCTGTCCCCGCCCCACACAACACAGAAACACTCGCCAGAGCCGTGCTAGATACTTCAGCCATGTTCACCGCGCGCCTATATTTTTTAGCGTTTCTTTTTCTATTTGTATATTCTCTAACTAAAATATCCTGCATAGCGACGATATTATTCAACCTAAAATCTGAACTTCTTTCGTTAATTGTACACAGTGTTGATGGAGTGGTATTGACAATTGGAAGCATTGATTCGTTCATATTTAAATTTTACAAATTTCAATATATTAGTATTTACAAAATAAGTTCAATTAACAACGAGACAATAGTGGAAGAACTCTCTGAGTCACCGATTTTCGTAACAAAGTTAATAACACTACTTTGGGAAAGTCTAATTCGATCATTACCGGCGAACGAAACAATCGTCGAACTATCTCCAGAGATTTTAGTGACTCCAACCCCCCGCTCTTCCCCATCTACTACAATATTTATCGCGACCGCGCCCACAGGTTTACCACTAGCATTAACCGAGCAGACCGCCATTTGGATAACTTCACCCGCGGCTGTCATAGTGTATCCCCCATATTTATTACTCGCTTTGGCACCGAACGAATATTCATAGTGCCCCTCAATCAATGGGCCCCGCTTCTCAGCCCAAACTGTTATGACACGTTTTGGCGTTTTCATTGTTTTCACTATTCCGGCAAGCGCCCTGTTTGCGTTATATGCCTCAGTACGAATATTATAAGAGGCCTCCTCAAGAGCTTTGGTCGCGGCTATACGATCATGTTTCAGTTTATCGGAAACTTCGGTTATCTTTTCGTCTAGTTCGGTAAGTGTCGCTTCTCTGGTGAGAGAGTCCTCTAAGCGCAATGCATCATAAGCCTCCGTAATGGTCGCCTGGTGGCCTTCTAGGGCTTTCTCAACACCCGACCGGGCCTCTTTTTGAAAATTGGTTATTTTTCCGTCTAGTTCAGCAACCGCCGCCTCTCTGATGAGAGAGTCCTCTGAGCGCAACACCTCATAAGCCTCCGTAAGGTCTGCCTGATGGTCTTTCTTCTCGGACTTTATCAATCCCCAACCGGGCCTCTTTTCGAAATTCGGTTATTTTTTCGTATATGTCAGTAAGTGCCGCTTCTCTGTTGAGAGAGTCCTCTGAGCGTAACGCCCCATAAGCCTCCGCAATGGCCTCCTTGTTGTCTTCTCGGACCCCATCAACCCCGACCTGGTCTCTTTCAGAAATTCGGCTATTTTTTCGTCTAGTTCGGTAAGTGTCGCTTCTTTGCTGAGAGAGCCCTCTAATCGCAACGCATCATAAGCCTCCGCAATGGCCTCCGCAAGGTTCGACTGGTGGTCTTCTCGGACTTTATCAATCCCCGACCGGGTCTCTTTTCGAAATTTGGTTATTTTTTTATCTAGTTCAGTAAGTGCCGCTTCTCTGATGAGAGAGTCCTCTGAGCGCAACACCTCATAAGCCTTAGTAAGGTCCGCCTGGTGGTCTTCTCGTACTTTCTCAATACCCGACGTGGCCTCTTTTTGAAATTTGGTTATTTTTTTACCTAGTTCGGTAAATGCCGCATCTCTGATGAGAGTCCTCTAAGCGCAACGTAAGGGCCGCCTGGCGGTCGGCCCGGACTTTATCAATATCCGACCTGCTCTCTTTTCGAAATTTGGTTATTTTTTTACCTAGTTCGTTTAGTTCAGTTTCTCTGATGAGAGAGTCCTCTGAGCGCAACACCTTATAAGCCGCCTGATCTTTCTCAATATTCGTTCGGGTATCCTTTCGAAAATCGATTATTTTACCGTCTAATTCAGTAAGTGTCGCTTCTCTGGTGAGAGAGTCCTCTAAGCGCAACGCATCATAAGCCTCCGTAAGGTCTGCCTGGTGGTCTTCTCGGACTTTATCAAGCCCCAACTGGGCCTCTTTTCGAAATTTGGTCATTTTTTCACCTAGTTCGTTTAGTTCCGTATGCGTTTCTTCACGACTTTGTGTATTCACAGCCAGGGCATATTCTCTAAGTTGTGACAGTAGACTCTTGTGAATCTCGTCCGTGGCCCTCGATATAGTTCTATTGATCAAGGCCTTTGTTTTTTGGGTAGTTAAAAAGTCGCCCTCTGTCGGGATGAATCCCCCTTCTATCGGTTCCAAATTCTTGGAATTTGTCACCCAATCGGAAGAACTACCTGGTCCGTATATACTCATTTTCAATAATGTTGATAATATATATTACGAACATGCGTTTAATTCTAAATAATTTTCTTAAAATTAATTTGAAATTTCTAGGACGACCGAAATCGGGTAATCGTTCTTCAACTCTCGCCCTTGATCATCGAGAATAGAGACCGTAAATTCGTGGATGTGTCCCGATTCCAAAACTTTCATCTCGGGGTGTGGGAAGTCTAAGGTCACAGTATCACCATAGAAACAGTCGCTGGCGGGCACGGTTTTCAGTAATGTGGTGGGAGTGCCGTCTACCGTGTTGTACGATGTGTTCACCCGATCCAGGTGCACCCCGAGAGTTTTCGTGACGGCGAAGTTCACCGGGGTCGTGCCGACGTGCTCGCCAGGATCAAACACTCCGTCATCGTTGTAAGGGTATGTTATATTAAATCCTAACAGTGAGCCCAACCCCGGTGAGATCCTTAAACGCCTATCAACGGTCAATGTCGTGAGCCCCGTGGCTTTCGAGATTGCGAGAGTGACTACACCAGGAATCTTCTCCGCGACAAAAGCTTGGAGATCTCCGAAACTCCAAAGACCCTGAGGTACTATAGCATCTGGTGGACTTATGACTCTATTTACGTCTATTCTATGTGGCAGTTCGTAGGGGTGTTCTGATGCGAAAAACTCGACGTCCTCGACTTCTGATGTGAAAAACTCGAGCGTTTCAACGTTTTTCCATCCGACCGTGAACGTTATTGATCTAAGGCCTACCCGGCGTTGTCCGCAGCAGTTGTCTATTAATTTTTGAAGTTCACAACTCCCTTTTTGAACATTAGTGATAGTAGCAAACATAATAATATCTTTCAATGGATACAAAAGCATTTAGCTTTAACTCTAATGCAAAGTATAAAGTTGGTGGTGTATACGCTCAAAAGAACACCATTGGTTGGCTTGTGCACCCTAAAATAAGAGTCAGTTTGGGCATGGGTTTCGACACAAATTTCACTAACATATTTGAGAAATATAGGGTGACCAAGATTAGTACGGTGGATGGGGTAAGCAGATGGCGGGCAACTCCGATGCAGTTCTGGCAGAACCAACTAAATTTTGCCGTGTGGTGTGCCACAACTGGGTGTGGTGTATCTTTCGGAGACCACATAAAACCAAGTAACAGCATGATGAGCAGTAGCTTATACAACTTTCATGTTTATTATACTGTTAGAAGGATTTTGAAAGAATTATGTGTTCCCATCCATACCTCAAGACGACGGGTGGAATCCCATTTCCAACACATACAACCGTAAGGAGTTCGAACGGATATGTGACGAATTTGGTGTGGACCCAAACCGTGATTGGAAACAAAAAGTTTACACCAAGAACGATTCAATGGGCGACCCCTTTTTTGAAGAAGCTGGAAATGATGTAAAAGTTGTTGATGGCACATTCGATAGCAGCACTATGAGGTACACGTCAAGTTTCTTTCTTGATATGTTCTCAGATAAAACCTACTACCAAACATATCCGGCTTCACTACACCAACCATCTAAAGTTGGAATAGCATGGAGTACATTTATATTAGATAAAAGCACTGGATTTACTCATGCCGGGGTTACTCGCCTCAACGACTCCATTCGTACATATGTGTGGGCTATACTAGGTGCACAAAAACAAACTCGCAGTTCTATAATAGGATTCGGAACGGCGTTTGACGCGCAAAAACAGTTCTTGGTACTTGTTGAGGACGCCATCTCAGCTAAGGTGGACCTGGAGAAGGCGATCCAGAATTATCAAGACGTTTTGCAGACTGCCAGCACCCCAGTGGACTATGTATTTGGAATAGGTCTTTATATGGCGCCGAGCAATATGATACTACGAGACGACCCGGTTGATGGTTACAATAATCAGATCGTAATCGCCACCACCAATCAAAAAATCGGTCACAACGGTAACGTGAACACGGATATCATCAAGCGCACCCCCAACACGATCGGGTTCAACAGTGTTGAGGGAACCGATTTCATAATACCCCAAAACACAAAATGGATACACATCCCCCAATTCATAAATTGGATACACAATCGAACCCAGTACCCCCAATTCGTAAATTGGATGCACCATCGAGTTCCATCAACAGACCAATCGCGATTGGAGAAACACCAATCAATCACAGATTGGGTGAAATTGGAAGCACAACACACGAGGAGGAGAAATTAGCGCTCGTCGTCGCCCTCGTGGCGATCGGATTATTTGCGCTTTGGTTTTAGGAACTCTCTGGCGAAGAATAGTAGGAGACCGGCGATTGCCACGATTAAAGCCCAAGTATTTTTGGCTAGCCATCCGGCCGTTTTTGATAATATAGATAGCAAGTAAGAAACGATACTTCCGATCAGTCCAGGTAGTGCCGTAGCCGCCTTTTCGGCTAATTTAGCCAGGAGACTGGCGAGGGCTTTTAGTTGTTTTTTTACCCACTCCTTGGCTCCGCCTGATGGCGCGGGTGGTGGTGGTGTGGGTGCCGGTGCGGGCCGTGGCGCCGCACCACCAGTGAAAGCTAGAACTATGGTCGATATAGTCATGCCGATAGCAACGAGGATGCTTGCTATCGTGATGCCCTGTTCTCTGAATAGAGCGCGAAGACGCTCAACGATTGTCGTACGCTCACCGAGTATCGTCTCCTCGCGCAGGACCCTCGAGATTGTTTCGCGGATCCGACTTATTTGGGTGCGGAGTGTCTCACGGTTAGTCGAGGCAGCCTCCAAACGAGCTACTCTTTCATCCCGCAACGACTGTAGGCGTTCGGTAATCCGCTCGGTAGATTCTCTATCGCCACCAGCTTCCTCCAGTTTTCTTTCTTCTGGCGCGATATGTTCATCCAGCGACGAGAGTTTGGCGAGGTTAAGGACCAGTTCGCCCCGGACCATTTGTAGAGCCTTATCGAGGCCCCGGAGTTCGCGAAGAGGTAACGGTGGGTCATCGTTGAGTATTTCGTTTTCGCTGAACGTGGTCTCCATCGTGTTAATAGCGTTGGTGGCTACTCGAGGGACATCGCTGAGCTCGACCGTTTCTATCGTGGAGGCCGTTTTCGCCATCGTTTCGTCGGTAGACTGTAGGGCCTCTACAGCGCGGGTAGGCATAATTGTTTTACCCCTCTTCCAATCTACGAATCCTAGTTCGCTCCTTATGAGTTGGCCACCGCCCCGGTTTCCTGCAACGGTGCCCAGCGCTAGGGGTTTTCTGGTATTCACGTTGATGATTGGGATATTTGGTGCCGCTTTTAGTCGCAATCTACCGTTCAGACCCAATTCGAAATTGGAGTAGTCGCGACCGACAGCTGGGACCAGACCTTTTTCTGCCAAACTGTTGTAGTAGTCGTCTACAGCTCCCTCGAGTAATTCCCGACTTTGACCAACGCTGCTGGTAGCGCCACCTAATTCCCACGATTGGATTGGAACTGGAGGTTGTATCGTTTCGTCATTATAATCATCTACGTCATAATCACCCTCAGCCGCATCGACGTAATCGTCTCTGCCGATTTCATCCGCGTTAATATCGTAATCATCCATCTTTATAAATTTCTTAAAATTAATTATGTATTAAAGACAAAACCATAAGGGTTTAATATAGTTTCACTAAATTATGTCTTCCAGTCAATACGGTCGCAAACTCAATCCATACCGCAGACTGCGTGAGCCCCTCGGGGCAAAAGGCGTGAGACAGAGTGTCGTTATTACTAACAACCCATCGACGATCGACCAGAACCAGCAGCTCTTGGTCCGCTTCTTCCCCAACCTCGGAGCTAACGACGTCATTGTGCCGGGTACTGTTCGCCTCGCTTTCACTATTTTGCTTACGTCGACGGACGAGGACCGAACCGTCGTTCAGAACCTTGGTCGCGCCATAGTCAAGAAGACCATGATAAAGATTTCTGGTAATGAGGTGATGTCGATCGACGACAGCGACGTCTACCATTGCTATCAGGACCTGTGGAAGACGGCGCAAGAGCGCGAAAACGCTGTCTATCAGGGTATTGACAGCAGCAAAAATAAGAACGTAACCAGACTTAGAATCGGGGCTGGTAACAGGGTAGATAACAACGCGAGTGACAATGCGGTCGCGGGCGCTTACGGCAACCGCTTCTACATCCCGCTCGACTTTGAGTTGCTGGAGAGTCACATGCCGTACTATCAGAGCGCTTTGGCTGACCGCCTCGAATACGAACTAACGTTCAACGACTACGGCCGAGTTCTCATAGCCAGCGACCAGTTATCGACGTATACGATCGATAATGTTTCCCTGGTGTACGACATGGTCACGATGCCCGAACTCGCGCGATTGATCAGAACCCAGTACGCCGGGCGCGTTGCCATACTTTATGACCGAGTTCTTCGCCATCGCAAGATGACGAAAGACAAAGGCGACACATTGTGGAATATTAACGTCAACGTACCCGCCCGCTCGATGAAAGGTATAATGATGTTGTTCGAGGATGCTCGGTTCGCGTTCGGTGCTAGAAAAACCGACAAATGCTATAACCCCAAAATCACGAAGGTAGAGGTGACGATCGAGGGAGTTCCCAATCAACTCTATAGCGCGGGTCTTCGCGCGCACCAGCAGTGGGACGAAGTAAGAAAGCAGTTTGCTGCCGGCTCTAAGCGCTCTCCGGAGGTTGCAGCGGTTGCCAAAGACCTGCATCTCTCGGCCGTCTCCCTCGCGGAGTTCCTGAATACCAAATACGCGTTATGGCTAGACATGCGAGCCAGCGACGACGACCAAATACACGGCAGCGGACGCCAAGTTGAGAACGCTAGCGAGGGTGTGACGATCCAGATAACCAAAGAGGCGGACGGAGCCGGGCCATTGAACGTGACTTATATATAATTACGGACGCACAACTCAACATCGAAGATGGCCGATACGTCTCAGCACTCTATTGATTTAATAAAAAAATCATCTAACGATTTATTAATTAATAAATTTGATAATTCTAAAGAATTAATTAAGAAAATTAACAATCATTCTAAACGATTTATTAATTAATAAATTTGATAATTCTAAAGAATTAATTAAGAAAATTAGCAATCAATACCAATTCACGATTGGAGATGCCCACTCTGCCATAATATGTGGGCAGACAGGATGTGGAAAACGGTTTTCATACTCGACTTGCTCGAGGAGTCCTACCGCGATGCCTTTCGTCACATTGTGATCCTGTGTCCCACTGTGCGGCACAACGATACTTATCAGCGGCGAACGTGGATATGGACCGACCCTGAGGTATACGTTATTGACCCCGGTGATAGGCTTCACGATTGGTTGCGTGGTTTATACCAAAGATTCCAGGGTGAGCCCACCCTATACGTGATTGACGATTGCTCGGCCAAGGCGGCGATGACCAAAAAGAAGGACATGCTCTCCGAGCTCGCATTTTCTGGCCGCCATGCTAGGCAAAGCGTATGGATATCCACTCAAAAGTACAACGCCGTCCTCAAGGATCTGCGCGAGCAAACGAAATGGGTCGCCCTCTTTCACTGCAAGGACCGAGACTCATTCGATGACTGTCTTCGAGAGAATGACGTTATCCCAACGCGCGAGGAGCGCCTGGAGGTTCGACAGATGCTTTCGGAAACTAAGCACGCCAAGCTTTTGCTAAAGACCGATCAACCAACTGCTTACGAAGTTATCAATTAATTTTATAATTAATTAGCAATTACTGAACAAATGCTGAACAATGCTGAACAATGCTTAGCAATTGCTGAACAATGCTGAACAAATGCTTAACAAATGTTGAACAAATGCTGAACAATGGTTAACAATGTTAACAATTTGGTGCTCTGCTGCGAGCTTTGTTGCGAGCATAATGGTGATCATAAGTATCGGGTGGTGCGCTTTGCAATATGTTAAAGTGATGAGACTTGTTAGAATAGTTAAATTAATAATTTTGAAAAAAATGAACTGCGACGAACTTCTCGATCAGCTAATAGAAGAAACCTCAACTCCGACTGCCAACATAGATAATGATCCGACAGAGCAATCGGAATCAACTCCAACGGCGGTTGGTATTGGGTTGAGTGCAACGACTCCGAATGAAAATGAAAATGCGGCGCGACGAGAGCGGCTAGCTGCGCTGGTTGCTGGGGGACAATCGGAGCATTATCTCGGTAGGCGTCTCTCAGTTTTTCAGGTGGATAAGATGTCAGATGCGGAGATCGATAAAATGTATGCGCGATACGAATCTAGGTTAGGTGCGGAGATGACAAAAACTCTCGGATCGGCGGCTATTCATTTGTACGCAACCGCCGTTAGTATACTTCTCCCTATACCAAACACCGCGGGATTGATTGACGATCTAGAGACTGACCCTTTTATAGGTCACACTCTTAGAACAGCCTGCTGCTCAATTTATCACAAGTTTGGAATGTACTTAGCTCCGCTGACAACCGCGTTGACCACAGGTATACACTGTCAATTTGGACATATATGCCCACGAACTATAAGCCCTGAAAATGATGACACAAGACACACCCGCGAGAGTGACGGAGTTGAACCCGATTGCTCCAACCCAATCGAACCCAACTCCGCCACTGGATGACATACCGCATATAAAAAATCCCAAAAGACAGGCAGCTGGGCGGGCGGCGGCTGCCACCCGAAAAGTTAAACAAGATAAAATACTCGCCGAGCTTCGAGAGGCTAAACTCCAATCGAGATTGGGGTTGCAATCGGGGACGGAGACAGCAAAACATCTGAAGACAGAGTTGAGTACAACCCCAATTCACGAATTGGAAGCACACTCAACACCCAATACCAACCGCCGTTGGAGTTGGGCGAATCCGATTGAACCCAAATTCGTGAATTGGAGTTGGGTTGTTGGTGGTGGTCTGGCAGTTGTTGGTGCCCTGCGCGTGTGGAAATACCCCATATTATGCAATAATGGCTGAACAAGACGGTAAAATGTTAGTGAATGCGCTTTATCACGCCGTGGTGATATCGGGTTTCAGTATCGGGTATGCTCGACTATCAAAGATGGCCCTAGGAGGATCCGCTCCCAAATTGGACTTAACTGTGAGAGACGTAGGGCTCGCGACCTTAGATGTAGCGGCCGCAGTTTGGACCCGAGATTATCTAGTTAAAGCTGGAATTCTACCAGTTAATATATGGAAATAAATGGCTTCAATCGCAATGATGATAGGTGGTGCGCTCTTAGACGCATTTGCGTTCACCGGCAGCAACTTTCTATTCTCTAAACTACAAAACTCGAACGTGGTGAGGAGAGTACGCGTCACGATTTAGCTGTAGAACAATTCAATAGCGCAAAGGAAGCGTGGTCGGAAAAACAAACCGCCCATCTTGACTGGGTCAATGAAGAGCTTCGCCGCGAAAATCACGCCGCACAAACTTTTCAGAACGTTGAAGAAGCTAACAGCGAGTACGCGCTGGCATATCCGCAGAAAAGTCTCGCGCCGCTGGATCGCGAGCCCCAACTTTCAGATTTTTATGTACCGTCAGAGGCCCAAAAAGACCGCGAGATCGCGTTCATCGTCGTGGGAATGGGTGTGGTGGGTCTCGTCGGCTACTATATTCAATCGAGATTTTAAATTAATTATTTTAAATTAATATAAATATATATATATAGAACGATGTCAGTTGACGAACTTTATTTTGCTATGATTGATGTAGGCTACACTGCCCTTAAACACCGCATAGCTGGTGCAAAGGGTATGATTCGTCTGGCCCGAGATTCTCTCGAGACGTGGCGGGAGGACGAAAAAGCGGCCACCCTTTTCGCAAAGCGGATGTTAGATTCCTCCACCAATCCTGGGGGTATTATATTTTCCCAATTTCCTTCAGAACTTAACCCCCAATCGCGATTGCACTTCCAATAAAGGTTTATTATTATCGACGCAGTTACCGGACGATCTGGCGAGGGCATGTTGGAGATTGTCAGATATATTAGAATACATCGCATACGATGAACACGCGCAAACTTAATACCAAACTATCGGTTCACCTAACGCGCAAGCTAGCGAACACGTACTATAGCCCCCGCGGCTACTGGAAGGGACTCGCTGCCATCAAGAACCTCGCGGCGGCGACCAAGGTTTCAGAAAACGCTGTCAAGGAATGGCTCAAGAAGCAGGCCATCTGGCAGATCTATTTACCCGCGCCTCACAATATTCCGCGCCCGAAATTCGACGTGCCGGTACCGAACCAAGTTCACCAAGCGGATCTCCTGTTTCTCCCTCACGATCGCGTCGGTCGTAAGACGTACAAGTACGCGCTGACAGTCGTTGACGTAGCGAGTCGTTATAAGGGGCTGAGCCGTTGGCCACTAAAGAGTCTAAGGAGGTGGGTGGCCGAGCTCTCTCCCAATAATATAAGAGGAGTCCTCTCAAATGGCCGAATCTTCTCCAGGTCGATCCCGGCCGCGAGTTCATGGCGCGGTCTTTCATCTATTGTCTAAGCACGAAGTTTCTATCAGACGCGGCCGCGTCAACATCCACCGGGACCAGGGATCGTGGAACGCTTCAATCGAACCCTGGCTGAGAGACTGTTCGGACACCAATACGCTAAAGAACTCGTAGACCCTCATTCGCGATCGACCGAGTGGGTGGCCAGACTGCCCGCCGTGGTCTCCGCACTGAACGGAGAGGTGACCAGATTGATAGGTAAGAAGCCCGTAGATGCCATCAAGTTTAAAAGGGTGACGAGCGAGCCCTCTGCCGTCTCGCGCGGGCGACCCGTTGGTTTAGAGGAGCAACGGCTTCCATCAGATATTGATGTCCGGTACCTCTATCAACCGGGAGAGCTCGAAGGTGGCAGCCGCCGCGCGATTGATCCCGTGTGGTCTCTCAATGTATATCATCTAGATCGATCTATTACCAAGCCCGATGAGCCCGTGCTCTACTATTTGGATGATGGGCCATCTCGAGGGTTTGTTCGCGAAGAACTTCTCGCGGTGCCTTCTGACACCCAGCTACCCCCGGATCGTCAGAGTCTTTAGATTGCTAATTTTCTTTAATAATTTTTTTCAAAATTATTAAATAAATCATTAGAGAGGTTCTGTATGTATTCCGTCTGGTAACACACGTCTTTTATCGTAGTATGCCGAGAGTCCTAATTTTTGTTGACAGTACGTTTTCATAACGCCGTCTTTTCATTTTAAATCCCCTATTTTGTGCTACATCTATAATGTGTTTTCCATCTTCTGTAGTTTCGGTTAGTACTCGTTTATATCTATCCCAATTTAAATTGTTAGTTCTCTTGGACATTCCTTTCGCAGAGTTTTTATTATTTTTTTCAAAATTAGTTGAATTAAGTTTTTCTACGAAATAACACTTACTAGATAACGCTATCGCCCTATCTCCGCTAAATTCCATTTTGAAAAGTCCGGGCTCTCTTTCGCTCCATTTATCCCAAGCCAACCATTTCTTTTTTTCTTTTTCAAACCCGTCTAGTAAGTTAGGTCTAATCAATTCCTCTATCGTTTTTCCACTAACTCCTATATACATACTATCCGTATCCATCTGTATTAATTCAAATCTTCTCTTTTTACGTATTTTGTAAGAAATTCGTAGTAAAATTCCAACATTCTCAATTTAGCTAGTTGATAAACCGCTATTCCACAATGGAATGGTCTCTTTACCGCACACCTGGGTTTTCTTGAAGATATTTCGTACGCATCTCCTATCTCTTCCAAATCATCAAAATACGCGGATCTTAATGCTTTGTCAACACAGGTTTCGTTTTTGTGTATATGTCGTATTTAAATGTCTCTCCGTTGCCTCTATCATTTTTCCACAACACGAGTTTCCTAATAATTTCATTATGTCGGCTACTGGTTTCTTATTTGGTTCTACATCACCCGTTCGTCTTGCGGCTGTAACTTCTTTTGCGAACCATTCGAATGGTTTTCCGCTAATATAATCTATAACACGATGAACTCCAGTTATTTCTAGGCCGTGTTTTAAATACCATTTCAACAGTGGCGCGTACAGCAATACTTTAGTGGCTGTCATAGATCCCACCAATTTTTTTCCATCTCCTCTTGTTCGCCCAGTATCTTTTAAATATTTTAACATGTGTGTGGGAACTTCATCAACCTCTACTTTCAGAAAACTTATCTTTTAAGTTGTGTGGAACTTCTATATCCACCTCCGCAAACCCAAACCAGTCTCCGGATAAAACTCTTTTACAAAACTTTTTAATAAATTTAGGGTTATGTGGGGTATCTATATGGTGTATAGTTTCTCTCCCACACGGCATCTCTTTATTTAACGTAGATAAATATAACGCGTTTGCGTCGTACCCCAAAACAGCCTTACACGGTTTGGAACCCACTCTAATATTTGAAACACCAGCTTCTGCATATCGTGTAAATACTATTGATGGACCGCCAACTAGAGCGTCCTTCATCATTTCGTATGTTTCTTCTTTTGGTGCATATAGAGCATCCTCCGGTAAAATCGCCTTTGAAGATTGTTGTTCTTTAATGGTTCCTCTCAATAAATATTGTATAGCTACTCCAGGTAGTGTTACCGCATCTTTGAAAATATCCACACCTCTGTGTTTATAAAATTCACACATTTTTTCCACCGCTTCTAGGAACGGTGCTACATCTAAATCGTTATAATATTTCAACCAGTCTCTGAAAGTTTTCATATTATTTTCTTCGAAAATTCTACGACATTTACTTAATTCTGTTTCATCTATTAACACTTTCCCAGATAGTTTGGAATACCAATTCTCTATATCCGGTAGTCCTGGGTAATCCAGTTTGTCTGGAGAATCGAACCACTCATAAGGAAAGAAAGATTTCTGTCCTTTGCATTCGTAGGCTTTTATCCAACTATCGTATCTTACACCGGGTCCTAGATAAAGTATTACATCAAGAAATCTAAACTCTGGAGTAAATAGAAATATTGTTGCGTTTGCACGTTTTCCGACCATTACTTTCTTTGTTGTTGATGCCAGTTCGCCTACTAGGTATTTCTTTATTAAGTTTATATCGTACTTACTGCTGTTAAAACCTATAACCGGTACTTGCTCTATCCACTGTTCGATCTTGGCGATTTGGTTTTTACGTAAATGTTCTGTATTAAACCCATATCTTGACCACACTTCTTCTCTATAGCTTTTCCCCTGACTTTCAAATCTTCTACGAATTTTTCTATAAGTTTTGCGGGATCTTTATCACAAATATGAGTTACTGTTCCTGAGAAATTATCTCCTATACTAACGCTTACCGGAACGTGCTCGGCTTCGTACTCTAGATTATTACCGAGAGTTTCAAATTCTGGGTTGAGATATGCCTCAAAATCGTATACTATCTGATATGGATAAAGAGTAGTGTCGCAAGCGATCTTTATGTCTTTACCAGTTCTTTGAAATTCGCATTCCCACATAACTACTAGGTTGAATTCTTTGCTGCTTCTAATAAGTGTATCTCTTCTCATAGTGGATGCGCGTTCTTCTTTTCTATGTTTTGCATGAATCTCACACCCGTGCCAGTAACAGCCGTGATATTGATATACGGTATTGGTTTCTGGACAGTATCCATCTACTGGAGCTCCTAAAATCCATCTTTCACCCCCGTGTCCACACTGTTCGTGGTGAATGTGAATTCCCTCGCGCTTTTCCACAGAGTACATCCAATCGATCGCCCCATAACTGTTAGAACTTTTTGGGTAGAACGCTTTCTCGAACGACGAACGCGGGCGCTCTAAATAATTACCACCACATACCACTTTTGTCTCACCTTTCATACATTTTGGTCCGTGTCTCTTCATATTACTCGCTTTCGTGAATTTCTGCTTGCAATTATCGCAGGCGTAAATTTTAGATAGGTTTTTAAGGTTTTTTATTAGAAATGCGTGATTATTAAACAGTCATATTGTCATTGGTTTATTACCTATTGCCTTATAGTGCGCTGGTTCCTTTTTCAACCACCATACATTACATTGAGTGGGTTGATATACTTCTATACCGATTTTAAAAAACTCTTCAACCTTTTTCAGATCTGAAAAAGGAATTGGTGAAACCACATTACTACTAAAATATTGCTTACTAAGTTCTTTCGCCTTTTCTGTACATCTGTCGGGTCTTTTATCTGTCATATGCATAGCTAGACACCTGAACAGACAAAGGTCGTCATTATACTTATCTAAAGAATACATACCTTTTTTTATTCTTCAGCCATTCTGGAAGTTCTCCTCCTGCTGCTTCTTTGGATTGTAGTCCCAAATCTTTTCCCCTACTACCCTGTATTAGCTTTACGAAAACCTCTACCCATCTTACAAACTTCCACTTTGTATTCGGTTTGTCTATTTTATCGGACATTATTCGTGTTTGCTCCTTATCTGACAGCCATTTTTTAACGGTTTTCATTGATGATAGTGGTTCGCTACCACCGAGATTTTTGTGCATTATTATAGTTACAGGTTTTCCATTTTTAATTTCCTCCATATGTTCTAGCTTGTAAGAATATGAATATCTCAAATAAAAATTGGTTGTTAGATACGGAGCGAGTTTCTCGGACATGCGTCCTGACTCGTTAATGTTAATGTTTTTACGAAAGGATAATGTAACTACCCGTCTTCCATTTTCTAACTTTTCCAATGTTTCATCGTGAGCCCCCAATATTTCTTCACATTTTTCCACTATCGCGCGAACGAGAGATCTTTTATTTTGTATTGGGCCACCTGTGTGTCTAATTTGGGACAAATTATTGGTGCTTGAAGGTTTTATTACACTAGCCCTTAACTCCGCAATACTTTCTTTTAGAATTCTGTTACCAACTTCATCCGCTAGTTAGATGTTTGTAAATGCCCCTCTTTTATAGGCGCGGGTAAACCGCTTCATAAACGCCTCATTCTTTGTGGCATTTATCAGCTTTGTCAACCCCCTAACTCTCAACCTGACCGTGTACTATAAGTAATCCCTAGAGATTCGGCTTCTCTTCTCAAACTTTCTATTTCTGCTCTAGTTTCTGGCGTTATCATATTTTCTGTATTATACTTTTGTATATATACTTTTGTATAACCTATAAAATGTATCTGTTCAATTGGACGTCAAAAATTTACACAATGTTTTTTTTCACATCCAATTGAACAGATAAATTTTATATACATATATAATGGAGTGTGAGACTTGTTGTAAGACGTTTACGTGTAAAGACTATCTACGAAGGCATCTAGCGAGACGTAGAAAGTTTCCTTGTGTCCCCCCACAATTTCAATGTCCTAGATGCCCTTGTAAATTCGTTAGTGCCCAAACTCTTTGTAGACACAAGCAACTACGCTGTCAGGTGGCTAAAGGTGAACGTGGTAGACTAGAGCTGGTAGAATTAGTTGTCGATCTGCGAAATAAATTAGCTATATCGGAGGAGAAAAATGAGGTGTTGGAATATAAACTATTGTACTTGCACGAATGATTTCGACTTTTTTCAAAAGTCAATTACCAATATAATTGGGACTCCCTCTTTTCAAAATAAAATTCATAAATTTGCTGTCGGGAGACCCAATTTTCCTCGTTAACCAATTTTTTGATTTTCGGGGGTGGTGGGGGTATTATAGAGGGTTATAAACGATACCACGGTAGGTGGTATCATTTTGACTCCCTTACTACTACTCCCCCCCCCCTCAATTTTCTCTTCCCGGCCCATCCCCGCCCCCTCAATTTTTTTTCTCTTCCATAGAGGGTTAATTATATAAACTGGAATAGCCCAATATCCCCCACACACACGGCCATCTCAATTTGGCGTCCGCAAAGTTCCGGTCTATATCCCCCAAAGTGGGAACAATTTATATCCACCCCCTCCACAACCACCCTCCCCAGATGTTGTCTCTGATTACACTACATCCCCGACCCCCACTAACCAGAAGTTTCTGTATGTAACTCAGGGTGACTTACATGACTCGAGTTACCGACAGACTGGTACCTGGACATAACGGACCAGATTTCGGACTAGTCATGTTTCGGTGGCCGACTGATCAGGTGACGACGGATAATTTATACAAATATTTTTATCCCGTCGAAATAGATAACCGGAAGAAATAATTGTATCCGGTCGAACATTCTAACAATAATTCCTTAGTGTGACCATGGTCAGATACAATATCCAAATGATTATATTCCGTCGAAACAGATAACCGTAAGAAATAATTGTATCCGGTCGAACATTCTAATGATAAATCCTTGTTGTGACCAAGGTCAGATACATTATCCAAATAATTATATTCCCTCGAAACAGATAACCGTAAGAAATAATTGTATCCGGTCTAACATTCTAATGATAAATCCTTGTTGTGACCAAGGTCAGATACCTTATCCAAATAATTCTATTCTGTCAAAACAGAAAACCTTAAGAAATAATTGTATCCGGTCTAACATTCTAACAATAATTCCTTGTTGTGAGCAAGGTCAGATAAATTATCCAAATAATTAAATTGTTGTGACCAAGGTCGGATAAATTATCTAAATAATTATATTCGGTCGAAACAGATAACCGTAAGAAATAAATGTATCCGGTCGAACATTCTAGCAATAATTCCTTGGTGTGATCAAGGTCAGATACATTATCCAAATAATTACATTCCGTCGAAACAGATAACCGTAAGAAATAATTGTATCCGGTCTAACATTCTAACAATAATTCCTTCTTGTGACCAAGGTCAGATAAATTAACTAAATAATTATATTCGGTCGAAACAGATAACCGTAAGAAATATTGTATCCGGTTGAACATTCTAACAATAATTCCTTGTTGTGACCAAGGTCAGATACATTATCCAAATAATTATATATATATATATATATATACCGTCGAAACAGATAACCGTAAGATAATTGTATGCGGTCGAACATTCTAACAATAATTCCTAATGTTGTGACCAAGGTCAGATAAAATATCCAAATAGTTACATTCGGTCGAAACAGATAACGATAAGAAATAATTGTATCAGGTCGAACATTCTAATTGCAAATCCTTGTTGTGACCAAGGTCAGATACATTATCCAAATAATTATATTCTGTCAAAACAGATAACCGTAAGAAATAATTGTATTCGGTCGAACATTCTAACAATAATTCCTTGTTGTGACCAAGGTCAGATAAATTATATCCAAATAATTATATTCGGCCAAAACAGATAACCGTAAGAAATAATTGTATCTGGTTGAACATTCTAACAATAATTCCTTGGTGTGACCAAGGTCAGATACATTATCCAAATAATTATATTCCGTCGAAACAGATAAATGTAAGAAATAATTGTATCCGGTCGAACATTCTAACAATAATTCCTTGTTGTGACAAAGGTCAGATAAATTATCCAAATAATTATATTCGGCCAAAACAGATAACCGTAAGAAATAATTGTATCCGGTTGAACATTCTAACAATAAGAAAACGATGTTTTCGTTGGCTTAAACGTGACACGTTTAAACCAACGAAAATATCTTTTTCTAATTACAAAATGAAGACGGTGTCAAAACGGTTCATATGTCTCCTACGAAAACATGTTTTACCTTCTACGATTCTACGATTCAGCGGATAATGGTAATGTATGTTACACATCGACTCTATTGTTTGTCAGAGGTTGGTAAGCAATTTGAACACCTCTGTAGACAAAAGAAAAGTTTGCATCTGTATGCAAACCTGGGCACGAACAAGTCGTCTCACGGCAAACCACAGGTGTGTCCATGGTCATTGTGACGCAAGGAACACTGGCTAAGAAAAGCGGTCTTCCGATGGCTAGCGTAGCACAGATCAGTCTGCGTATCGGCACAGTTTGATCATTGCATATGTTGGTCGCCATTCGATCTCTACCATGTAGTATATTTACTACATGTCACCAATGTAGCAATTGTTGATGTGTTGCGATCAGCGGAATTATTACATGTAGGACTTAAAACGCTAATTTGGATGGTGAATGATGATAAAGGTACACACATTCGCCTTACAAATGCAGCAAGGTCCTTCCCCGTGCCAGTGACGCATATGTAATCACACATCGTGTCAATGCCGTGGACAGATGTATACACACAACTATATATACAGACGGGCGGCAGAAATGTCCTAGATATAATGTAGAACATTGTTGAAATACTTTAAATAAAAGCTTACCTGGTGAATCTCCCACACGTCGTCTACAGTATATTTCTGTTTACGTATAGTTTAGCAGGTGGAAAGAAAATTGTCACCGACAAAAATAGGGATATATTTGAGGGGCGTTCAGTAAGTAACAGAACAGTGTCGAACATACGAGTGGAAATTAAGCTACACTTATTGATAACTTGTGATCAGTGCATATTTATGATACAAGAACATAGCTGTATTGCTTTTTTTGGCTCGAGAATATTGTTCACTTGATCCCAGTTTATATAAAAATAGGACATACTATGTTAATACGCTACCTACGAAAGTCAAGCTTATGCATTATAAAATTAAATGCATGTACACGTGGACTGGTATACAACTATGATATATTCTGCATTTTGACTGAGAATAGTTGTATTATCGTACAAAAGGGCACGTTTCATTGTTGAATGACAACTGTATCAAGCATTGGAGGCATACAGCAGAATGGACTCCAGAGTTAGTAGTAATTATGATGCAATAAAGCAAGCAATTCTACAAAGGTATGTGTTAAATGCTGGGGAGTACAGAGAAAGATTTCGGAAAAGTCGTCAGCGAAATGATGAGACATACCGTGAATACTGTATTCGAGTAAAGGGGTATTATGAACACTGGAAAGATGCTGAAAATGTGCAAAGTATGTATTAGAATCTAGATGATTTAGTTTTGAGAGAGCAACTTTTATATACTGCAGACATAGAGTTACAAGTTTGGTTGAGAGAGAGACAGCCTAAATCATGTGATGAATTGGTTAGTATGGCCGAAGCATATCAGTCGGCTCACAAAGGTGATAAACGATTTGCACGCCCAAACATAAGTGTCAACCAAATATATAGTTCCGCAAACAATAGCCAAACTGTACATCAGAAGCAAATGCAGGGACAGTCTACAACAGGTCAGGTAAGTACTGGGAAACGTGCCTGTTACAGATGTGGAAGTACAACTCACTTGAGTTACGATTGTATGGAAAATGTTAACTATGGTAAAGATAATGACGGAACAAAATACATGCCACCACACAAAAGAGGATTTGGAGATAAAGGTGACAATCAGAAGTCCGCAGTTGGGTTTGTATTATCATCAAGAAAGGTAAAAGATAATGTTGTGGAAATACCAGACTTGATTAAATCAGTAAAATTTGAAACAAATGAATTTGGTTTGAAAATCTGCAAAGGTGAAATGAATGGCCAGGAATGTACAATATTACGAGACACGGGATGTAGTACTGTAGTGGTGAACAGTAAATTAGTAGAGCCTGATCAAATTCAGACATCAGCAAGGAACGTAACTATGGCTGATGGGACAAAAAAGGTTTGTGAGGAAGCTATTGTAAACCTAAACAGTCCATATATAGCAGGTAGAGTGAAGGCAGTGGTACTCGATAATCCACTGTGTGATGTGTTAATTGGAAATACATGTCTGATAATGAAAATTACTGGAGAAAGTAATGAGGTTTGTACAGCAGTTGAGACGAGACAGGGAAAGAAAGATAGGTTAGTATTAGATGAGAGGGACACAGTATTAGATGATGAAAATGATAAGAATAACTATGATAATGACAGCACTGAGTTAGAAGATGGGTTTCAGTCACTTAAGTATAAGATAGAATGAAGAAACGAGTTCAAAACAGAACAGACAAACGATGTAAGCTTGACAAAGGTCAGAAAGCTGGCCACAGAAGGGAGACATGGTGACAGTGAGTATAAGTCCTATTTTTCTATCATCAATGGCATACTTTACAGGTTCTTTAAACTGCCCCATGGAGAGCTGTTGAAACAAATAGTGGTGCCTACTAAATACAGGGATATGATCATGAAAGTAGCTCACTGTGTTCCATTAGGAGGTCACTTAGGTAACAAAAAGACCCGCGACAAGATATTACATCATTTCTTTTGGCCAGGGTTATTCAGCGATGTCGCAAGGTTTTGCCGAACATGTGCAAATTGTCAGAAAGTAGTCCAAAAAGGTAGGGTCGGTAAAGCACCATTAGTACCCATTCCACCAATGGAAGAACCATTTCAAAGAATCGCTATGGATATAGTTGGGCCACTGCCGCGTACTGTAAGGGGACACAAATATATATTGGTAACATGTGATTATGGCACCAAATATCCTGAGGCAATTCCACTGAAAAATATTGAGGCGGAGACAATTTCAGATGCGTTGATTAAAATATTTTCACATGTTGGATTCCCGCATGAAATAGTGTCTGACCAAGGTGCAAATTTTATGTCGTCTTTGATGTGTGAGCTTTGTAAGACTTATAACATTGATAAATTAAGAACAACGCCATACCACCCAATGGCAAATTGACTTGTTGAAAGATTCAACGGAACATTGAAGAAAATGTTGCGTTGTTATGCACAGGAAGAACCAGGTGAGTGGGATAGACATTTACCATTTCTCCTATTTGCTTATCGTGAGGCCCACAGGAGACGACAGGATATTCTCCATTTGAATTAGTGTATGGACGACAGGTACGTGGTCCATTGCAAATTATGAAGGAGAATTAGGATGAACCGGACCCAGGCACAACAAAAGCATCTGTGGTGAGTTATATCCTGGAGGTAAGAGATAGGTTGATGGCAATGAAAGACATAGTAGCAAGCACAGAGGTTAAGTCGAAAAAGAGAGAGAAATATTACTTTGAAAAAAAGGCTAGGAACAGAGAATTGGCAGTTGGCCAAAAGGTACTCATCTTGCTTCCAACATCAAACAATAAACTCATGGCAAACTGGAAAGGACCATACGAGGTAACGGAAAAGGTAAGTGGTGTCGACTACAGAATCAAGGTAAACCAAAAAACAGAAAAGGTGTTCCACATAAACATGCTGAAGCAGTGGTATGAAAGAGAAGCTGAACAAGTAAGTGGAGGTGAGTTGAGTGAACATGAAGATATTCTAAACGTGTTAGGAATTATTTGTAGCATGGGTGAAGAACCAGACATCGAAGATGTAGATGTGCAAATAGAAAACCCGTTAATGACAGCACAGGAATCATTAAGTGATTTAGACATCAATGTTAGACTACAAAAAGATGAGTACAACAATCTAGTCGATTTGTGTGAAAGATACCATGATGTCATCACTGATATCCCAGGTAAAACTGAAACTGGTCCCCAGCATAAGGTAGAGGTAAGTTCAGAGAGACCCATATTTAAGAAACCATATGCATTACCGTATGCTTTGCGTGAAAAAGTGAAGCAAGAGATAGAGAATATGGTAAGTGCAGGAATAGCTGAACCATCTGTCAGTTCATGGGCAGCACCCATTGTCATTGTTCCAAAAAAAGATAAAAGCATTCGACTATGCGTTGATTATCGAGGGTTAAATGAGGTAACAGTGTTTGATCCACAGCCAATGCCTAAAATTGAAGAAATGTTGAACAGGATGCAGGGACACAATCAGAGGTTGTTGCGATGGAGTTTGATACTACAGGAGTACAGGTTTGTGATTAAGCATATTTCCGGGGAAAAGAATCAGGTGGCAGACCTGCTATCACGGCAAGGTGTGTATTGATAGGTTTAGTAGTAAATATGTTAAGATATGGTTGGGATAAATGCTTATTTATCCTCATATGAAAAGGGCCTATGTAACAAATTTACTTGCTATGGATGTGTTCAGTACCTTTAAAGGTAGGTTTCACAGGTGAATTACATGATACCTTAGGGGCATGAGTGATAATGTTGAGAGGGAAAGCTTGGCATTGTTCCTCTGGCTGTGTATTGTCCAGTAAAACACAATGGGTATACTTTTACTTGGTCAGTATAGGTAGGGATTGTGGATAGGGCAGTTGGAAGCCAGACATAGTTGACAAAGCTGGTGTGAATATGTGAGAAGGACAAATGTTGTGATGATAGATGTTCAGTAGAGAGAAAATGGAATAAGGGGTAAGTAGACTGAAGATAGATGGAGCGATTCTGTCGATTTGTGTGGTAAATAGAGTGAAATGATATGGTGTGAACGTGTTGACTTTGGGAAGATAGCATGGGTAAAGGGATTTCTGTCCCTTTGTATTTTCCAGGTCCAACAAGCCCCTTTTTCCCCAGTGTACGTGTTGGTAAATCGACAGGGTAGATACGAGGAAGGCGTGTATGCGTGGTGGCCGTTGACGTGAATGGGTGCAGTGCCATACCTGGTGGTTCACCATTTGAACCGTCTTGTGCACAGATAGAAAGACAGATGGTTCACCATTTGAATCGTCTTGTGTGAAATTGATACACATATAGCTGGTTTAAAATACTCATTAGTGCTTGTGGAAATATATGTGTAAACCAATAGGAAATTACACATCATTTATACACTGGATATTCAGCTTACAAGAAGTTCCTTATGTGACAAAATTGAAACATGTGTCGGATGTATGTTCATTTATAAGATAAATATTGTGTAATCATCATAGTTAGTGTGTCGTTGATATATAGTAATTGTATGTCTGAGAGTATTAGGTTAATGAATTGAATGCATTATTGACATTGATACAATTTTCAACAAAGCAACATAGACTACATGGACAACAAAGTGGCGGATATACTGATAGTGGACTATTTGTGGGAATAGATTTTATTCCAGTTAAGTGCAGAATATGACTGTTTGGACTGTTATATATTTGAGTATAGTCTGTGTATAAATGAAACATTTTGCATAATTGTATATACATGTAAATACATAAACAATATGTAAACGACATCTAACAGAACTGTGTTGTATAATTGTCTTCCTGTAGCAACCTATAGAAACATCCTTTAGATCGTTACATTTCAATCACTTTGTTGGTTTATTACTGAAACTGCATGTGAAAATACAGTGGCTAAACATATGAAGGATTAAATTGATAATGATGTGAACTCTACAGAGACCAAACTGATGATATATGAAAAAAGACATGTCCTAACATATTTTAAAAAACGGTGTATCACATGATGTTTCAGATGATGTCGAAGATATTCAATGTTCCTTTCCTTTTATTTTATCTTTATTGACTCCAAATGCCATATACCACACTACCCGCACCATTTTATTCAATCGAATGCCAAGAAATGTGTGTTTTCTTATACCATATACAAAGTACTACCATTGCCTTTGATGAAGAGGGGAAATAAGTTGGTAACGCATTTCCGTTCGCTATTTAGTACCAGGAAGGACACTTTGTGAAACATAACACTTTTTTAGTTTGAAATAAAAATACTGTTCCACACATATAATATGTTGCTATTTATAGACACGTGTGCCATTAATTTAACTAATTAAATAGTCCCATCGAATGTCAACAAAACTAGCGTTCGCAACGCTATTTATGATTTTGTAAAATAAGCATATTTTACCAAATACTGATTGTTTTCAAGACGACTTATAGGCACGATTTGTTTAAGACAGTCGATGTAAATCTACCATTAAATTATTGTTTCCTAAATTAAACATGTTTCATCACTTTATGCACATACCTAAGACCACGTGTCTTTAAATTTGATTGTTGTTTTAATTATAGTTTTCATTCATTAAATTAATGTCATTTTATTTTATTGGGATCATGTATGTGTTGGGAAATTAATTATTGAACACCCCTCGCAAATGACTTTTATAACTGACCATCCAATAATAGATATATGCATTCATATGCTGCACGTGCATGTACAGTTGTACGCACTGCACTAGGCGATGAGAGGCCCTTCAATTGCAAATATATTCTATATGGCCGGGTGCTGGTCACTTCGTGGATGTTTTGACAGAGAACTGCTGAACGTAAACGTGGTGGGCTATGTATACACGTCTACACATGACACCCTGGGGACCCCGTTGCGTTTCATTTATATGTCATTGATTGTAGTTTGTTCATGATTGAAAATGAGAACAAATATGCATGTACTGTTTAATTATCCCCTTGCCGATAGACAAGAGGGGATATACCGTTAGTCCATGTACTGCGTACGTACGAACATGCATGTATATACGTAACACCTTTCATTTTTCAAAAACTCATGAACCGCTTCACCGATTTTGATAATATTTGGCCGCAATGTGGTCGTGCTTTGTTATGCATGCTACCCACATCCGACCGCCCAAGATCAAAGTCACTGAGGACTCATGTTCACCTTGTTTGTAATAAGACAAATGTGTAAGGCAATACCGTTAAATTCCTTATTTCATTATCAAGGCTGCCAGTACGACCGACCAAGGTCAAGGTCATAGAGGACTTGTGTTTTTTATTATTATCAAGGCAGACAGCGAGGGCATACGTTTTTTTAACGCTGTCATTTATTGATACAGTGGTACCTATCTAAGCTGGACACCCTGCGGACCTCCCAGGTTGACGGTTTTCGAGATGTTCCACTGTACTGTATATGTATTTGTATCGGGAAACGAGCTTTGTATTGATCCAATACGTACTGACTGATAACATACTACCGTATAAGGCATCGACCTGATACGAATATCCGGGTTACAACTAATTGAAAAGTGGCGTTCTATTGGACGAACGATGTCACTTGACGTTACCGAACGACGTCAGACTAATCACGTAACGTAAACAAGTCCGCGTTATTTTCAACGAAAACTGTTTTGAATTTGATCATTGGCTAGCTTAAAACGTTACCTGATAAATCTAGTCGAGTGTCTTTCGATATCAAGATAATGAGGCTCGGCTCGGAAACAGCCTAGTCTTGCCTGATAAAATGGTATTTCAAACTACACTAGCCTGGTATTCTCTGTGAATTAGTATGATTTATGCAAACATGTTCCAATGCATATTATACAGCATATTGAGTGCTTCCTTCGTATACGAATACGTTAGACATCAAACACAAATACTAATGAGAAATGTGTCAATGGGACACGTATAATCCCACTGGCAAAATGCGTACATGCATGTTATTGATCGGGTGTCACAACTGTAGAGACAGTTCCTTTAATGTCAAATTCAAAATTTCCACTGAATACTAGCCAACGGTAGTCAGTAAGTAGATGTGTAAGTCAGTTACAGCCCTAATCGATGTGTTCATGTGTCTAAACAACATGCATGTGGCCATGAAACACCTCGCGGCTCGGTGTTCCATGGGCACATGTAGGTTGTTGAAACACATGAACACCTCCATTAGGGCAGTAACTATTACTTAAAAGGTAAGTATATAGAATGTGCCAATGCATTTTAGGCAAGTAATGTTGTGTTGTCAAAAATGAATATTCGTTTATATACCCAGCTTTGAATGATTTAAACGGCTGTCGTTTCTTCCACGCATCGTTTTGATGTGGCTTTCGTTGTTTTTAATAAGAAAACGATGTTTCTGTTGGTTTAAACGTACCACATCATTTTCGTTTGTTTAACGTCCAACGAAAACGTTTTCTAATTAAAAAATGAAGACGGTGTCCAAACGATGTGTAAACGATATGCAATCGTTCGTTTGTTGAACAATGAACAAAACGGGCTGTACTTGTATCATATGCACAAGCCGAAATATTAACTGCAACAAGTGATGTTTAAATGTATAACTCAAGTTAACCTTGGCATCATATCAATTAAACGTGAATATAGTATATAATAAAACAACAATAACTATTGGATTATAAATTTAAAACAACATAACTGTTTAGGTGGCAGTGACCAGTTAGCCGCCAGTTTCGTATAATGGCACCGGTGAAATTTATAAATATTACACTTTCTGCTGATTAAAATTCATTTTAATTGTTTAATGATTTTTTTGCAGTTGATTTTGTATTTTATTCAGATTTTACATCGTATTAATTGATGAATGCTCATTCCAAGGCCATCTGACCTGTTCCCATTGATCAGAAATGGGCAAATACGAATTGAGGGTATGTTGTGACAAAAACTGATCAAAACAACAGATTTTTCTGGGAGTTTCAAATAAGAATTTATTTCAGAGAAAACTCATGGATGGGAACTGGTTTGCACCATGATAGTGCATTTGCCTCTGGATGATGATTGAGAGCACATACAACATTCAATCTGTAGTTCCGCAAGTAGCGTGGTACGGCATGGTTTTATAGTGAATATTTTACCTCAGAATTGGACAATTTTAAAGAGGCTGCACCAAGATATTTCACATTCCTGCATAGGTAAGGAGCACTAATAGAGCAGCATATTTGTGTTTATGTAAAAGCTTCTTGTGTGTCTAGGTCACAAATGTCGAACTCATATTGCTGTCTGCCTACTTGTTTGGAATATTGAATTAAATACATACTGTCCGAGGGCGCGAAATTGATAATTTTAAATTAACTGGTCACTGCCCCCTTATTATGAGTACACTAGGCGGCCGGCGAATACGCACGTGTGTTTCTATCCAGTTGCCGTTACATACCGGTATTCGACAATTAATTCAATATAAAATTTCTAAAATAATTAGTGATTCTTGTCACATTACAAACAATGTACAATGTACACCTCCATAATAAACTCAGATACTACCAGAGCCAGAGTCATATGTAATGAATATCATACACCGGGAACTCAGCCCTAATGCCGCCTACTAACACATAAGAAATGTAGCGCTGTATATTTTATTTAATCGATACACTTGATGTTTTATATCCATTCAAACGATTGATGTAAATCAGATTTAGTTATACATGTCTGTGTATCGGTTGCTGTATGATATGAATTTGCATGGCTATTGTGAGTTCCTAACTCTCAGCGTAAGACAATCGTCGTAACGCATCATAGAAGGACCAGACAATACGACTGCAAGATGGACATGTCACATGGCTCAGCTGTACATGTCACGTGATTCACTCGTTGATATATCAATATGTACATGTACATGCTAACTATTATTCAATCAGTTTCCAAACGCAATGACATTTATGCACGTCAGTGTACGCTATTTCATCCAAAATGAGGACACTAATTATATGCAAAGCTAAAATGGTTGGGGTTTAGATAAACATTGCAACAAACAAAGCATCAATTGCAAAACATATGTTATTTCAAAACGAAAACAGCGGTCGTAGACAATTCAAATAAAACTGTGAACAGTCACATATGTTTCAATACCGACAAAAGGTGAGCATCTTCGCCGTTTATATGTTTCAGTAGTGACACGGGATTGTTTTGCATTTTACAAGTGATTGGATAATCTCGGCATGTACATGTATGTCTGTTACAATCCTGGAATGCCATCCAATGAATGACATTCCATAACACTGTCGTAACTACCCTTCACTGGAACAGAGGACCTTCCGTTGTGTCAATAACGATGTGATTGAAGATGTCAGTGGTCGAAGGGGACTAACTGAATGAGTCATCCGCTGACGGCTTAATTGATGGTACATACATACTCACAGAGGGAAATGTACGGAAGCCCATTAGGGCCACTTCACTTTTTTTTATTTCATTTATTCAAGATGATTTCTTGAATTTTCAAGTTCTTTTCTTGAATTTTCAAGATATTTTCTTGAATTTTCAAGAAAAGAACTTGTAAATTCAAGAAAACAGCTTGAAAAGTAAAGAAAAGATCTCGAATATTCAAGAAAGTATCTTGAAAATTCAAGAAAAGATCTCGAAAATTCAAGAAAAGAACTTGAAAATTCAAGAAAATATCTTGAAACATCCTTTATTAGAAACGATCTTGAAAATTCGAGAAAAGATCTCGAAAATTCAAGAAAGTATCTTGAAAATTCAAGAAAAGATCTCGAAAATTCAAGAAAAGAACTTGAAAATTCAAGAAAAGAACTTGAAAATTCAAGAAAAGATCTCGAAAATTCAAGAAAAGAACTTGAAAATTCAAGAAAATATCTTGAAACATCCTTTATTAGAAACGATCTTGAAAAATCAAGAAAAGATCTTGAAACATCCTTTATTAGAAACGATCTTGAAAAATCAAGAAAAGATCTTGAAAATTCAAGAAAAGATCTCGAAAATTCAAGAAAAGAACTTGAAAATTCAAGAAAATATCTTGAAACATCCTTTATTAGAAACGATCTTGAAAATTCAAGAAAAGATCTTGAAAATTCGAGAAAAGAACTTGAAAAATCAAGAAAAGATCTTGGAAATTCGAGAAAAGATCTTGAAAATTCAAGAAAAGATCTCGAAAATTCAAGAAAAGAACTTGAAAATTCAAGAAAAGATCTTGAATAAATGGAAGTAAAAAAAAGTGAAGCGGCCCTAATGGGCTTCCGTATAAATCGACCCGACCCGTTTCTTCATTTATGAACAACAAAAACAGGCCAATTTCGCCTGGAATCGAGAATTGGTTTGAATATAGATTTCTTATTTGTCAAGCTGTCCGCGAAATGCGGAACAGTGTGTAGAATCCGCGACTGTCCGTCGTTTGATGATCTTTCCAGCTACTGTCTGTTCTACTTTTTGCTGCAGATGAACTTTTGGCTATTAAACACATTACATCCTAAACACATATTACATCCTAAACACATTACATCCTAAACACATTACATCCTAAACATATTTAAAGGTAAGTATTTTTTCATGAACAACAAAAACGTCACCCTCCCGAAAAATAATGATTTGATGCAATTCCGTCAAATATTGATTTTACTGCCGAAAAAATATTTTCCTATGGGGGCTAAAAACAGATTTTGTACAAATAATTTTGAAATTCGTTGACCGATTTTCAAAATCTAACTTTTGTTTCTTAGTTACGTCATTTCCAAGCTGTCTTGACAGGTTTCGGTGTCAATTTCCAAAACAATTCGTTTCTCGACTCCTCAAGCACGTCCTCTAGCTCCTTGCCCCATGGTAAATTCCTATATAGCAATACAATTAATATTTGATTGAAATTCATCGAATAATTTTTTTTGGGGAGGGGGACTTTTTTGTTATAGATGAAAAAGTACTTAACTTTAAATATTTTTTTTAGATTTAAAGTGTTTAGTAGTCAAAATATCGTCGGAAGAAAAACGCGGAACAGACAGTAGATCCCCAAATTGGCTTTTTGCTGTTCACATATCCAAAACCACGCACCTGCATACGGGTCAGTCTCCATTCTTTAATACTCATTGTCTCTGATTCTCGATTGATGACATAATATATGTAAGCATAGATTGACGTCTGTAACGATGATCACCTGGCTGTCTATGAGAGTGTCACTATATTATATGTGGATTCTACAGCATGACGTTGGTTTCGGAAAATAATTACGTGACCTTTGAAGAAATTATCACAATACTATAAGGTTTGCAAAATATTTCATACTGTTCAGTAAAATGGCTATTCATTTATAAAATGTCATGAAACGACAAATGGTGCGTGTCGTTAAAATCGGTAATTTGCTTTTCATACAAAGACGAAACGGCACACATTGAATCTATGACTCATCATCTGAGACACAGTGCCTTTACTTGCGAGTATCACGTGACTTATGACGTCACTACTGTTTGGCACACTGCGATCGAATACTCTGGGACTACGCGGAACTATTTTAAATATATTACATCAGATAACGACCGTCCGTCTGCTCCAGTGAACGGGTTAATCCCGACAAAGCTGAAAACAAATATTATCGTCTGCTGTTTTTGTGGAATTGTCTTATTTCTTTACCTACCAAAAAAAATAGTTCGGCCAGTACATTTAATGTCCATTATTCAAATGTACTGAATAAAGAACAACATATTTTCATTACGGCACAAAAATGAAGATGAAACAACAGCAGGCGAAAACATTTATTTCATCGGTCTTGTAAGGATCGATCTAGTACGGCCTACATAAACTTTGCTGTCATCGCCGTAATTATGACAATCAGGCTGCCGACGAGTCCTCTGACGCCGTTGGTACATTCCTGTAAGGTGACTCCTTCCTCTACCAGCCGAATGGTGACAGAAATAGCTGTGGCAGCGGGTGCCGCACCGTCATCCGTCGCCGTTATCGCAAGGGTGTATGTTGCGTTCACCAGGGTTTTCGCCGTGACAAGAACGCCGTTCTTCAGGGTCTCCGAAAAATCACGGTTGGTGTCCCCGGCTGTTGAAAAGTAAAACTGCGATATTAAATGGCTATAAAATATAGTCGGAGAAAGCAAGGACACTGGGCCTCCTATTATAAGGTGATGAAACATATTAAAAAATGTATAATTGACGATTTGTATTGAATTTCTTAACTAACTTATATATAAGTCGTCTGAAACAAAACAAGCGGGAACTGTTTCTATTGCATAAAATGGGCGTCCACAGTTTAATAACACAGTGTAATAAATATGCAAATGAGCCCGCTACAGAAAACATGTTAGATTATCAATACAGCTTCAAATTATGATGATGTGATTATGCAATACAAATAACCTTACACTTCTGTTGATGTAATATGATATTTATTAAACTCGTTGACTGACTTCATAAGAAACTCGGCATAGCCTCGTTTCTTATCAAATCAGCAAACCCATTTAATAAATATCATACCAAATGTTTACAGTGTACCTTGGCGTCACAAACGTAATTTTTAAATTGTGTTTATCACATTATCCCAAGTCACTTAGGCACAATTACCGACACTATTATTATTCAATCACATTATTAAGCTCTGACTCCAATTTTCGTTAATACCAATCAACTATAGGGCGTAGTTAAATTTTGATATGTTATAAACGCTAGATAAATGTACTTAATCTATATTTATCTTCTTGAATTTGTTCTCACATTTAAACTTTTTATATACATGTATAGTGGATCTGACATGAGTGATGATGTAATATTATATTTACTTTTATTAAACAAGTTTACTGATTTCATAAGACATTTAGTCAACTAATTTAATAAATATCATATTAAATCAACACAAATGTTAGATTTGATTTATTACATAAACACATCATCATAATTTGAAGTTGTATTGATTAACTAACACGTTTTCTCTAGCAGGTTCATTTGTATATTTATTACACTAGTGTATTATGATTTTTATTAAACTGTGAAAGACCATTTTATGTAATAAACTAGTATTAGACAGATACCAATTAGTTAATGCGACTTCATGTACACAATGTACGTACATGCAATAGTATACATAGAGAATACCAGGCTAGTGTCTTTTGATATCAAGTTTATCAGGCAAGGCTAGGAAACGCGTAGGAATTCCGAGGCTTGCCGAGGAATTCCTACCGTTTCCGAGCCGAGCCTGATAAACTTGATATCAAAAGACACTAGTCTGGTATTCAATTTATCAGGTAACGTTTTATGCTCGAAAATGACCACATATGACGTCGTTATATATGAACAAAACGCGGACTTGTTTGCGTTGCGTCATTACACTGACGTCATTCGGTAACGTCACCTGACGTCATCCGACGAATGGGACGTCAGTTTTCACTTCGTTGCAACCCGGATGTTTATATCACGTCAATGCCTGATACAACAATATGTTATCAGTCAGTACGTATTCGGTCAATACAGGGCAGGTTACCTGATAAATACCATTTTAGATGTAATGTCTTAACAAAACAAAAGTTCGTCGGCAGCAAAATGTTGAACAGACAGTAGTGTCTATAACGGAAAAGTTTCCCCTGTTCAACACAGTTTCTAAAAGCCTTTCAAATAATGCATGCATTCAGGGGAATTTATTTCATTATTTATTTCTGGCATTTAATACAATTTTATATCATAGACATATCGATTAGGGAATGCGACTTGATGTACCTTTAATGTTATAGGCGGTAATGTTAGTTCCGACCTCTCCGGCGGACGCTGTGTACGTGGCGACGGTTGTCCCTAGAAGTATAGATTTAAAGGGGAAAATGAATAGTCAAATTATAAATCTGAACTAAAATACAACAATGATTGTCAGACAAGTCCATTTATGAAATGTGTGTATTTTATGGCTCATCTTGATCTGCACTGTTTCCATAAACAGCTATTGCGGACTTTAGGGTTCAAAGGGTTAAAGGGAAAATGGACAGTCAAATTATAAATCCGAACTAAAATACAAATACAAATATATTATTATAATCACCCATGTACATGTACCATCCCCTTAAAGTAAATACCATATTCCCACTTAATAGTTCTTAACCTAGGTAAGGTTTCCACGTGTTTGAACAACCTACATGTACATGTACCCATGTAGCACAAAACCGTACAAACACATGGACACCTTAATAGGTTAGTAACTGACTTACAATCGGCTTATCTGACTGTGCAGTGTAGATTACTCCTACATTGTATTCACACTTACATGTTCATAGACCTTCATCATTTTGAAGTATCAATTATGAACAAGTACGTTTGGAACATTTATTTTGCCAATCAATTTTGAATCATTTACGAATTTCAATAATTGTTGGCAACAATGTATGTGCACACTGTATAGATGACGCGCTGTGTTGCACGTTCCACGCGTCATACATGTACGTGTAGTACACAAGGTGAAAGGCACTTGCTTGTTCCATCGGCCAAGTCTTTTCTTACATTGGCCTGTTTTACACAACCGCCTGGGTTAATCTTGTCAAGGTGTCTGAACATCTATTGACAATCTCAACACGCAATAAAGCAGTGTGATTGATTGAATGTGGTTTACGGAATGGTATACAGCCGCAGTGATACACAGCCTACTGCGTTAATCTAGTCCAGTTAATCATCGTTTCTGAACACATATTGGCAATTTCAATCAAGCAATTTGATTGTCTGAGCCTGAGCTGTAGCACAGCTCAAGCTCAGCCCATAAAGCAGCTTGATTACAGCACAGGCATTCGGCGTGTTTGGGCTTTCATCGGTATAACTATATATATGGTTTTTAGAGTTATACCGACGAAAGCCGAAACACGCTGAATGCCTTTAGATTCCAGACACAATATTGCAGTATTTTGAAATAAGGAAAATGACAGATATTGGCAATATTAGTGCAGGTGGTAGTGTACTTACCGACGGCGGCGTTCCTGGCAATCTCCCAGCACAGGGTCGGCGATGTAAACGTCGGTAGATCGTTCACGGTCACATTCAGGACAAGCGTTGCTGTCGTCGCACCACTGTCACCAGAGTCGGTGGCGCTGGAAATATATAGCATTTATATTATATATATGTAGAGAATGCCAGGCTAGTGGCTGTTTGAATCCAAGTTTATCAGGCAAGGCTACACTACGCGAACGATTTTGTTAATTTATCAGGTAACATTGTATGCTATGTAGATTGTGGGCACATTTACCAAGGTTTTCCTTGAAAGGAACGCAGACTTCTTTTCTTTGCGTCATTACACTGACGTCATTTCGTAGCGACCTGTGTGTGACGTCGTCAGCTCAATTGAATGAAATAAAACGCATAAACACACTGTGACCCGTATGTTCGTATGAACTCATACCGGGTACGGCACTACATTCAGCCAATGCAAATGTAATTACCTGAAACTTTACATATATACATGTATGTATACAGGAAAGGCTTGTAAACATAATACTGTGAACCCAATACATGTACATTTATTGTGATTAAAAAGTGCCTTCATCATCTACGCCATCTGACATCACTATATGGATAATAGTTCATGTTCTACAAGGTCGTACCGTGTTATATATTGTATGTGTATTACAGCAGCAACAGTGCAGATCCTGATGAGACGGCTCGTTACGAGCCGGCTCATCTGGATCTGCACTGTTTTGAAAGTCTGCTGTGATGCAGCAGTTAAAATAAAATATAGCAAATCATTTGCTTGTACTGACAGGTTTGCATGTATTTATAACTTACGTGATAGTTAAGGTATATGACGACTTTGTGTCATAATTGACCGTACTCCCCGTTTTGGTTTTAACACTTCCAGATGCATCAATCGCGAAGTCATCGTCGGTCAATGCGTATGTTTGAGTACCCGCACTACTTCCATCGGCGACAACATTAACTACTGTCATATCACCGACAGTGGCGTCAGCAATGACAACAGTCGCCGTCGTTGACATACCCTCCGTTACCCCAGTCGTCACGGCATCACCGGTTACTGGCTTGGAAAACCCCGTAATCTGTGCATCTGGTAACACACAACACAATAATAAATAGAGAATTTCAAACGGGTGAGAAGAAAGCAAAACAAGTTTCCATTTGATATGAAATTTATTACACTAGTCAAGCACAATTAATCCACGGAGCCTTATGCAAGGTGAATATATATACATATCAAACACAACACCTGTTTTCATGTGATACTCGTTTGGACGAATATGTCACTATTTTAGACGGAATTCATTGGCGGCCCTAGTATGAAACTTTCTGGGAATTCGTCTACTATTGTCATGTTTTTGCCTAAGCAGACGTGGTAATATACTGGTCATATCCCGGGAATGCGCATTACCGGTTTGCATATAAGCACGAAAAGAACTATTTTCTGAAATGGATCTGTAAATATTTTTTTTCCCGAAACGGACATTTTTTCAGAAGAGGACTTCTGGAAAGGGTTTTCAGATTTTCAAATGGACATATGTGTGAATATGACTGGAAATGAGGATTATGGCGTTTGCAACCATTGTAATACCAGATATGCACTGATCACCATTCAGTCAGTGAAATATATGTGTTGAATGTAAGAAACCGTATTTATAAAGTCTTAAGCTTTATAAAGCTACAGTGGAAATACTTTCCGAAAAGAACATTTCTCTGAAAAGGATATGTGAAATAAAACATTTGTCAGAAAAGGACTGCGCCTCGCGTGAATATAGATTCACACGAGCAATATGACACCATACTGATTTTGTAGAATCACAATAACGTATTTGTCATACAGCAGATCCTTTATATTTCTCCAGATTTCTGAAGTGTATTTGGGCCGCGTCATGCGAAAACCGGGCCGCGTCATGCGAAAACCGGGCTTAATGACAAAACAATCATTTTTCACTTTTTTGCATATTCTGAATACCGCATCTTTTAAAAGTCATATACCACAACAACTATCACTGTATCTCAATTATGTTTATGTATTTTTGTAACACGTGGTAGAATCGCAAACGACGTTTTAGCTCAATGACGTCGCAATTATGACGTTAACACTAACGGGCGACTTCAACGTCAATAAGAACGTTTAAGCGTAATGGAGTAGTAAACGAATAGGCCTGCCATGTATGTTGATTTTAAGTAGTGTATGTATAATTTTATACTATTAGTGAATAATTGACAAACGACACGTAACCTTGGGCAAAGTCAACATTATCTTGTGTGTACTTTTTGCACAACTACGAACGCCAAAAATATATCAGCCGCGCCGTGCGAAACCCGCGCTTAATGACAACATGTTCAGTTTTTACTTTTTCGCGTATTCTGAATTGTACATCTTTTAAAAGCCATATTCCGCCAAAATTATCAATGTATCCCAATTATGTTTCATTTTAAAAGTAGTTTTATGACGCGTGGTAAAAACTTATATGACGTTTTAGATCAATGACGTCGAAATTACGACGTTTTTATCAACGGCGTATACATGGGGTGTTGGTCCGGACAAGTCCTATATATTTGTCATCTTTGATCGCATGTCAACCAAATTTGGATATCTCGTAGCCTGGCCAAGTGTTTCCCATTAGGCCAAGACAAAGTATGAAAATAATGTTTATGGCTCGTGTTGCAGTTGCTAATGTAACGTTATGTTTTGGATTGCGGTCCAAGTAACGTAATTTCGTATGAATAAGGCAGAGTGAGGCGTTTCCCTGTTGTTTGCTGCTGTCTGAAATAATTTTGGGGAATAATAGCGACATCATTTAACATTTCGTATGCGACGACATATTTTAAAGTAGACAGTAGGTCGCTTATAACATTAACTTTGTGATAAAACACGATACCGGGCAGATTTGGTAGCGGGATACCTTATAATTGTCGTCGTGTGTCTTTCTTGAGGCACCGCCTGGTCTACATTAGTATGCAGTCAAGTGATAAACTGATGATTTGATACTACACAAGCACTTTCGACTACAAAAGCAAGTTTATGACCATCACATTTCCAATTAATATGTTGATGCATTTATTTCAAATTCAATACAAACCCCGGATATTTATGTCATTATATAGCTGCGTGTCTACCTCCATTTATGATAAAATGAGTGGCATTAAATGGCATATCATTCGCTAAGTACTGGATATGTTCAAAAGTCTCAATTTACCAAGATAATAGATGGTAATATCGTTGGCATACACTAGGTTGTTCATATTTAAGATTATTTAGGAATCAAAGTGCAGTGTAAGCGAAGACTTCGCTGATATGTAGCCAGTTAAATTATGAGTTCACCATTTTGAATTCATAAGGACAACCGACGAAAAAGAGTAAAAATGTCAAAGAACGACAGTTATGCCACAATGTACAGCGCCTGAAGTATTTCTAAGTCATTGATGCTGCGAGGAACTCGTGCAAGTATCCTTGCTATACTATTTTGTCACGATACCATGGCCATAACGTTAAACATGTATTCACGTACAATGACGTCACAAGTACGTGACTTCAAGTCATGACGTCATAATATGTGTACCGAGGTACAAGGTATCGCGTCTCATATTAGTGAAAGTTTCAGTAAGTTATCATGTTCCGTTTTCTGTTCACACTTAATGTTAACTATATACGTAACTGGGAGGGCAAACTGTGAACTTGTAGATGTTGAACGTAATAGGAATATGGCACCAAACGGCATGATGTCATGAAATCCATTACATGTAATAACTTGGAAATTTCAAAACATAACTTTCGTTTTATTAGGTATATCATTACCAATCTCAATGTCCAAACGTTTTCGTTTTCGACTCCGCCTCGAGTGTAATTTACACTAGCACCTGTATTTACTGAGTTGATGACGTCATCATGGTTATAGAAGTTAATAGAGAATACCAGGCTAGTGTCTTTTGATATCAAGTTTATCAGGCAAGGCTAGGAAATGAGTAGGAATTCCTCGGCTTGCCGAGGAATTCCTACCGTTTCCGAGCCGAGCCTGATAAACTTGATATCAAAAGACACTAGCCTGGTATTCTATTTATCAGGTAACGTTTTATGCTCGAAAATTACATTAGATGACTTCGTATTCTATGGACAGAACGCGGACTTGTTTACGTTGCGTCATTACACTGACGTCATTCGGTAACGTCACGTGACGTCAACCGACCAATGGAACGTCAGTTTTCACTTTGTTGTAACCCGGATGTTGATATCAGGTCAATGCCTGATACAACAATATGTTATCAGTCAGTACGTATTCGGTCAATACAGGACAGGTTACCTGATAATAGAGAATAGTAGGTAAGTGTCATGAATGGGAAAAATATCTGGCAATACTCAGGAAACGGGATGGGCGAGGCTCTGCCGAGCACATCCCGTTTCCGTGCCGCGCCAGATATTAGTTCACATTCACGACAGTAACCCACTATTCTATTTATCAAGTCAACGACTACAAATGGCTGTAAAATGCAAAAATATAACCCCAGCCATCGCACATATTCATACGCAGTAATTAGGTCGTATTGACAGGATATCAACAATGTTTCACGGCACCGTGTTTCACGGCACATACGCATTGTGTTGACGGGATAAAGTGCGCTACATGGTCTGTTGAAAGCGCACACGTCTGAAGTTGGCTATTGTGCTAATACGTACATGTAATTTGTCAGTGCATACATTCCTAGCATACATTATTCGTGATCACTATGATGTCCGTGTAGCAGGTATTGATGAATTTTACACATTGGTTTGATCTGGTTACCTCTTTCATTTGATGCACAAGAGTATTATGAAAACTACCCATCTTGCTAAAGACTTTTAGATGAAGAAAGTAGTATCAGTCTTTGATAAACATGGCATCGCGTTTAGCATCATTTCATCGTGTCAGGGAATAATTACGATCTGCATGTACCTCACTGGGATGACTAGCAGATAGGTGAGTACATGGATTTGTAAAATGTTTAAGCTAGATCCAGTGGCTATCATTTTTTTGGAGCGGTGGTGCGATAGCGGTGGTGCGATAGGGATGGGGTGGGGAGGGTTGATAATTCGCGGCCTGCCAGAATGGTAGTAGCTGAACAGGATGTAGACATGTCAAAATTAGTGAATATGTACATGAACGTGACATTAGTTTGCAAATGATGTTTCAGTTAACTTTACAATTGAACATTTTGAAAGGTTTATTCCTAAATGATTACAAACTCCAGTCCAACTGAGCTTTGGTTATCCAATTACTTGAGATGGAGCTGAAAGCTTATATGCAAAGTCTTCAGTTATTACTATACAATGTGAGCCTAAACACATACTTGTCATACCAAAAAAAAGAGCTGTATTTGGTTCCCATTCATGACCATATGTTGAAGAATGACCATCCCACTTTCCAATCTCTATATGTCAGGCTTCTTAAGGACTAACTTTATAGAATATGATTGTTTGTTTCAAATGTAGTAGATTCATACAGTGATACATATCTATATAAAGCATATCTGGCCCTGTTCTTCTTATACAGAGCAGTGAGTTGCCGTCTCCTCCATTTTAGTTTTGACATGCTATCGGACAGTTTCACCACTTGTAGCGTTTGACACGTACAGTAAATAATATGACAGCAAATAAGATTTGGTGCAATACAACCCAGATATATAGGACGGCAACGTGCTATACATATTATTTCAGCTGACTACACAAACATCTAGATATCTGAGCTTTTCTACCATCACTCACAACATATACAATGGACACTTTGTCAATGTGTAAAATTTCTAACTAATGCACTGTCTATTATTAGAAGTACATCTGACACAGGTAAAAGCCTATTTACTCGCATAGCAGGCAAGTAGACAGTAGTGTCAATACACGCAGATATAGAGAATATTAGTATAGTGTCATGAACGTGAATAAATATCTGTCGAGGCTAAGAAATCAGGATGGGCAAGGCTTGCCGAGCACATCCTGATTTCGAGCCGAGTCAGATATTTATTCACGTTCATGACACTATAATAATATTCTATTTATCCCGTTAACCACATTAAAGTTGTTCAAATGTCTCTAAAAATGCATTTGTGGCCTCATAAGTTTGTCTTCTGAAGCAACAAGATTATCGTGTTACGTCATTCACATAATGACGTAACGTCATACATAGTGACGTATCTACTAGACGTGAACGAGAAAAAATACACGTACCTGCTTTTCACGTCTAGTAGCGACATAGTTGACGGGATAAAACTGCTTACAAGCCACTGGATTAGATACAGTATGTATGGTATTACAGGTATATACATGTATCTACAGCACTGTGTATTGTTCTTACCGTTACACAGTCATTACTGAACTCTCAAACGTTTTAACAAAGGGTCAACAAACCCTTCAGATATCAGACTTTGTATATAAATTTGATGAACAAAAAGCATAGCACGGTGTAGTCTGATGTATTCCATCACGTTGCCCAACATTTTATTCATGTGTTTGTCATATTATTAGTGGTATGTGTCAAACGCAATAAGAGGTAAAACAGTGCGATGGCTTGCACACACTAAGATGACAACTATGACAACTATATGCACCATGCAGGATATAGTAATCATATAATGTTCACATGTATGTTATGCATATTTATCCAGTCAACACAGTGCGTATGTGCCGTGAAACACGGTGCCGTGAAACATTTTTGATATCGTGTCAATACGACCTAATCACCGCGTATGAATATATGCGGTGACTGGGGTTACTTTTTTGCATTTTAAAGCCATTTGTAGGTGTTAACGGGATAAATAGAATAGTAGGTTAGTGCCGTGAATGGAAAAATATATCTGGCGCGGCACGGAAACAGGATGTGCTCGGCAGAGCCTCGCCCATCCCGTTTCCTGAGCCTTGCCAAATATTTTTTCCCATTCACGGCACTAACCTACTATTCTCTATCTATTTTCCTTATTTCTGAACCAAAGTATATGTTGTGACCACTCATTTGAACCGTCTCGGCGAGACGGTTCAAATGAGTGGTCACAACATATACTTCTGATGACAAATAAAGAAATTCTTGAGCCTTGCCGGATATTTTGTCCCATTCACGACACTAACCTACTATTCTCTATATCCCATCACATTTACGAAGAAAATATGAATTAATCATTGCATGATCAGGGGTGCCACGGGTCCTTAATACATACAACAATACCCCAATACCCGTGTTGTAGTCATTAGCAATGATACTTAAATATACAACGGACCATCAAGTGGCTGTGACGCGATAAATGGAACTCGTGCGTTTTGCGACCAGTGTGGATCCAGTTCAGCCTGGGCATCCAGTCGGAACAAGATCCGCAGATTTCGCCATTCCACCAAGGAAACATCCGTCACGTCTCTAACAAGCAATTATATCATTATCAGCTTACCCGAGTGTGCTATTTGATCAGGAGGTACACTTGTCACACTGTCTGCGTTAATCTTACACATATTATAAATATTCCCGAACACATTTATTGGAAATTCAAACTCGCAATCAAGCAAGTTGATTGTTTGAGCATGAGTTACAACAATGCTCAAGCTAAGCAAATCAAGCTGTTTCAGTTTTAGCACAATATCCAAGTATTTTGAACTGTTTACTCGCGTGGCTTAAATGTATGTAAGTATGGTTGGTTTATAACGAGACACCACCCACAGAGAAGCAAATGAAATAAGCAAATAATTTCAAATTACAAAATCACATTATTACTTTTTATGCATCGATAAAATATCAACTTTCGACGTCAATTACGGGAAATGTAAATTTTACATTGAGTACATATTTTCTCATGAGATCGCATATCTTCATACCCCATCGCCTGCGTTAATCTTGCCAAGATGTCAACGATTCTGAACATATATTGGTAATATCATATCACTGTCAAGCAGTTTGATTAGATATGCCTTAGCTGTACATTGTAGTATTACTTTCAAACACAAAATTCCAATGTTTTGTAATAAACTCATTTACAACTACATTGCATTGACAAGATTAGCGTAGGCGGTGGTGTACTCAACGATGGAAACCAGCACATGCCTTCCACAACAATAACTGTGTTTACCTTTCTGCGTGTTTGCAGATATACAACAACAACGCTCTATCTATATAGAGATTAGTAGGTTAGTGCCGTGAATGGGAAAAAATATCTGGCAAGGCTCAGGAAACGGAAAATAGAATTTCCTTATTTCTCATCAGAAGTATATGTAGTGACCTCCATTTGAACCGTCCCGCCGAGAAATAAGGAAAATAGATAGAGAATAGTAGGTTAGTGCAGTGAATGGGAAAAAAATATCTGGCAAGGCTCAGGAAACGGGACGGGCGAGGCTCTGCCGAGCACATCCAGTTTCCGTACCGCGCCAGATATTTTTTCCCATTCACGGCACTAACCTACTATTCTATTTATCCCATGAACACCTACTACAAATGGCTGTAAAATGCAAAAATAGTATTGACTGGACATCAAAAATACCCACTGTGTTGACGGGATAAATATCTATTAGGGACAGTTTTATTCAACTTGCGACTCCGATGGATGAACAGCCATTTGGTTTTGTTCCGATTTGTAAAGACAACTTTTAATAATTTCGTTTCGAGAAAGTTTACATATTTCGAAAGGTATATACATGTATAACAAAAGTCATCATTTGCAAAGTAATGCCACGTACACTTTCATTTCACATGTATAATTGTCATGGAATTCAATTGAATTCACCAGGAAAATTTTACTAAATAATATTTTGTCGTTTGGACATACACCTTAATCAACAGTTGGTCCGAATATTCAAGTATTATGAAATAAATAAAAGACAGACATTGACAGATTAGCGCTGGCGGTGGTGTATGCCATGGATGGAAGCAACAACATCTTCTTGAACTATCCTGAAACATTTTCAAGATGGCTTCCGGTCGGACAAACTATCTTAAACTTATCTGGATATTTGTTACAATATAACAACTTACCAGTTCCATGTCGCAGCATGACCAGTGCCACACACGCCAACTGTAGAAGCATCAGACCCATGGTTAATATTTCAGGAGAATTGTAGTCCACTCGCACAAAGTCAAGTCCAAGAGCTCTAGTCCGCTTGTACAATGCCAAGTCACTGCGGCAGGCACTGTGCGGGTCTCGTGCTGTAACTGATAATTTATGGCGTCTTGGATTAATGCTCTATATGCTATCCTCCAATCAAATGCCAGGCATTCGGTCAGCTGATGGGAATGTTGCATATTCAGTCCGGAAGTAGTGTTTCATTTGCTACTAACCCAGCGCATGCGCAATGATACACAATGACATCATGTATTCGAGACCAGCTATGTCGAAAAGTGTCCACGCTCAGTTCTGTATAATCAGAGTTGCAGTTCAAATACGGATTTTAATAATTATATACGTATATTGTTTATATGTATATAGAGGATTTGATATGATTAATGAGTTAATATTATATTTATTAAATGCTGACTTCATAACCTCTGGTCTTTATGAATCGATCAACGAGTTTAATAACTAGAATATTAATATAAAGACAAATGATAAATTGCTTGAATTGCATAAGCAAAGCAGGATACATTGACTGTGTAATTATCATCTAACATTTTTGTCCGTAGCTTTCTAATTAACATAAGTATTACACTGGAACATTATGATTTAATACGCTGTGTTAATAGACTGCACAAACAACATAGACCAGTGTAGCTCCTGATCGAATGGCACACTCCTGTAGCTAGTTCTTGGTATAGAGAGAATAGTAGGTTAGTGCCGTGAATGGGAAAAATATCTGGCAAGGCTCAGGAAACGGGATGGGCGAGGCTCTGCCGAGCACATCCCGTTTCAGTGCCGCGCCTGATATTTTGTCCCATTCACGGCACTAACCTACTATTCTATTTATCCCGTCAACACCTACAAATGGCTGTAAAATGCAAAAATAGTATTGACTGGATATCAAAAATGTTTCACGGCACCGTGTTTCACGGCACATACGCACTGTGTTGACGGGATAAATAACTCAGACGGCATTTCATTAAACTGCATTACATATGATAACAGTTATGACGATGTAGCCTTTCCGAATGTGCGTTTGAAGCGTTCTTTGTTTACTTTCTACTTTGTGGAGTGCGACCTAAGAATTTTGCTAACACACACTTTATTAGGTGAGTTTATGTCATAGTGTAGAATTGTCCTGCAACAATATAGCGAATATGAACATCGTAAATGGTATTACACACATTTTTACCGTGTATCGTGGTGTAGCGATACAGTGCAACTTGTTGCCTATAAAGCGGGAAACATGCAGCTATCCTGTAGCATAACAATATATATTCAGTGTTCTAAGCGGGTGCACAGACAGGTCTGGATCTACTCTGGTGGCAAAACTCGGAAGCCCCATTTATCCCGTCAACACAATGCGTATGTGCCGTGAAACACGGTGCCGTGAAACTTTTTTGATATCCTATCCATGCACCTAATCACTGCATATGAATATGTGCGGTGGCTGTGGTTATTTGTTTTGCATTTTAAAGCCATTTGTAGGTGTTAACGGGATAACTAGAATAGTAGGTTATTGCCGTGAATGGGAAAACATATCTGGCGCGGCACGGAAACGGGATGTGCTAGGCAGAGCCTCGCCCATCCCGTTTCCTGAGCCTTGCCAGATATTTGTTCCCATTCACGGCACTAACCTACTATTCTCTATCTATTTTCCTTATTTCTGAACCAAAGTATATGTTGTGACCACTCATTTGAACCGTCTCGGCGAGACGGTTCAAATGAGTGGTCACAACATATACTTCTGATGAGAAATAAAGAAATTCTTGAGCTTTGCCGGATATTTTTTCCCATTCACGGCACTAACCTACTACATGCAATCTCTATACTAGTTTACTTAGATTGGTGTCGTATATCTGAACTCAAATATGAATCACCAGAAAAAATCTACTATTCTCTATTTCTACAATCAAAGCCACATATAAGTGTTGATGATAAGTGTAAGCGACTCTACATTTACTTTACACCAATAACTACTTACTTGTGTATTGGTTCATCATCATCGACATGGCCATATCCATCCAGACATTCGCAAAACGAAGTTTCCGCCGTTCTACCGTTCTCAAACCATATTCAACAATTCAAATCACATCAAAACCTTTCATATTTCAACGTTTTAAGTATAACCAATTTCACAAATCACTATAAAATCTGTTAAACTGAAAATTACCATATTTTTTTTTGCCTTTTAATATTTTTATTCATACTTTCCTTTTTCTTACATTGTTTATAAGTTATATTACTTAAACTAATGTCTTTAATAGAAACTTATAACGCGACCTTTTTGGAATTTGATCCAATAAAATGGAGTGATTGGTTGATAATTCCAGCACAAACATATTTACACAATTCTCTAATATTTGATTGGCCCGTAGCAAGTATCTGTCCAAAATGTATATCCCAGTAAACTCCCATGCCGAGCTACTTTCCGTAACCGTGAGGCGCAGTTAAAATAATTCTTAAGAAAACGGAAAATAAACACATTTTCTTGATGAATTTATTTCAAATGCTGGAATTATAAGGAATGAATGGTCTTTTTGTTGAATTTATCGGGGACATAAACTTGGAAAAGTCGCGGGAATACTGGACGAGGCCTTAAAAAATTACAATTTTCGAAACAAAAAAAATATTTTTTTTTTTTTTTTTTTCGAAAATTGTTCCCGCGACTTTTCCAAGTTTATACCCCGATAAATTCCACAAAAAGGCCATTCATTCCTATAATAAATGTCATTTGCAGCGCATGAAGCAAAATACGGGCCACATATTCAATATCTGAGACATCATCTGAAATGCAGTGCCTTTAAATTGTTTTGCTTAATATTTAATATCATTTATTAAAAATAAATATTATTAATTAATAATTAAATGTTATATATTGAAAGCTAAAACTTAAATATTACGTATTAAACTTACCATTATTTATTAAATTATGCGTGTTGTACAACCTACTGTCTGTTCCACGTTTTGCTGCCGACGAACTTTTGGCCATTAAACACATTACATCTAAAAAATATTTAAAAGTAAGTACTTTTACACTAATAGCAAAAAATTCACACACCCGAAAACAAATTATTGATGAAATTCCATCAAATATTGATTTTATTGCGAAAAAAAGATTTTCCTATGGAAATTTAACATGGGGAGTCGATTTACAAAATGTTTCTTTGTTTTTATCCTGAAGGATCAAAAAACGAAAACAATTGGAAATTGACTCCGAAACCTGGCGAGATAGCTTGAAAATGCTGTAACTAAGAAAACAAAAGTTAGATTTTGAAAATCGGTCCAATACAATCAATATTTGATGGAATTTCATCAAATTAATTGTTTTTGGGGAGGGTGACTTTTTTGTTATTGATACAAAGTGATTACTTTTTTTTTTTTTTTAATGTGTTTATTACTTTTTTTTTTTTTTTTTTTAGATTTAATGTGTTTAATAGCCAAAAGTTCGTCGGCAGCAAAACGTGAAACAGACAGTAATTATTGTTAAATTATACATATTGTAGTACCTACATTGTAATTATTAATAAATAATACTTTTCGGGAACGTATTATTTTATATGAATAGTAGTATTTATTTTCGAGAAAGTAGTTGTACTAGATCTAACTGGGCAAAACTAAACATTATCTGTAGCTTCCGTACATTTATTAGATTGGTGTCGTTGGTCTGGTAACATCAGTAGCCGATTTCATCAACATTACAAAGTATACTTTACTAGCAAAGTATACATTGAGGGAGAAATTTTAAATTTTAGGATAAATTTATTAATTTTTATTATACTGAATTTATTACATTATCACAGCCATTTTGGCTGTGATAATGTAATACATTCAGTATAATAATTCTGCACACTTTTAATCATCAAATATATGCAGTGGTTTGTTCTATATGAAATAATGCATTTGAGGAAAAATAAATGATTGCTCCCTCAAAGTATATTTTGCTAGATAAGTATACTTTGCAAGTTTGATGAAATCGGCTACAGCTTTGTATTGGCAAAATACGTTCTGACTGATAACATATTGCTGTATAAAACTGTTTTGGGGGTAAAGAAATCCACACCAAATTTCATGGTTTATGGAGAACTCGGCAAATTTCCGCTTATTATTGACATTAAATGTAGAATTATTTCGTTTTGGGCAAAATTAGTTTCAGGGAAGCAGAGTAAATTATTGTTTCTTATGTATAAGTTATTATATACACAACATGAAGCAAATGTGACTCATTTCCGATGGATTCAGAATGTTAAATCTATTTTAACTGAAATTGGAGTTCCTGGCGTATGGCTTAGCCAGAACGATGTTAATGCTATCTGGCTGAGCCACTACGCCAGGACTCAGCTTCAGAACCAGTTTATTCAGTCATGGCTCACCAGCATCGATTCATCTTCACGTGGAATTACGTATAGAATCTTTAAAACAGAGTTTGGATTAGAAACATATTTAATTAATCTCACGGAAAGGTTAAGAAAAACATTGACCAGATTTCGAACTTGTAATCATAGACTGGCGGTCGAAACTGGTAGATGGACAGGTGTGCCGCCGAGAGCAAGCAGGGTCTGCAACAAATGTGGCGCTGGTGCACTCGGTGACGAGTTTCATTTCCTTTTCGAGTGCCGCTTCTATGATGGAGTTCGAAACGGTATATCAAGCCATTTTATTTTAGAAGACCAAATATTTTAAAATTCGCACAGCTATTTGAGAAAAAATCTGGAAAGCAATTAAGAAATTTAGCTATTTTTATAAGAAATGCTTTATGGTTATAATGACTAGTGAGCTTATACATATGCATTTTGTATTTTTACCCATCGTTGTATTATGTAATCTATTGTATACCTCGTGTGTCACGTATGTGGCTTAGAGTGAATAAAATGTATTGTATTGTATTGTATCAGGCATTTAGGCCTACTACGAATATCCGGGTTACAACAAATTGAAACTGACGTTTCTTTGGTCGAACGGCATCGCATGACGTTGCTGAATTACATCACTGTAAATTACGTCACGGAAACAAGTCCGCGTTCTTTTCAAAGAACACAACATCATACTTGCTCATTATATAGTCAAAAACTTTACCTGATACCAGAAAATACCAGTAGCCGAGTTCATCAACATTGCAATGTATATTTATCTAGCAAAGTATACTTTGAGGAAGTAATTATTTATTTTTTCCGAAATGCGTTACTGAATATAGAACTAACGACTGCATATATTTGATGATTAAAAGTATGCATAATTTATTATACTGAATATATCACATTATCACAGCCAAAATGGCTGTGATAATGTAATAAATTCAGCATAATAAAAATTAATATATTTATCCTAAAATTGAAAATTTCTCCCTCAAAGTATACTTTGCTAGAAAAGTATACTTTGTAATGTTGGTGAAATAGGCTACTGACGACCGTCAATTAATATTTATCCCGTCAACACAGTGCGTATGTGCCGCGAAACACGGTGCCGTGAAACATTTTTGATATCCAGTCAATACTGTTTTTGCATTTTACAGCCATTTGTAGGTGTTGACGGGATAAATAGAATAGTAGGTTAGTGCCGTGAATGGGAAAAAATATCTGGCGCGGCACGGAAACGGGATGTGCTAGGCAGAGCCTCGCCCATCCCGTTTCCTGAGCCTTGCCAGATATTTGTTCCCATTCACGGCACTAACCTACTATTCTCTATCTATTTTCCTTATTTCTGAACCAAAGTATATGTTGTGACCACTCATTTGAACCGTCTCGGCGAGACTGTTAAAATGAGTGGTCACAACATATACTTCTGATGAGAAATAAAGAAATTATTGAGCCTTGCCGGATATTTTGTCCCATTCACGACACTAACCTACTATTTTTTATCAGTTTATCATGTAAAGACATGAATTCCGAGACTACCCGACACTAGTCTGATATTCTGCTTTGTAATGGGCAAATATCAGGTTGTGTTAGTTGAAAATAATACGGACGTATTAAGTCACGTCTTTCTGTAATCGGAGAATACGAAACTCTGTTATCAGCAAGTAAATAGTATAGGTCACGCAGATATAAAACTCGTTACATGATGTAAGAAATAATATGAATAAAATCCAAGTTTGATCTGAATTGTAGTGTTGTCCGTTGTTATTGTCTATAACTTACACTAAGTACAACATTGGCATTCAATTTGTTATATTTTTATTTATTTTTTATTCTATCCTTTCTGGTTGAACTTGAACAGCGGCCATTGATGGCAACATCACAACACACAGACACAATGCAAACAAATCCTGGTATATATTGATGTCACTGTGTACATCATGTACATGTGTCAGCATCCATGTCCAATACATTTTCAAATTTATGCACTCATCATGCTCATGGCCCACATACAAACTAAATTTTCCAGTGGTGTGTGCACTCAAAACGTGGCACGCGCATGTGCACCTCCAGCGAAGTACCCTTTTATGCTACACCGACAATTAGTCCAGCAATGTACATGTACTACGTAGTTCCGGGTGGAAGATATCGGCATTTGATTTAACTAACCTCACGGATTCTGGCACTTACATGAAAGTGCACTTTCCGCATATTTTGCAGAACGTGCATCTTTATGGTCATTTGTCGCAACTTCATTAAGGTTAGAAGACACCAAATGGTGCGAAACCGCCCAGGGTGTATAAGGGTGCAAAAGTAGTCCGGTATAAAAAAAGAGTGCGGGTGTTTTGAGGTCACAGACACCGTTTGCTTGCAAATCTTGATCCATTACTACCCAGTTTCACTTGAGGAACATTTTGGGGTGCCTTTAACACCAGTTTTCAACATATTTGTAGCATTTAAAAGAAAACACTGAACCTGTTGGTCACTTGATGTACACGGAGTTTCCGTGGCCAACAAATGTACACAATATTGGAGGATATGACAAGGTTTGATTTTTCTTTCTTAGGAGTAAGTGAACCTATTGTTTAGTTCATGCAGAACCTGTACAGACTGGCTGCAGGTCATGTACAAGTGGGTCCCACAACATCCATACGAATAGTGAAAGTAGGAGAGACTGGCCTTATTGGATGGCATTCGGTTAAATTATATAGTAAAACTATTTGGTGGTGTCTAACCTTAACATACCATATCTCGTAAATTAAGTAAACTTACACGTATGTCAAATAGGTAACTTCAAACGTAATTGTGTAACGGTTGTCGACATATATATGGTGGGAAATGTGTGTCACACGAACACGCAATGAGAACAATGAACCACGGCAATACGATGCATGCCGTTGACGGCGTTCTTGTTTATTTCTTTAAAGGTACATTTATTTAATTCCTGTAAAGAACAGTTTGTGCCTACTCAGTAGGCACAAACTGTTCTTTATAGGAATTAAATAAATGTATAATTGTGTCACTATTCCACCAGTTCTAAACATTGTAAGTGCCCGTTGTACAGTTATAATCATTTAGTAACATTTATTTTACTGATAGTGACGCGCGTTAGTATCAGGCTATTTTCATATGCAAATGTGGCATGATATTCTTTAGTTATTTATACTATTTAAAATGCATCACCTGAAAAAATAACATTATATACAGATTATAAAGTATGATCATTGCACATCAACAGATAAATACTGAGAATAAATAGTAAAGTCCGTTAACATTTTAAGGAAACACGGTTATCGCCGCTGATATCAGTGTGGAATTGTACGTCTGATATGAAATGCATAATAATGCCAATCAATGCGTGGGCTAATGGTGAAACATGTTGTGCCTTCTGAGTAGGCACGTACATGTACCTTTAACACCAAAGGGGTTCCCGTCGGTCCCCACCAACCACCCTGTTGGCAGAAGGCATGGATACGTGTAGGTGGATAAACCTCTCGATATGTATGGTGTGCGGGGTGTTGTAACACGACACGCCGGCAAATATCAGTATTTTGATATTTCCATATTTCCCAGATTATGAGTGCCAATTTGATCTGCATCGGTAGTGACGCAAGACAGTTCAGTTCAAGTGAACCGTTTAAATTGTCAGGTTTGTAGAATTACTTTTGAAAGCGTCGTTAAAATATGCTGCCGGCCATGACTATACGTCGGTCGATATCGATATTAATAGAAAGTATGCTATATCCTCTGCAGCGGAAATGGTTCTTTTTTCCCCGAAAATATCACGTAAAACCGTTCGACCCTACTGTCAAGAGAATACCTGCCACCGTCTCATATTAGAGATATATACAATCAATTTTAGGGAATATATGAGGGAATGCATGTTTGCCTCTACATGTACCATGTATGTTATATGGTACCTTGGAAAAGTCGCGGGAATACTGGACGAAGGCCGGAAGGCCTCGTCCAGTATTCCCGCGACTTTTCCGAGTATCATACGTGGCGTAAAACGAAATACGACTACTTTGTTCTGAGGTAGTTAATGTGACGTCGGAAAAAAGTTGCGACGTCGCCACAATAATGAGCGACGTGACGTTCAAATCGCATTCATTGTATGTGCTAAAAATTTACTAAATCGGCCAATTTACATCATAAAACAAACATCAGTATGCTCGGAAATGAGCTCTGCATCGGAAAACGTCAAAAAAGTAAAAATGTCAAAGTTTTGCCATAAGGTACCTTTTCAAACGACGCGAAATAATTTATAGGTTCAGTGAAATAGAATATTGTTTTCAGTAAATTAACCCAAATTCACTGAATTTCAATTCATGTACAATGGTGTGGCCCACATGTGCGCATAAAGTCTTTAATTACAGAAATACAATGTACATGCTGATTCGTTGCACCGATGAGCCCGAGTTCGCACCTACTTACTAAATCCACCTACAGCGGAGGGAACAATAACTTATTAGGAAGGTTCCGGGTACATGTAGTACCGGCCTTTACCGGGAAGTACCGGCGTTTAGGGATCGTCTGTATGTGAACCGATTCATTCTCATACATGTAAGCTTGTCAAACCTGGGAATCGTTGTTGATCAGGCTGTATATAGAGAATAGTAGGTTAGTGCCGTGAATGGGAAAAAATATCTGGCAAGGCTCAGGAAACGGGATGGGCGAGGCTCTGCCGAGCACATCCCGTTTCAGTGCCGCGCCAGATATTTTTTCCCATTCACGGCACTACCCTACTATTCTATTTATCCCGTCAACACCTACAAATGGCTGTAAAATGCAAAAATAGTATTGACTGGATATCAACAATATTTCACGGCACCATGTTTCACGGCACATACGCACTGTGTTGACGGGATAAAATTCTAACGACCGATATGTATTGACAACAAGGTATAACCAACATCCAGTTCTAAACAGTGGAGCGTTCAACACACCAGAGACGTAATTAAACTCGGTCATGATATCCTTACAGCAATTAAAAATTGTCAGCTGGTCTGTTATATAGAGAATACCAGGTTAGTGTCTTTTGATAGCATGTTTATCAGGCAAAGCTAGGAAACGCGTAGGAATTCCGAGGCTTACCGAGGAATTCCTACCGTTTCCGAGCCGAGCCTGATAAACTTGATAAACTTGGTATTCTATTTATCAGGTAACTTTTGATGCTCGGAAATGACCACAGATGACGTCATTATCAATTGACAGAACGCGGACTTATTTACGTTGCGTCATTGCACTGACGTCAGTCGTTAACGTCACGTGACGCCATCCGACCAATGGAACGTCATTTATCACTTCGTTATAACCCGGATGTTTGTATCAGGTCAATGGCTGATACAGCAATATGTTATCAGTCAGTGCGTATTCGGTCAATACGGGGCAGGTTACCTGTTAAGTTGTAAATGGCGATGGACTCACGCTATATACGGAAGCCTATTAGGGCCATTTTGTCTTAGTACTTATGTATTACGTCTCATGTATTACGTATTATGTCTTACGTATTATGTGTTAGGTCTTAGGTATTATGTGTAAGGTGTAAGGTTATAACGAAGCGGGAAATCTGATGGTGGACGATACATGTACACACGTTCCAGTAGCTGACAGTACAGGCGACGATTGCAATAGCAAGTACTTGTAAGTATACTTAAGTGAGGTAACTAAAATGTTTAATCATTGGTATGGGTATATTCGTTCATGTTCCCCGCCGATGCAAACCCCAAAACGATGCACCCCCTTTCCGACATGGATAGGTCCATAATGAAACGATCACAGCAACAACTGTGTCTGTTGCTGATCAACGACAACATGTATCGTGTCTGTCCCCTAGCGAAAATGGGATATATAGCGTTAGTCGATGTCCGTGCATCTGTCCGCGCGTCCGTCCATAACACTTTACGTTTAGCATGATGGATTTCAATAAGTCTTGGCAACAGTGTATTTAACTGAACATGGCAGAGTGACTCATATGTACCATGCTTCCTGCACCCAATGCACAGCGAGAGGATTAACGTAGTGTTAACGATGTGCCTCTTGCTTAGACATAGTACTATGACATCCACTACAGCGATTAATAGACATGACATTCTAGTCTACCTCTTGTTCTGTAGTTTTTGGCGTCGTCATCGTCGGCATCGGCATTTTCGGCGTCCACAAACTTAACGTTGGGGTAAATGTATTATAACTTCTGTTTCTTTGCATGGAACACCTTGGTATTTCATACATGCATTCCGCAGATGATCCTCTATCATGCTGTAGCAAATCCTTAACCCACCGCCGACCCCTTACCCCAGGGTCAGGGTCGAAAACTTAGTGCGTTCATAAACTTAACGTTGGGGTAAATTTCTTATAGCTTCTGTTTCCTTACAGGGAACACATTGATAGTTCATATTATGCATTCGTCTGATGACACTATCATGCTGTAACGAATCCGTCCGTCTTCAAAAATTCAAAACCTTAACGCTCGGGTACATGTAAATAAATCCTTGCTCGGATCTACTTCATATGTCACGCACGCATTGCTCCAATGGCCCTTTACCGCCCTGCGACAAATTCACACCCGTGCCGCCCCCGCTAATCCCAGGGTTAAGGTCACATACTTTGTGCGTCACAAAACCTTAAAGCTCGGGTAAATGGCCCATATTTTCTGTTTCCCTGCTCGGATCTGCTTCATATTTCACGCACATTTCTCCAAGGGTCCTCTACCGCCCTGTGACAAATACAGGGTCAAAGTAACATACTTGGCGGTCCCGAAACCGTATCGCTCGGGTAAATGGCCTCTATTTTGTGAGTCCTTGCACGGATCTGCTTCATATTGCACACACGCATTGCTCTAATGGTCCACTACCACCCTGTGACAAATCCACATATGTGCCACCCCCGCTGAGCCCAAGATAAATGGACTATATTCTCCCCAAGGTCAATGCGCGCTTCGTTGTCTTCTAACAACTCTTGTTTATATTGGTAAAACTGTAATTTATGTAATAATCCTATTGCCGTTCAACAAGCTATTATTGTAACTTTTACAATGTTATAGTATTTGGCTTCTTAGTGTTCAGATATACAAAACAATATTACAAAGTTGTCTAAGAGTATACTAATACTACGGTTTGCAAGAAACGAAACATTTTTTGATAAACAATGTTAACTACGGGTAGTATATTTGACTATCCACAACTGCGACTTCAATTTGATGTAATGAAATTAGCAAACTTAATTACAATATATGTAATATCTCATTTCAGACCTTGCCAATAGCCATGGAGGCTTTATTGGTAATGTTATGGTTGAGAATACCCCTGGTGAGGACAGTTGTGCCATCGAATATACCAGAAACAATTACAGCATCGACAACGACAAGACTCGAATTTATAGCACAATATTTTTACTGTGGATTTACCTACCCGGAAATAATTCTACTGTTGTTTGTGGTTAATGGAATTAGGTTATCGCTGCGCCAGCTGAAAAGTGTCCTAAGAAAAAACAACCTAAGACGACGGAGAGCGTATACACCTGATGGCATTGTTGTGGATTACATATGGAAAGAAATTGAAATCAGTGGCCAGTGTATTGGTTACCGTTCGATGTGGAGACGGTTGGTAAATGACCACAGGTTGAGAGTACCGAGAGATAAAGTTCTGACCCTCATGAGACATATTGACCCCGAAGGTATTAACTTGCGAATAATGCATCGTCTGAAAAGACGAACATATCGAGTAAATGGCCCAAATTATGTGTGGCACGTTGATGGATATGATAAACTTAAGCCGTATGGATTTTGTATTCACGCTGCTATAGATCAGCAGGAGAATAATTTGGTTAGAGATTTCACAGAGTAACAACAATTCAGCTGTAATTGCTATGTATTATCTGGAAACATTGAAAGCACTTGCAATTGTCCCTAGAATCATTCGTTGCGACAAAGGAACCGAAAACTCAACTATTGCGCTCCTTCAACCGTTCTTCCGGTATAATGATGCAGACAGTATGTCTGGTATTAAACGTTTTATATATGGAAGAAGTGTTTCTAATCAAAGAATAGAGGCTTGGTGGGGAACTTTAAGACGTCAAGGAATCCAATGGTGGATTAGCTTTTTTAAAGATCTAAAATATAGCGATGAATATGACGAATTTAATCCTGTGCATGTCGAATGTTTAAAGTTCTGTTTTACAAGCCTAATCCAAGATGAACTTGACAGAGTAGTTGCGAGCTGGAATCTTCATTCCATACGCGCACAAAAGAATGCTGAAACACTGAATGGAAAGCCAAATTTAATGTACTTTATTCCCGAAGTGTTTGGTGGTCATACTTTTGGCAATAAAGTTGACCAAGAAGATGTAAAAGCCTGCTATGACTTATATGGTACACGTCGGAAAATATGTTATCGAGAATTTTAAGATCTAGCGCGATTCTTCATACCTGATCTTAGAGTTCCTATAAATCTACACGATGCTTTAAATTTATACAGAGAACTACTTGTACTTGTTGAAGACAACTTGGAATGATTAATTAATTAATGTGTGAAATATTTCGGTGTGATTCCACCTTTGCCTGACTTACATGTATTTAAGGAGTTGAGAGCATATTCTAAACTCGAACGAACATAATTTTATATCGCACAGACATGGAATCGTCAAATATATATGCTTTAATTCTGGTCAACAATTCCATATATAGATGATATTCAGATTTTTGCAACGAATATGACATATTTTCATCGAGTGGGTCAAAATGTTCATATTTCACGAGTGACGAAGGCACAAGTGAAATATGGACATTTGGCACCACCAGATAAACATATAAGTCATATTCGTTGCAAAAATCTGAATTTTCTATTTATTACCTACTGTGAGCTGACTTTTACATTGTTTACAGCATGTATTCGACCCAGTTTGTAAATGCTTTAATTTAACGACGGTACTGGCTCGAGGGACTTGCATGTCGGGACCGACTATTTAAGTCCCCATCCGATAGGACTAGGCTATCACGAAGGTGTTCTTGCTCAGGACACGTCGAATCGGCCAGTGTTGGGATTCTAACTCGGGACCTTTCTATCTCTAGTCAGATGCTCCACCACTGAGTTATTGCGGCTGATCTAACATAGACCCAGTTTCGTTTCACCGCCTATTTATAATCGTGCCGAATCGCACATTGTATAGGTCCTATGACAAAAAGTAGTTCTCTTTTGAGAACGATATAGCAACTATTCAGTAAATACATACGTCAGTAAAATCACCAGAATAAATACTTTGCGTTCAAATTAAATTTGTATTTATTGAACTCGTTTCCAGAATGATTTAGTAGCGTAAAATTCTCGCGGAGTAATACATGGAGATCACATGACAGGTGCGCATATGAGTCTTTTCACTGCTGAAAATTCATATTACCGCTAACTATCGATCATTCATTCATACCAAGTTTCGTCGAAATCGGCCTGCCAGTTCGTGAGACATTTAAAAAAATAATTACCTACTTTTCAACGGCCGCCAGTCAAGCGGTACGGAAGATGTTGAAAAAGTGTGGACGGACGACGACGACGGACGGTCGAAAAGCGGTAACAATAGCTCACTTGAGCCTTCGGCTCATGTGAGCTAAACATGAACATTAAGGGTATGTGATTGATTGGTGGTGTTTAAGGCATATCAACAGCTAAGGTCATTTAAGGCCAGGCCAACGGGTTGTATTGATTGAGTATTGGTGTTTAACGGTCTATCAACAGCTAAGGTCATTTAAGGCCAGGCCAACGGGTTGGATTGATTGATTATTGGTTTGTACGGCCTATCAAAAGCTAATGTCATTTAAGGGAAATTACCAAAATCAGAGCTCAATATTTACAGAAAATATATATTCAGCCCCGAAATTAGAATATCCTGACCTGGTGTCAAGTTCATGCCACACCAGTTACTTTGCTCCAATCCCAAAAGTAATAGGACTAGCTCTAATCTTATTACTTTCTCAATGGGGCATAACAGGATTTAGCTCTCAAGTATCGAAAGCCAAAATGTACAGGAGGGCCAAACCATGTAAGTCGGCATTCCGGTAAGAATGGAGGGTATGTGAAAAATACAAATGAAAGTAACTTGATATAGAACACAAAGTGAAGGTCACATGAGCTTCCTCTTTCCTGAAATGGGTACCATACAGTCATAATGTGTTCCATGTTTGAAGGTGCTAGGACTTAGTTTTCCAGAAACATAGAAAATCACAAAAACGTGAAATGTTGATGACTACGACCACGATGACAATGACAGAAAAGCTGTACCTACAGGGTGTTTCAAAATATATGTGACCATTGGTTTTTTTCTTGTGGCGATGTCTACAGTCCTGCGCCTACCTCTACAGAAGAACTCAAATCTGCAATAAGACGAGGTATGAGGAATATTTCGTTGGAAACGTGCACTGCGGTGGACAGAAACTTTTGAGAGAGGACTAACGTCATGATCACACAAAAAGAACGTTATTTAGAGTGCATACTATAAAATGGTAATGTCATTACTGACATTATGATGTCAACTACGTTCAGTATTTTTCTAATGGACCAAAACTTAAATGAACTTTAAAATGATATATTTCATGTTTATATATCCCTATTCAGTCTGTAGCTTTAGCTAATTTCAATGGTCACATATATTCTGAAACACCCTGTATGTCCCACTGCTGCTTAAAGTAGGCCGGACAAAAACTGCAAGGAAAACAAACAAAGTATTTCAGTTACGATTTATTAAGGACGTAACATATTTTCAACATATTAACTGTCTGTTCAACATCTCTGGAAGTCCTGGTGCCAACCGCGTTTTCTGGCAGTTACTTGTCCTCGGAATTTTCCTCGGTGGTAATGCAACAACCCAATTTGGATTTTCAGTTCTGGATATCTCCCACTGCCTCGAGATTTCTGCAAAGATAAAATTAAGTATTGACAAAATTCTTATAAGATATTATGTCTACGTCTCATGTCTGTCTTATGTCTTGCGTCTCATGTCTTACGTCTTACGTCTTGTGTCTTACGTCTTAGGTATTGCGTCTTACGTCTTAGGTATTACGTCTTAGGTATTGCGTCTTACGTCTTAGGTCTTACGTCTCATGTCTTAGGTCTTATGTATTACGTCTCATGTCTTAGGTCTCAGGTATTACGTCTCATGTCTTAGGTATTACGTCTCATGTCTTAGGTCTTAGGTATTACGTATCATGTCTTGGTTCTTAGGTTTTACGTCTCATGTCTTAGGTCTTACGTCTCATGTCTTAGGTATTACGTCTTAGGTCTTACATCTAATGTCTTAGGTCTTACGTCTCATGTCTTAAGTGTCATGTCTTACGTCTTATGATTTCCGTTTTGATGATTGACAAGGTTCATATAAATGTCAGGGAAATATAAACAACAGAATGATGTTCATGATAACTGGTCCTGGTGACGCAATGTGCCACTTACATTCACAATGCCAAATATAACTGCGTGTGGAGATTTCGCAATAAGTAATGCTGGTGGGTGGTACAATTAACATAGATATAACTTGACCCTTAGTCAGTTCTGCTAATATCAACAACATTTCACTGAGTTAAGACGATTGCGTGAACATTAATGCAAGGATGTGGAACGTCTTATAGAAATTGGAATAATATTCCATATCATTCTACAGAGGTAATTTTCTTCAGATATGTCTCTGTTTTGCACACATGTTCCCACAGACTGGAAAACAGTGCAAGAACAGTTCAAATAGTTCATATTAAAGCAATCTGTGCAGTTCCAACACTTTTTTTCAAGAGCCTTTTCTATTGGATTGTGCTGAGGCATCCAAAGTCATGTGTATGGAGTAAAAGATTAACAAGAGTTGTCAGAAGACAACGAAGCGCGCCTAGTGGTGCTTGACCTTGGGAACATATCTAGTCCATTTACCCAGAATGTTAAAGTTTTGGGACCGTCATGTATGTGACCTTGACCCTAGGCTCAGCGGGAGCGGCACAGACGTGGATATGTCACAGAGCGGTAGAGGACCTTTAGAGCAATGCGTGTGTGAAATATGAAGCCGATCCGATCAAGGAAACAGAAAATATGGATCATTTACACAAGTGTTAACCCTTACAGAGCGGGAAACGGAAATTGTTGTCTGCTTTTTTTCTATTTTTCGCCCGATTTATTACTAAAAACATCTTTTGGCATCACATGAGAATCCTCTCCAATGGAGACGATTATCATGTTCTGCCAAAATATGTTTTTGTTAAGAATTATTGATAATAGCAGACGGCAAAATTTATTCAGCGTAGTAAGGGTTAAGGCTTTGAATTTTTGAAGATTGAATGACGCCTACGACGCCAGGGGTATGCCATAAGCACCCCTTCCTTCGGAAGGCGCACTAAAAATGTATGAGCTTAAATGAACAGAAAAAGTAAATTGATGAACACAATTTACTACCAGACAAAATACGTGAGGAATAGGTTTTGATTCTATACCTTCAGCTGTGTCACATAATGTCACAAACGCCACCTAGCACCGAATTAAGTGCTACTCAATGTGCATGGGACACATAGACACTGAACATGAAACTATGCACAACTCTCGGAATGACAGTAGTACTCAATGATCAACAAGGATCGGAAAAGTATTGATAGTGAGAAAAATGAAGATTTTAGTTGACATCCTACTTAACATTTTCAACTGATGAGCATATTTACATCAATTTACCTTTCAAATGTCATCATTGACTTCTGTTTGTTCTTTTTTGCAGTACCAATGCTACGTACAAGTGCCTGCATTCTAGCTCTTATACAACCATCACCTATCTGAAAGAAGAACAAGAGTTGTCAGAAGACAATGACGTTGCCCCTGGGTGTTGCTCGACCTTTTTGAAAATATAGTCCATTTACCCGAGTGTTAAGGTTTCGGGACGCGCCAAGTTTGTGACCATGACCCTAGGCTCAGCGGGGGTGGCACGGAAGTGTATTTGTCATATGGCGGTAGGGGATCTCTGGAGCAATGCGTGTGTAAAATATGAAGCAGATCGGAGCAAGGAAACATAAAATATACGCCATTTACCCAATCGTTAGGTTTCGGGACTGCCAAATATGTGACCTTGACCTTGAGGTTTCGGGACGGACGGACGTACGGACACCGTACCGGTAACACTATATGCCCCCCTCACCATGTTCATGTATTACAGTGAAACGTCAATAACATATTATCGTTCAAACTTTTTGAAATACGCAGCCATTCTGACAATGTGGGATTAAAATAAACAACAACTGTTAGTTTTAGCAAACAACAATATAATACTGTTGGCTTCATCATATAATAATTTGTTGTAACTTATGGTGTGCACAGCATAGACCCCGAACGTGAAGAAAAATCATGTTTAAATGTTTTAAACCATTACATAATACAATTAGTAAAATATTAAGACTGAACAGTGTATATCCGTACCGATCAGCATGGGTAATACAGTACATTTGCAAACAATTTAGATCCAGATCAGACAGCTTTACTATTACGTATAATGATGTAATTTAAATACCGCATGCACCGATGGTTTGTTGTAGCTAATGGAATACACAGCATAGACCCGGATCGTGATACACTACATGTTCGAGTCTGTCTGTTAACGCTTATTTTTGTAAACAAATCCAACAACTACATGATCATTGATGTATATGGTATACCAGCACATTTCCATTTACTTGCAATCAATAATATCACGGCAACTGTGCCATTGATATCGGATCCAAATTGTTGTCAATAAAATGAATTAAGCAAAAAAAACGTATTGGACTGAAACAATATGAGCCGCGTCGCGAGAAAACCTGTCTTCGGGAGTCTGACGACGTCACAAGATATGACGTCGTGAACATAGCTGACGTAATTTCAGCCGAGATTTCCAATTATCGACGTTTGTCAGACCGCCATGTTAGGTTTGTTCCGTTGTGTTAAAGTTATCTAACGAACAGAATATATCTATAACCGGGCGTGTGTGAAAAAAACGAAACAGTCTTCGCTATGTCATGGATCCTGTCTGAGAATGTATTGGATGAACGTCAGACTGCCGTACTAACGGTCGTATGATCGAAATCCACCAATTTTATTCGAAACGGGCACATCTTATATTATGTTTTTATTAACAGTAATGGCGTAAGGGTAATTGCACGAGTTCCTCGCAGCATCAATGACTTAGAAATGCTTCAGGCGCTGTACATTGTCGCCTAACTGTCGTTCTTTGACATTTTTACTATTTTTCGTCGGTTGTCCTTATGAATTCAAAATGGTGAACGCATAATTTAACTGGCTACATATCAGAGAAGTCTTCGCTTACACTGCACTTTGATTCCTAAATAATCTTAAATATGAACAACCTAGTGTATGCCAACGATATTACCATCTATTAACTTGGTAAATTGAGACTTTTTAACAATTCTATCCAGTACTTAGCGAATGATATGCCATTTAATGCCACTCATTTTATCATAAATGGAGGTAGACAGGCATATAATGACATAAATATCCGGGGTTTGTATTGAATTTAAAATAAATGCATCAACATATTAATTGGAAATGTGATGGTCATAAACTTGCTTTTGTAGTCGAAAGTGCTTTTGTAGTATCAAATCATCAGTTTATCAATTGACTGCATAATAATGTATATCAGGTGATGGTAATGCGATCCTCAAGAAAGACACACGGCGACAAGTATAAGGTATCTGCCCGGTATCGTATTTTGTCACAAAGTTAATGTTATAAGCGGCCTACTGCCTACTTTAAAATATGTCGTCGTATACGAAATGTTAAATGATGTCGCTATTATTCCCCAAAATTATTTCAGAAAGCAGCAAACAACAGGGAAACGCCTCACTCTGCCTTGTTTGAAAATTATTCATACGAAATACGAAATTACGTTACTTGGGCCGCAATCCAAAACATGACGTTACATTAGCAACTGCAACACGAGCCATAAACATTATTTTCATACTTTGTCTTGGCCTAATGGGAGACACTTGACCAGGCTACGAGATATCCAAATTTGGTTGACATGCGATAAAAGATGACAAATCTATAGGACTTGTCCGGATCAACACCCCTTGTTTACGCCGTTGATAAAAACGTCGTAATTTCGACGTCATTGGTCTAAAACGTCATATAATTTTTTACCACGCGTCATAAAACTACTTCTAAAATGAACCATAATTGGGATACATTGATCATTTTGGCGGCATATGGCTTTTAAAAGATGTACAATTCAGAATACGCGAAAAAGTAAAAACTGAAAATGTTGTCATTAAGCTCGGTTTTCGCACGGCGCGGCTCATATACTGTAACGTCGTTTGACGTGGCTTTTACGTGACGTCTCATTTGCTCAAACGACCTGCATAGTGGCGTTGTATTAACTATAATATCTTTATGAATATTGCAGATATCATGATCAAATAAAAAGCATTCAATTCATCATACAAACACCATTGTCGTAGTAACAAAATGTTAATTTGACCAATAATTTCCCGAAGACAGGTTTTCTCGCGACGCGGCTCATATATCACATTATTACAATTGTTATCAGTGATAACACAGATTGGAAAATTTTCAAAATAATGTATTATAGCAATCCGTCAAGTATTATTAAAGTTATACCTAGTTATAAGTTATACCATGATTACGAAGCTTGTACAAACTTTTAGACGCAAACAAATGACTAAGTGTTTCTGCAAAAATTGAAGCCAGAAAGACACAAAATAGCGAAAAATTGCTTTGTTATGTAACTAATTACACTAGGTTCATATACCCGCGGTATTTCAGCTCTCGCGGTTAATTAAAGACGAAATAAACAGCATAAATGTAACAAAATCTGCAGTTACACGTTTTTGCATGTGCCATGCACTTATTTAATAATATTCAACTGAATAGACTATACAAAATTATCCCAACCCCTCATTCAAGATGTGACCCATTCCCGTCGTCATCATCAGCTGCTTCTCATATATATGCGGTAGTCATGTTCTTTACTACATTTTCAGGATCATTTTGATTATTCCATGATAATAAACATATGTGACATAAGTTTGCCAGATAGTGTTCAAAACAAATGACAGTATTTGATAACTTATCATTAATTCTTAGATATCACTGCATTATGTGAGTCGGGTCTAAAGTAAATTAAATTTGACAAAATATGTGCTATTTTTTTCTGATACGTTTTATCATGCAGAATATATCATAAAAACTCATATTGTAAATTATTGTTTTATCATTCAGTGAAATGTCGACTTCCATGTTACACATTTATGACTGTAAACAACAGCTAGATGACGCAGGCATTTTATAATTCAAGAATCAAAATTTACCGCGGGTATATGGACTTTTACAAACCAAATTGCCCCCGGGCATTGCGGGGCATTTTACCGGAGATTTCACAGACCATGTTGCCCCGCAGTGCAGGACTTTTACCGGGGCGGGGCTTTAAATTGACAATAATATAAGTCCCGCTATTCCCCCGGAGGGGGATTTACATCATTCACTGATGCATAAGCGATCTACATTTTAAATAGAAATGGACCTCGGTGGAGGTTGGTTAGGGGGTGGGGATGGGGGGGGGGTGGGCACCGCCTCTGCGTACGGGCCTGACTGTGTACTAATAATTAACTAGACCTTTGTCTATGTGCGGAGAGTGATCAGAGTTGTAGCTAATCAGATTGGAATAAATACCTACCCATACCAAATACCCGGGTCTAAACGTACATTAACCGTACACGTTTTCGAACCAAAACGGTTATTACTGAAAGGTAGCATAAAAAAGCACACGCATAACAAATAATAAAGCAATGTGCATGTGTGTAGGTTGAATATACTTACATCATCTGTAGATTTAACCTCATCTTCCTCTGTAACGCTTGCTGTTCGATCGTCCGCCATCATGATTACTTATGCGATTTCTTATTAAATTCCCGCTTTGTCTCTAATCTAATACCTAAGACCTAACACATAAGACGTAATACGTAAGACATAATACATAATACATAAGTACTAAGACAAAATGGCCCTAATAGGCTTCCGTACTACGCTTTGGTAGAAAACTGACCTGAAAGAGCTTACAGCGAGCAGTCTTATTATGAACTACACTGCTTGGTAATGAGACACTCAATAATATTTGCTGCCGTCCGTAAAATAATATAGGTCTGAACTGAGTTCGTCCTTACTATGTTCATAGTGAGACTGAGCGGGGCGCAAGCTGATAACCGTGCCAACCCCATAAACAATCCAGCCCACCTCACACATGTACGCCCATACACCAAAAGCCTACATATTCTTCTTTTAAATTAGCCATTTCACACTATTCTCCCCATATATCTACAACAATCACATGTTATAGTATGTAACACATTCCCACAACTAAATACTAGCAATACATACACTATACATTTCGGGAACACTGTTCAAAGCATATGCAAGCTTATTTTTTTCACAAAGTTGTCACAAACGAAATGTTCCACACAAGTACCATTTAATTAACTCCATGTCCGGTCCTTTATATATCAATCTGGACAGTATTACACCTACATACATGTACTCGGTGTAAAACTATAGTATCACTATTTGATTATCAAAGAGTAAACTGCCCGCTCCAAGGAATGGAAACTGTGCGCCCTCTGTTGTCAGATCATTTTGTTTGTGAAACACGGTCATTGTTTATGTACGTATGTCATGTATTTATGTATTTATGTACGTATGTCATGTATTTATGTACGTATGTCATGTATTTATGTACGTATGTCATGTATTTATGCTTGCACATCTTTGTGTATATTATAGGAATGAATGGCCTTTTTGTGGAATTTATCGGGGTATAAACTTGTAAAAGTCGCGGGAATACTGGACGAAGGCCGGAAGTTTATATCCACGATAAATTCCACAAAAAGGCCATTCATTCCTTATAATTCCAGCATTTGAAATAAATTCATCAAGAAAATGTGTTTATTTTCCGTTTTCTTAAGAATTATTTTAACTGCGCCTGACGGTTACGGAAAGTAGTTTGGCATGGAGTTTACTGGGATATAAATTTTGGACGGAGACTTGCTACAGACCAATCAAATGTTAGGGAATTGTGTAAATATTTTTGTGCTGGAATTATGAGTGAATATAATGTATATGTTTGTACGCATGTATGTGATTGGAGTTGTTTATGGATATATGACACTCGTTCCGCCGCGCTATATCCACATACAACTGAAATAACCTATACATATTTTGTTTCCACGCTGTGTAGCAACGTATAATTATGGCTGTGACTGGAGAAATGTTAGTACTGAAAATACTGAATATAATGCTCAAATTACATCAGTTTTTTGTTGGAAATGTAACAATAACGTTTGATCATGTCCAGCCGTGTGCAAACGTTTGCAGTGGCCCGAGGGAACTGTTTGAACCCAAGGCCGCAGGCAGGCCTTGGGTTCAAACAGTTCCCTCGGGCCACAGCAAACGTTTGCACACGACTGGACATGCCCAAACCTTATACTTATGGCTGTGACTGGAGAAATGGGGCTCATGGGTTTGCGACCAGTGTAGATTCAGATCATCCTGTGTATCCTCTCAGTCTTGTCAGGATATGATCTATTCGTCATTCCAGCAATGAAACACCCTTGGGATTCTCAATATGCATATGTCATACAATAATAATATGCGAAGAAAACTTCGTGTCGACGGTAATTTTGACTTTAGCCACTTTCTTTCAGACTATATACACATTAATGTGTTGTAAGATGGAGTAAAACATGTTAGCTTATTTTTTTCTCTTATTTATTAATGCTTTTAGGTATATTTAATGTATGTATATACCTTGGTTCGTTACTTCAACCTGTGTGTCCAGCGGCTCTGTTCAGAGATCATCAGGCAATATAAAATAAATGTACAGTATATAATCCCAACCCGCCTCTAAACAGAACTGCTAGGTTATTTTTTATTTGAATATATTGAAGATAAATCGTTAATTTTTATTTTTGTTCGTTTACAACAACTTTTAATACAACACAAAATAATAAGACGCACACACCGCCGTATTTTCCCCCAACAGTCTGATAATATTCAATAAATTAACTTTATATGGCTTCACACGTCGCCATAATGGCCGCAAGGATTCCTTCCACTAGTCTGGTGCGATACCTCTGGTGACAGTTCAGTTAATTATTGTTTAATGGGACAGTAGGACAACACATTGACTATAATGTAAAGAAAATATAAATAATTCAGACTGTGTGCTTTATTATTTAGTTTGCATGTGCTAATTCAGTTACATTTACTAATGAAACATTACAAATTCGACACTCATAATGGTAGTTTTAAATGTAGAAATAGTTGACATTCCATCGCTACGACTACTATACTATGGAGCTCCAAAGTAGCTAACCTAGTAAAAACAATAGTCAAATCGTCCGTTATTTGTTAAAATCGTCCGCTATATGTTAATTCGTCCTCCATTTGGTCAAATCGTCCGCTATGATATTTTTAGATATTCATATATATATTATATAGTATATCAAGGCAGCGTGACTGACACGATGGACGGACGGACGGACGGACGGACTCCCACATATTTTCTTGTGCATATGTTGACTTGTGAGTTGCAAAAAGTACAAATTCATACTTGTAAGTTCCATCTTCAGAACGGCTGAAAGTATTCAAATAGTTGCGAGGTGCAAGTATTCAGTAGTGTAAATAAGAAAATTGCTTTGTTGCACGAAACTAAATCCCTCGCATGGCATACATCCGCACAATATGAACACAACTCATACGTAACCTTATTTGTTAGTTTGTTTATTGACGTCTAATGGTATATCAACAGTAATCTAAGGCCGAGTCCTCTCCCAAACATAATATGATTAGCACTAATCGTAGTACTCTTATAACAGGTATAACCGGATTTCAACTCTCACTTAGAGGAAAGGAAACAATGCACGGTAGTCCAAACCTGCTCATAACCGCCGCCAACATCGGTGACCTTGGTCTTGGTTGTTCGGACGAGGGGTACATGTGCAATATATTAACATTCTTATACATACAGTGTTGTCAAAAATGTTATTTAGAAAACAAAAATTAAAAGCGCAAGGTGGGAATATTTTGTACATATTAAAGTTGATGTGGCATCTGTTAGTGTTAGGCACAACATGTTCTTTATAGGAATTGATTAAGTGTATATAAATTGTTTGTGTAACTATTCAGACAACCAGTTCTAACAATTACGAGTGCCCACTATACAGATATAATCGGTTAGTAATATTTAATTTACTGATAGAGACGCGCGGTTGTATCAGGCTATTTTGATATGCAAATAAGGCAGGACATTTTTAAACTACTTATATCAACTAACTGTGTCCCCTAAATATATATTGTATCAACATATTATAAAGTATAATCACCAAATAAAGAGAGGGAATACATAGTTGTTTTCGCCCCTGATATCAAAGTGATAACTCAAGTTTGATGTAATAATTACAATTACCACGTCCGGTAAAGGTAAATGAATGTTTATTCTGCCCGAAAGAATCCCATGTCTAAAGAATGGACGAAAACAATAATTAAGTCTGCTTATATTGCATCCTGGGATATGGAAGTCCAGGTTTAAACCAGTAAACACCGCTGCATTGTGCAGGCTCTTGTCCGTACAGTAGCGCTATTCTACTGGTTACATATTTGTATATATAGAGAATAGTAGGTTAGTGCCGTGAATGGGAAAAAATATCTGGCAAGGCTCAGGAAACGGGATGGGCGAGGCTCTGCCGAGCACATCTCGTTTCCGTGCCGCGCCAGATATGTTTTCCCATTCACGGCACTAACCTACTATTCTATTTATCCCGTCAACACCTACAAATGGCTGTAAAATGCAAAAAAATAGTATTGACTGGATATCAAAAATGTTTCACGGCACCGTGTTTCACGGCACATACGCACTGTGTTGACGGGATAAATATATAATACTCGTATAAATATCGCATACTTATAATGTTGGTACATTGCATATATAAAGAGCATATCGTATTTGATCCCGTCAACACAGTGCGTATGTGCCGTGAAACACGGTTCCGTGAAACATTTTTGATATCCTGTCAATACAACCTAATCACTGCGTATGAATATGTACGGTGGCTGGCGTTATTTATTTGCCTTTTAAAGCCATTTGTCGGTGTTGACGGGATAAATAGAATAGTAGGTTAGTGCGGTGAATGGGAAAAACTATCTGGCGCGGCTCGGTTTCCTGAGCCTTGTCAGATATTTTTCCCATTCACGGCACTAACCTACTATTCTCTATATCTTATATTAAGGGGCATAGCAAACAATTATGTTGTATTGGTGCAACCTTGTATACAACCAAGTACACTTATTATGGATATATCTCAAATTTTGATAAATCATCTTGCTGCTACGTGCAAATTATAATTATTGATATCAGGATGTAACACAATTGAGGTTTACAGTTACCTGCCTCAATGTGTACGAGCTCTTCATGTAGTTTGCGATGTGGCCATACAATATATATGTTCTAGACTCGATACACGTAGCCGCGGCACAGACAATACTGGTTAATTTATACCATGATAGGCAAGATGCCTATCATGGTATAAATTAACGTGGGGTGTTTTTTCTAATTTCGAAAATAGTAGACCGATTATCAACATATATCATACAGGGATTTATTGATATGAGGAATTATTTTATTTTCGCAATAAAATTAATATTGGACCAAATTTCACGAAATAAAAAGCAGGCTCATTCTCATATTTTGATAAAATTAATATTATCGAAAAAGTACTGTTTTACATTTTTTATATAGCCGTGAAATTTGGGCTGGTTTCGTGAAACAGACAGTAACGTCAACGATTGTGTATTTTGCCGACGGTGATTGAATTTTGAAATGTGGCAGTGTGAATAAGGTGGGGTATAGGTTTCTGGAAGGAGACGATGACCTGTGTTTGGTTTAGAGAAGTGGTGGCTGGAAGTTGGGTGGATGACAGGACTGTATGACAGTTTTGAGTAATATGGTCAGCAACGTTGTCAGAAATGGATAACCGTGGAAGTATGGAGGGACTGACGCACGTACGCATTGCCGAATAGTGACCTGCTTTGCCCGATCCGCTTTGCCCGACCTTCTACATTGCAATAAATGTCATCAGCAAAAAAGAAACGTGACAATACAAATCACTATACCATGCAGTGTGACTGGGATAGTATATATTAAGAAATTCCATGCGTTGTATTCGTTATACATTTAAATTAAATACATCAAAACTGATGCATTGGCGAAATTGGAAACTGAAACATGAAACCTGCAGACTGCTTTCTTGTATATCACAGTATTTTAAGGTATATCACAGTATTTTAAGTAACATGCTGCATCAAATGAACTCACGTATCATAGTCTCGTGATGTAATACAATGTGTCCTTGATTAATCAGGGGACTATGCAATGATCGGCGTGACTCTCTGTGGCTGGGTACAATATTAACGTGGAATGTTTTTTCTAAAATCAGAAGTTAAATTTTGATAATCGGTCAACTATTTTCCAAATTAGAAAAAACATCCCACGTTAATTTATACCATGATAGGCATCTTGCCTATCATGGTATAAATTAACTTGGGATGTTTTTTATAAAATCAAAAGTAAAATTTTGATAATCGGTCTACTATTTTTCAAATTAGAAAAAACATCCCACGTTAATTTATACCATGATAGGCATCTTGCCTATCATGGTATAAATTAACTTGGGATGTTTTTTCTAAAATCAAAAGGTAAATTTTGATAATCGGTCTACTATTTTCAAAATTAGAAAGAACACCCCACGTTAATTTATACCATGATAGGCATCTTGCCTATCATGGTATAAATTAACGTGGAATGTTTTTTCTAAAATCAAAAGTTAAATTTTGATAATCGGTCTACTATTTTTCAAATTAGAAAAAACATCCCACGTTAATTTATACCATGATAGGCATCTTGCCTATCATGGTATAAATTAACGTGGAACGTTTTTTCTAAAATCAAAAGTTAAATTTTGATAATCGGTCTACTATTTTCCAAATTAGAAAAAACATCCCACATTAATTTATACCATGATAGGCATCTTGCCTATCATGGTATAAATTAACGTGGGATGTTTTTTCTAAAATCAAAAGTTAAATTTTGATAATCGGTCTACTATTTTTCAAATTATAAAAAACATCCCACGTTAATTTATACCATGACAGGCATGTTGCCTATCATGGTATAAATTAACGTGGGATGTTTTTTCTAAAATCAAAAGTTAAATTTTGATAATCGGTCTACTATTTTTCAAATAAGAAAAAACATCCCACGTTAATTTATACCTTGCCTATCATGGTATAAGTTAACATGGGACGTCTTTTCTAATTTGAAAAATAGTAGACCGATTATCAAAATTTAACTTTTGATTTTTTAGTGAGATAATTTCCAAGCTACCTATCAGGTTTTAGAGTCCATTTCCATTTGTTTGTCGCGCCTGCTTTAGCAGAAGGCGCGACTATAGTCGCCACTTTTTCCGTCGTCGTCGTCAGAAATGTTCAAAAGTTTGTACAACCTTCGTCATCATGGTATAACTTTAATATTACTTGACGGATTGCTTCAATATTTGAATACTGGACACATGTGAGCATCTGGAACGCACCCATGCCGTCATTAACATGACCTTGCCCTTTTTTACCTTAACATGTTTGCGGAAACACATTGCCATTTCTTTGCGCAAACACTTTTGTACATGTTTCTTCATCATGATATAACTTTAATAGTACGTAACTGATTACTTCAATATGTGGACACTTGATACACATGATCAGTCGGAACACCCTCATGGCGCCATGAATATGACCTGAACATGACCATGGCCTTTTTATCTTTAATTGTTTGCGAAAACACTTCAACTATGGCCTTTTCATGTTTTAAGCATAAACTTCTCTGACGGTTTTTGTGATTACAGTGCAACCTCTCTACAACAGCCAGCCATTGGAAGACGCAAAACTGGCTGTTAAAGAGAGGTGGCTGTTGTAGGGAGGTTAATACTGAATTAAATTTTGTCGTCCGCTGTTTATTTATTTTCTTTGATAATTCTCATCAAAAACATGCTTTGGCAACATTTTAGAATAATTTCCAATGGAAATGATTCTAAAATGCTGTCAAAACATGTATTTATTGAGAAAGAATGCAAAGCAACAGCAGACGACAATTTTTGTGTTCACAGTCTAAGGGTTAGTTATAGAGGAAATCATCGATTTGGGATATAAAATAGCGGCTGTTATAGAGAGGGTGTTGTTGTAGAGAGGTGGCCGTTCAGGGAGGTTCGACTGTATTACTTTAGCACATGCCCATGATTATGTCACGGTTAAATGCCTCGGTAGTCGCAACACCGCTTCCGTGGCGGAATTCTTGTATTTTTTGGAGGGGGTGTTTGGGTTATATTCCTTTTATAGGTTCTCAAACCCAGCTCTTTATCCCCATGTTAAATTCTTATAGATAAATCATTTTTCGTAATTTGACAAAATTTTACGAAATAAAAAGAATTATCAATCTTAAGATTAATGTTACAATTTAATATTGTCGAAAAAGGTATTGTTTTTGCCTTGTTTATATAGCCGTAAAATTGAGCACGTTTCGTGAAAACGGACAATATATCCATTCAACGGTATCACGTTTCAGATTGTTCTGTGTGTGGATACAAGATGGGTCTATAAGGACCCGTTCTATACATGATCATCGTTTGATTCAAAGGTAATTGCTTCGTAAATGTGATAGACAATATGTATAACATATATGTGAATACTGCCTCATTACTGTATCCTATACGGCACATGGAGTGGCGGCCAAGTCGGCTATCTTTGTGTGTTCCAGCCATCAGCCAAAGAACTTAACATGTGACGTTAACTTATGATATAATGTTACAATTACTGTAGCTAATCGCATGTAGAATCGACAGGAGAACAGACTCGTATCCACTATATTACACCAAACTGTAAAATATGTCTGTTTTCTGGACAGGTTTGTGCCTGTGTTTTTAACAACATGAACCACGATTATAGATAGCCTCATACTGTATCATTTGTGGCCATTGTAGCTCCTTATCAGATGACCGTCTCTGCCTGTACAATGGGCTTCATTTTTTAACTGTACCTATTAGTAATTATCACATTCGTTAGGTTGTTTGATTATACTGTTTTATTTCATTTGATTCCACATTTATATATTAAAAGTCGTTCGGTTGCGTATTAATACATTTGCTAAAGAATCTTAAGTGATCATGATTTTACTTGAAAACTAATGTGCTTATTGAAGCGCATAACCAAAATGTTTTACAAGACTGTGAATTAGGAATATATAACTCAGAAGAGGGGGACATACATTCTTCTGCACCTATTCAAAATGTAAAATATGGAAAGTTTCGCGAAAGCTGCCCAAATTTTGCGGCCATATCAACAATTCAAAAACTATATTTTTGTTGATAATGTTAAATTAAAGCAAAAGTTGAGAATGATCCTTCTTTTTATTTCGTGAAATTTGGTAAAATATTGATCTTATTGTGAAAAAACAATTTCCCCATGTTAAATCCCCAAAGACATCTTCACAGAGTGAAGATGTCTATAGGGATTTAACATAAACGACATTTTTTATAATTTCAGAAATATTGGACCGATTTGTAAAATTTAACTTTTGTTTTTCTTAATTACATCATTTCCAAGCTATCTAGCTAGGTTTCTGCGTCAGTACATACCAAGATACCTTGATGATGTCATGTAAGCTGTAAAATGTTGAATTAAACTGAAACTTCCCTGCTGTCGTTCCGCAACGCCATCTTGTCGGCATGTACATACCTTGTCTGCACGATATCACTGAAAGTCTACACCACATCACAATACCGATACTGCTAAACCCCTTCAACACAACTTAGTATCTCCTAATTAGGAGTTAATATCTCCTGATTAGGACTTAGTATCTTCTAATTAGGAGTTATAATCTCCTAATTAGGAGTTAGTATATCATAATTAGGACTTAGTATCTCCTAATTAGGACTTAGTATCTCATAATAAGGTGTTAGTATCTCATAATTAGGACTTGTTATCTCCTAATTATGATATATATCTCCTAATTAGGACATACTATCTCCTAATTAGGAGTTAGTATCTCCTTATCAGGAGTTAGTCTCTCCTAAATAGGACTTATTATCTCATAATTATGACTTAATATCTCCTAATTAGGACTTATTATCTCCTAAGTAGGAGTATATTAGGACTTATTATCTCCTAATTATGAGTTAATATCTCATAATTATGAATACCATCTCCTAATTAAGACTTAGTAACTCATAATTAGGAGTTACTATCTCCTAATTATGACTTACTATCTCCAAATTAGGACTTAATAATTATATTATAGCATTGGTATGAGGACGCTTCCATAGATATGTGATAGTATATGGATAAAATGCTATTTAATGCTAGTGTAAGTTAAAAAATGTGCCAGTAGGCGTAAGCGTCTCCCTTGCTTTATACGCGTATCTGTTTCTTATTTAATTTCATTTGTGCGTGTCAGACTTCATTTAGTGAATACAATTACGTATTTGGTAAACTCTGAAATGTATCAGTTACGAAGGAATTGTATTACACACCATGTGATAACCACCGTGACTCATCAAAACTGTGAACATAATACTATACTATTTGATGTGAGAGAGGAAAGGTGCCCGCACACACAATCTCTAAACATTTTGAGAAACCATTTTCTAATAGTTCAAACACGGCTTCTACTAATTACGTACGACCATACGCTGTAAGAAAGGTGGCCGGATTACATTGTAGCTCAGTAGATAGAGCGTCGGACGGCGGACCGGAAGACTCCGAGTTCACGGATTAGCTCAGTAGGTAGAGCGTCGGACTGCGGACCGGGAGACCCCGGGTTCGATTCCCATCTCTACCGCTGCGAATGGTCGATTCGGCGTGTCTTTGGGCAAGACAACTTTTGTAATCATTATGGCAGAGTTGTAAACGCTGCTCTCCCACCGCTCTAAAAGCAAACAGTCAGCACAAATCACATTACAAACCAACTATGTAAACTTCGTCTGTATTCACATACAATGTAACCCGACAATCACAATCAAATACTGTATATACTATTAACTCTATGTCGTGCATGTCGTTCCTGATATGTGTGTACTATAATTGGCGTCTTCAGTGTGCTCTTTCAACGAAACATGTCCACAAACAGCCATTGTGTCATTCACATGCTATATATCGTGCAGTGTTACCTGATGTTGTCATAATGTTAATACCCGAGTGAACTAAATAAGAAATACCGTTTATTTAGCCACTGTCAGGTGAACTGATTATCGTGGAATTGAAATAATGCACGAGTGATTTGGTCCTTATGTTAAACAAACGAGTAAGCATAACGAAACGTGTTTGTGTAGCGGTAGGACCCAAGCACGAGGACATTATTTCAAGATAATCAGTTCACATGGTTAAAAACACATGCTCTTACATTTCACACATGGTTATATATACAACCAGGGCCTGGTTATCACTAAGCTAATCCCCTCGCTGGCAGCCTTGATAATAAAAAAAACACCTTTTAACATGTTTGCCTTACAAACAAGGTGGACGTAAGTCCTCAGTGACCTGACCCTGGGAGGTCGGACGTGGGTCGTATGCAAAACAAAGTACCATCCCGAGTAGTTGCGAACTGTAACTCTTGCAATCTACTCCCGTACCGTCCGTACGGGAGTAGATTGCAAGAGTTACAGTTCGCAACTACATCGCTAGACACACATTGTGGCAAAACATTAATTCAAAATCGGTGAAGCGGTTCATAATTTATTTAAAAATGAAAGGTAGTATTACTAACTCACGCACGTACGTACGTATATGGACTAACGCTATATCCCCTATTTCCTGTCGGCGAGGGTATGACAAAGCGAATCAATCGTAAAATATGGCTAAGCGGTATGCCAACTACTTTCTGGAGGCGGGCCGAACTGACTGCGACTGTTTCGCGATTAAAAAAATAAATACTGATCGATGGTTTACTGTAATTATATTAATAGTAACATAATAGGCAACTGTCGAGATAATTAGTCAGCTACACATTCCACAGGTGGGGATAATACATGTCCAAAATTCTGCACATACTTTATATTGCATAGCAAAACGGGATGCAAGATTGCCTGTCCTTATGTCCGTCAAGCTTTCCATTCTGCTATAACGTCTTTACCCTATGGTCGACTGGCTTTAAGCTTCATATGCATGCTCATAATCATCCATTATTTTCAATTCCCAACCCACACATGCTACCCCGTACCCAATGTCAAGGTTACATACCTTGGAAATTTCAAATTCAGTAGATACATGCCCGTTTCTCCATTCTCTTATAACTTCGTCACCGTACGAGCGACTGACTTGAAATTTCATATGCAAATATCAGTATTGTGTTATTTACATATTTCCCAGATTATGAGTGCCAATTTGATCTGCATCGGTAATGACGCAAGACAGCTCAGTTCAAATTAATCGTATATATCGTCAGGTTTGGAGAATCACTTTCGAAAGCGTCGTTAAAATATGCTTCCGACCATAACTGTAGGTTGGTCGATATTGACATGAATCCAAAGTATGCTATATCTTCTGCAGTGGAAATAGTTATTTTCCCAGATAATAACACGTAAAACCCTTCGACCCTACGGCCAAGAGAATACCTGCCACCGTCATATGTTAGACGCATACTTGAATTGTAATACATTAATCTATATGGGCCAATCAGTCTTCTATACAATACATTTTAAAGGCCCATGAGACATCAACTGAAACATTTTCTGGCAAAATAAACATTCATTCACCATTGCCCCACGTATTGATTGGCATTAATATACATATTATAGCGGACGTAAATTTCCACAGTGATACCAGGGGCGATAACCGTGTTTTCTTAAAATATTGACGGACATTATTATTTATATATATTATTTATTTTTCAGGTTACGTATTTAATTAGTACAAATAATTAAAAAATATCATGACTCATTTGCACATGAAAATAATAGCCTGATACCACCGCGAGTCAATATCAGTAATATAAATATTTCTAAGTGATTTTATCCCGTCAATTATGTCGCTACTAGACGTGAAAAGCAGGTACGTGTATTTTTTCTCGTTCACGTCTAGTAGATACGTCATTATGTATGACGTTACGTCATTATGTGAAAGACGTAACACGATAATTCAGAAGACAAACTTATGAGGCCACAAATGCATTTTTTAGAGACATTTGAACAACTTTGATGTGGTTAACGGGATAAATAGAATATTATTATAGTGTCATGAACGTGAATAAATATCTGACTCGGCTCGAAATCAGGATGTGCTCGGCAAGCCTCGCCCATCCTGATTTCTCAGCCTCGACAGATATTTATTCACGTTCATGACACTATACTAATATTCTCTATATATCTGTATAGCGGGGACAATGTCCAAGTCCATAGAGTCAGTGCCGTCGTTAAACGTAAGCATCCAGTCAGGTCCAGCGTAATTTTTAGAAGTAGTGAAATAGTAACACAATTATACACTTATTTAAATCCTATAACGAACAGTTTGTGCCTCTTGAGTGGGCATGCACCTTTAAGGAGTAGTATATAATCTGAGGTTGTAGTGTCTGATGAATATGCATGTGTTAGGCAGTGAATAGGTCTCAACACTCTCTGTATACATCCCCCAATGCAGTAGGTTAAAACGGGATCGAATCCGTTTGCCCGACCTTACAGGACCTTAGCTGTTGATAGGCCGTTAAACGCCAATAACAAACGGTATACTTATATTTATCAAGACTGAATAAGATATACACTACTAGTGTACAGTGTAACAGAACAAACACTTACCTACTCTTTCTAAACTCTCAAGAGCTATCATGATTAGTATGTATTATGGTAACTTACAAAAATGGTTCATGGCAGCATGATCATTTTAAAAGGTACATGAGGAAACTTTCAATAATGTATATTTTGACTAAATGTTGAAAGGATAGATATTCTGCATGATTTGACACAAGCAATATCATTTAATTCCAGCACAAAAATATTTACACAATTCCCTAACATTTGATTGGCCCGTAGCAAGTTTCTATCCAAAATTTATATCCCAGTAAACTCCCATATGCCGAACTACTTTCCGTAACCGTGAGGCGCAGTTAAAATAATTCTTAAGAAAACGGAAAATAAACACATTTTCTTGATGAATTTATTTCAAATGCTGGAATTATAAGGAATGAATGGCCTTTTTGTGGAATTTATCGGGAATAATTATAAACTTGGAAAAGTCGCGGGAATACTGGACGAGGCCTTCCGGCCTTCGTCCAGTATTCCTGCGACTTTTCCAAGTTTATACCCCGATAAATTCCACAAAAAGGCCATTCATTCCTATAATATTGTGATACTCATACATGTTAGCTTTAACTTGAAACCATACTGGGTTTTTTTAATACACATACAGAAATGTGGAATGCCGAACACCAATGCAACTACATGTATCAATGTCAGGAGTGCACCATTTCATTTACAACATGCAGTCATTTTTTTTACATGGTTTAAATGTGTTTTTCTGTCACTTTTTCAAAATATCTGCACCTACAGACCAGAGAAACACTACTACTCTTGACACTGTCATTTACTAAAGGCCTATCATCCATGGCCATAATGTCAGGAGTGCAACGCAATTATAATAACATTAAAATATCCAACATGAAGCACTTGTTGATAAAGCACTATATTTAACAGTGTGTGTCGATGTAGAATACATATTCCTAATAGCAGTTTTCCATGAATACCATGCTTACTTTATTATTTACCCAAATATGGAGTTTTCACATTTTTAAAAATAATAAATCAAATAATTAAATTGGATTAAATTTGATATACAGAGGATATTTATATTTTTGCAACGAATATGACATATATGTTCATCGAGTGGTGTGAAATATGGACATTTCACACCACGAGAAGAACATATTTGTCATATTCGTTGCAAAAATATGAATATTCTATTTATTATATACCGCTCCATGAAAATTAACTGTTTTATAGACTGTATACGGTAATGAATGTGTATTTGCAGCCTATTTGCAGTCCGGCACTGCAGGTGCGCGTTATGAATATAGATAGCGGAAATATTCGTATTTTCACCGGAAGATGTTTATTTCAGCGATGAGAACATATGACTTTTATTTACATCGTATACCTATGTATTTCATGGGTAGGTATATAATAAAAAAATATATTTAATGTCACAATCTAATGAGAGTCTAATAGTATGTGATATTAAACAGATGCAATATGTTTTAAATGAAACAAGTAACTGTTAGCTTGGTTGTTATGAAATGAGGTCAAAACGTTGTACTCCTGACATAAAAGTGAAATAATGGGTGGCCGACATATATATGATAATACTATGATATATAAGCACTAACAGTTGCATTGTATTTTGCTCACTATATCTTCGTGTGTTTATCTTCATGCGTCACTTGCCCATATGTATTAACAGAAGAGTGTTACATTTTTTTCAAGTAAACATTGCTGACATGGTATTTAATATGTTTGTGTATTTATTGCTTTCAATATCAATAAACCAGTGGGCAAAGTCCGATTCAAATACAGCATTGCATTTTGTCACTTACTGTGCATGTCAGGAGTGCAACATATTAGACAAAATATATGTATGCCGCTTTTATCCACATATGACCATAATCACGCATATAAAATACAAAGGTTTAGTACTTATTTATTGTTTGCATATAACTACTGTATGTGTGGATGAGACTGGAAAAACAGGGCGTGTGGGTCATGCCACCAGTGTAGTATGCACACCAGTGTAGTCTGATTAGTCTACACCGTTCGCTATTCCATGAATGAAACGCCCGCCATGTTTTCAAAATGCAACATACATTGTAACAGTGTATGTCGTTATTAGCCTAAATATGTGTTATATTAGATCAGGAACTACACTATAGTCTGTTTCACGAAAGCTGCACAAATTTTACGGCCATATAAACTAAACAATTCAAAAACAATATTTGTTTTCATAATATTAATTTAAAGGAAAATTTAAGAATGAGCCTTCTTTTTATTTCGTGAAATTTGGTCAAATATTGATTTTATTGCGAAAACAAAATTTCCCCATGTTAAATCCCCATAGACATCTTCACGGAGTGAAGATGTCTATGGGGATTTAACATGGGGACATTTTTTAGAATTTCAGTAATCCTGGACCGATTTTCAAAATTTAACTTTTGTTTTCTTAGTTGGATCATTTCCAAGCTATCTAGCTAGGTTTCGGAGTCAATTTCCAAAAAAAAATAGTTTTTTGACTCCTCCCACACTCCTCTACCTCTTTTCCCCCCATGTTAAATTCCCATAGAGAAATCAATTTTTCGTAATAAAACCAATATTTGACCAAATTTCACGAAATAAAAAGAAGGAGCATTCTTAAATTTTGCTTTAATTTAATATTATCGAAAAAAAAATAGTTTTTGCATTGTTTATATAGCCGTAAAATTTGGGCAGGTTTCGTGAAACAGACTATAGTTCATATGCAACTTTTCATAATGTTTGGAGGCGAAACAACTTGTAGAGCATTTCATTTTATGCAATTTCGTATAGTGATTGAGACGTTGGTCTGCGAATATAATTTACAAGTTTCGTAAGTGCGTTTGATGCTTTCATATTGACGGTTATGAACATTTTCATAGCTACTAATGTTTGTCAGAGAACGGAAATATTATGCAAATTGTCATTATAGAGACTAATGTATGTCTGAGAATGGGAATGTTAGGAACAAATTCATAGCCAATGCACTATGTGGGAGCGATGGTCCGTTTTAAGAACATTTGCCTAATGAGAGGTATTTTACAAATATTTTCATAGTGAGAGGGATATTACGCTTGTTACACCAATGGCTGGCACACTCAGCCTAACTAGTCAATATATGTGTCTGTGACTGGAGAAATCGGGTTTATGGGATTGTCAGACCCCTGGATGGCACACTCAGTCTGACTAGTCTATACATGTATATGTGGCTATGACTGGAGAAATGGGGCTTAAGGGATTGTTGGACCCCTGGATGGCACACTCAGTCTGATTGGTTTGTATATGTGGCTATGGCTGGAGAAATGGTGCTTATAGGATTGTTGGAACCCTGGCAGGCACACTCAGTCAGAGGTATATACCAGTGAAATACACCTAAGTTAAACATCCATATTTTCCCGAGTGTTCGGTTTAGAGGGGTTCCACTGTATTATTGTGGGTATTTAGACAACTTGTATTCCCGCCAAGTTATTATGTTCGGAGTGGCACATGTGCTGCCTTATTCCAATAGGTCCATGTCGCTTTTCATGGAGGGAAATACATGTACATAGAGAATAGTAGGTTAGTGCCGTGAATGGGTAAAAATATCCGGCAAGGCTCAATAATTTCTTTATTTCTCATCAGAAGTATATGTTGTGACCACTCATTTGAACCGTCTCGTCAAGACGGTTCAAATGAGTGGTCACAACATATATTTTGGTTACGAAATAAGGAAAATAGATAGAGAATAGTAGGTTAGTGCCGTGAATGGGAACAAATATCTGGCAAGGCTCAGGAAACGGGATGGGCGAGGCTCTGCCGAGCACATCCCGTTTCCGTGCCGCGCCATATATTTTTTCCCATTCACGGCACTAACCTACTATTCTATTTATCCCGTCAACACCTACAAATGGCTGTAAAAAGCAAAAATAGTATTGACTGGATATCAAAAATGTTTCACGGCACCGTGTTTCACGGCACATATGCACTGTGTTGACGGGATAAATTGATATATATGGCTGTGACTGAATAAATGGGGCGTACATGCATGGGTTTTGTGACTAGTGTAGCTCCTGATCAAATAGCACACTCCTGCAGCCAGATAACGATAAGTATTGCTCGTTCATTGATGAAATGACGAACAGTGCAGATCCTGAACAGACTATGTTAATGTACTGGCTCGTCTGGATCTACACTGTTCGCAAAACCCATTAGCCACATTTATCCAGACACAGCCATCCATAGATACGCAATGATAACAAACAGAAAATTTATGCTAACACGGACGTTTAATTTATACATGTAACAACAATAACAAATCTGGACAATTTCTTAAACAAGGTGCATGATCCCGCGGTTATAACAACAACAACAACAGTGGCTGAAAGTGTTGAAATGTTGCCCACTCCAAAGTAAGTATTATTTGATAGTTTCCTTAATATGAAACGGATGTTGATGAAATATTGCGCAGCAAACGCGTCTTCATGAGCTGCATTTGTTCGTCTAGGGAGTTCGGCACAGATTTATGTCGTTTTTTGCGAAGAATCGATTTCTGTGTTTGGGCCAAAGTACAGAGACCACCAAATTCAGCTTAACAAGACGCGTTTGATGCGCCATATTTCATCAAATCCGTTAAGTAATAAGGACAATATAACATAATACGTACTTTGAATCGGATGGATTCTGGAAGTTTCAGTACTTGTTGTTGTTGTTAGTACCACGTAATCATACACCTTGTTAAATGCAGTGCATGTACAAAACATTATATTATGTTTGACATTTTATACAGATCACTTCACAATTCACGTTTTTTTTCAAGCTGTATGCACTGTATGTAATGATTTTGTTTACAGACAATCACGTAAAGATACATGCCCACTCAGTAGACACAAAAATAGAGAATATTAGTATAGTGTCATGAACGTGAATAAATATATGTCGAGGCTGAGAAATCAGGATGGGCGAGGCTTGCCGAGCACATCCTGATTTCGAGCCGAGTCAGATATTTATTCACGTTCATGACACTATAATAATATTCTATTTATCCCGTTAACCACATCAAAGTTGTTGAAATGTCTGTAAAAAATGCATTTGTGGCCTCATAAGTTTGTCTTCTGAAGCGACAAGATTATCGTGTTACGTCATTCACATAATGACGTAACGTCGTACATAATGACGTATCTACTAGACGTGAACGAGAAAAAATACACGTACCTGCTTTTCACGTCTAGTAGCGACATAGTTGACGGGATAATGTTCTTTATACGAATTAATTAAGTGTCTAATTTTGTCATTAATCTGCCAATTCTAAAATTGACCTGTGCCCGCTATACCATGTATTTAGATATAATCACTTAGTAATATTTATTTTACTGATAGTGACGCGCGGTGGTATCATGCTATCTTCATATGTAAATGAGGCATGATATTTTGTATTGTTTATACTATTTGAATGCGTCACCTGAACAAAATAATATTTTCGACAGATTATAAAGTAAGATCATTGCACATCAAAAAATAAATACAAAGAATAAATAGCAATGCCAGTTAACATTGTAAGGAAACACGGTTGTCGCCCCTGATATCAGTGTGGAAATTTATGTCTGATATAAGATATATAATAATGCTAATCAATACCTAGGGTTAATGGATGTTTATTTTGCCAGAAATGTCATATATACAGAATATACAAAACTATCTGTATCCCTATATTATAACTTGGAATGCACCTTTAAGCTGTGACATATATTTTCAGTAAATATCTCCATCGCATTGTCGTACAGATACATGTATGTCATTGGCCAGATACCGGGTATTGGTCAAACTGTTATATACCTATTACATATGTACGGACACGTGTTTTCGAACGCGAAATAATATAAATGCATGTATCCGTGGGATTTCTCTTTGGAACTTTCTATGCACTATGAATTTATTTTATGTAAGAATGGTTTGGCAGATCAGATGTCTTATATTACGAGTAATATGGTAGCACAGCGAACAATGCAAACACTGCACACTACTGTATGTTGGATATTAACACGTTTAAACCAACGAAAACGCGTTATTCTAATTAAATATGCTTTGTATGAAACAGGCTTTTAAATAATTCAAAGTCGCGGATATAAACGTAAATATCGTTTTCATGTACCATAACAAACGATAATCGTTTCTATGCATGCCGTTGTACAAAACTATCGTTTTCACTTTGTTTTCCATCCATTTCCGTTTGTTTCGTTTCGGAACCTTCAGCAAATCGTCGCTGTATATACGGTTCGTATCTCCGCAAATAATGGTAATTAGAACACGTATATTTTCATTACAACATATCATTGCATAAATAATGCATCAAATAAACGTACGAAGTTTAATGAAGATAAACAAGACTATTCAATATTAAAATTAAAACAACACTAAATTAAAAGCAACACTAACAAGTCTTTATATAATATAAAAGATGGCCGGCGAATTCGCACATGTGTTCATACTTCAAAATACAATAACGAAAACAAAGTGAGTTTGGCGACACTATGGGAAACTCTAGGAGAATAATCGCAATCTCAAAGATTACTTCAACAATAGTGTTTACCAGACACACATATGTAGAGCATGCAAATGGAGACGCCATCCTACATCACCCATGTACCTGACAGTGTGTGGGGTAAATACTTTTGAGCACTATTGTCCGCCATTCGCTGATTACATGTATCTCCTCGTACAGGTGGACAGGCAAATGGAGACGCCATCCTACATGTACATCATCCATATATTAGACACAGGTAAGTGTGTGGGGTAAATACTTAAGACCACTATTGTCCGCCATTCGCGGATTATCTCCTCGTACAAGCGGATGAACGGTGTTCTAAGTACTGCATACATTTATGTGGTCACATGCCTACTATGTTCTCGAATTATTATTATCATATGCGAGCCAGTATGTACGACAACTTATATGGTTATTCGAACATAAATCAGCACACGTTGTAACATTATTCCCAAACTAATTGGGATCAATTTTCATTTTTTAACATCTATGAATTGATACCTAATACCATAATACACATATTGTGGCACATGTGTTATTCACTGCAACGTGAATATAGGATTTATGTATTTACCTTACATATATTAATTAATACAGATGTTTCCCCAAGTTTGTGTTCAAACACATGTTACATGTGTTGTCAATAGTTGTCATTTTGAGATATAATAAAACCCTTAAATATTGTGCTTGAAGTCAAGCATCTTGATTAGCTTGACATAGCCAATATATGTCCAGAAACTTTGCTAATCTGGGCAAGATTAACGCACGGGGTTGCGTATATACGTATATGTATTCTATACTGTAATTGTTGATACGTAGACAACGAAGGAAATATGATGGAAACATATATTGGGAATATGGTAGTTCATGCACTAGTTCAGCAACATTCGGCATGTCACACGTGTGCAGGTTTTAGCTTTTGAATTATGTAAGAATAACTCGTTTGACCATGTGCATGATACTTATGGCTGTGACTGGAGAAAGGGGGCTTACGGTTGTTGCCATACATGCAAAAGTGTGCATACATAGAGAATACAATGTAGTAGGTTGGTGCCGTGAATGGGAAAAATATCTGGCAAGGCTTAGGAAACGGGATGGGCGAGGCTCTGCCGAGCACATCCCGTTTCCGTGCCGCGCCATATATTTTTCCCATTCACGGCACTAACCTACTATTCTATTTATCCCGTCAACACCTACAAATGGCGCTAAAATGCAAACAAATAACCCCAGTCACCGTATATATGGGCATTATACTTATGGCTGTGATTGGAGAAAGGGGACTTACGGTTGTTTGAACAGTGTAGATCCAGTTCCATCAATGAAACACATTTCATGCTGCTATCAAGCAATTAAGATCACTATCAGGATGCAGGAAAGTGGTATTTAATGAGGAGCTACACTGGTCACAAATCCTGTAAGCCCCATATCTCCAGTCAGAGACACAAGTATGCTGATGCTATAACGATTCTACCCTGTCTACTCACGACGGGTATGTCATAGGGCGCCAAAAGAGCAAGACAAATAATACATGGTCAAACTATGTATTAAGGTATTAGTACCATTCTTGAACCCACATGATACGTCTATAGAAATCTAATAAAAACATACTAATAAAACAATAGTTTATTACACAATTAAACCGTATGCATGTGATCAGTAAGTATGTATGTACATGCAGACAGTATTGCATGTACAAGTAGCAATGAACATATATATGTACTACACAAATACATGTAATATACCAATTTTGATGTGCGTATATATTTTGCTCTCTACGCATGTGTATAGAAGCCAAATTATCCATGTACAATTGTGCATACTATTATTTTCTAACTACAGCACACAGTGTGCAGAATCTGCATAAATAGTTAATACACACATATGTATACATGTGTCTGGTGTATTGGTATAATTGCTCTCTGTTGTTTTATGAGTATGTTGTCTTTATTAGATTTCCATTGACATTACATGTACACGGGGCAACACGAAGGGTAACCAACCTTAAGCGACGGTGGCTGATACTATCCACAGGAAACCCAGCCTATTGCCATCCGTTATTTGAATAATAAACGGGCCCGGCGCTGGTATTACAATGTAGTACTATTACAAATTGTCTCCCTTTTCGGATCACGGGATTTCGCCGATATTGATATAGAAAAAACACATTATTTTACTTAAATGACATTGTAATTGAACAAACAACCCAGAACTCAAAATTGTCAAATTCCAACCGTCATTTCTAGAATATATGTAATGTAATGTTTTCGAATCAGTATCTGCGAAATACCGCGATACGACAAGGGATGTAATCCCAGAACATGGTCCCAAATGAGGGATCGTAGCATTTATCTCCCTTTGAAAATATATTTTTTAGAAATCCGGTACTGTGTTGTATTTCAGCGTTTGTTTCTTACTGATTAGATCGAAAATTGAGTTTTGCAAACAGAGAAGACCCAGATCAGACTGCACATATGTGCAGTCTGATCTGGGTCTACACTGATTGCAATATAATTAATATGTGTGAAAATATGAATTTGGCAAATAATGTAGTTCTGGATCAGACTCAAATAATTACTTCATGAGGAGTTATCCTCCCATTCTGAATCTACCACGTAAAAACCCCCAATGTGCACTCAGAGGGTCATTAATTGTGGCGTATCCTCCCTTGTAATCTTGTTCGTTACATTAATTGGTATATTGAAATAATTTCGAGGGATTTTAGTTTCGTACTCAGGCAAACGTACATTTGCACATGTTCGAAGATACGTTGAAGAAACAATTTCGATGAATATATATTGTGTTGGCTGCAAATGTGCGTGTGTGACTATATATTACCTTGAATTGCTTTCAACGAATGTCGATTTCCGTCTCATGTACAACTACACTGTATGTTTACCGAAATAAATATTCCGCGAAATTAGTTGTGTATTTGTTTGTTGCTAGGATACGTCAGTTCATTGCCAGTTCCTAACTTTCAGCGTAAGACAAACGCTTCATAACGCTTCATAGAATGACCAGTAAACGCAACTGCGACGTGATGATGTCACGTGATATAGGTGTACATGTCACGTGATACATTTGTTGATATATCTGAACATGCTAACTGCTAAACATTCAGCTGCATTACGCACAGTACGCACACGTATACGCGTTTACTAATCTTTAACATGATAGAAACGTAGCATTCTCGTCTGGCGTAGCAGTAACGTTGTCTTCTTTCTCAACAAAATACGAGTTGGCAGCACATTAGAATCATTTGCATTGCAAATGATTCTAAAGTGTTGTCAACGCACATGTTGGATGTGAAAATGGAACACAAATAAACAGCTGACGGTACACGTTCGCATCCCGTACTCTTTAAAGGGACATGCCCATTCAGTAGGCACAAACTGTTATTTATATCAGAGACATCATCTGAAAAATTTTCTCGCAAAATAAACATTCATTCAATATATATATTACCCCACGTAGTGATTGGCAGTACTATACATTTTATATCGGACGTATATTTCCACGCGGATATAAAAACATTATTAATTGCTTCTTTTGTTGCTAGTTCATGTCATATGCCAGTATAATTCCAGCACAAAAATATTTACACGATTCCCTAACATTTGATTGGCTCGTAGCAAGTCTCTATCCAAAATTTATATCCCAGTAAACTCCCACCCCGAACTACTTTCCGTAACCGTGAGGCGTAGTTAAAATAATTCTTAAGAAAACGGAAAATAAACACATTTTCTTGATGATTTTATTTCAAATGCTGGAATTATAAGGAATGAATGGCCTTTTAGTTGAATTTATCGTGGATATAAACTTGGAAAAGTCGCGGGAATATTGGACGAGGCCTTAAAAAATTACAATTTTCGAAAAAAAATCAAAACAATTGTAATTTTTTATCGCTTCGTTCAGTATTCCCGCGACTTTTCCAAGTTTATACCCCGATAAATTCCACAAAAAGGCCATTCATTCCTATAATATATTACAGGCTCACTATTTGGCAATATATATATCCACATGTATTCAATGGCGTCGGAATATTGAGATGCAATTTATATTCTACATAATATTATTTTTAAAATTGAATAATATTCAACATTAGGACTGCAATTCCGTTAATTTAGATGTCAAAACACATACAGGGAAAGTATGTTAATCATAAAAATAAAAGCCCCTATCGGGATTCGAATCCGCGCAGAACATACCAAAGCTGTAAACAATAAGTTGTAACTTATGACGAACTTGTTATGACCGTCTTAAATTTGTTTTGTGAAACCAAATAAGCAATGACTTAAGTCGGTCATAGCTTAAGTTCGAACTTATGAACAAACTAAGATTTGTTAGTGAAACGGGCCCCTGCTCTCTGTGCTCAATACGTGACATGCGCATGTGCATCTCTAGTGAAATACCCTTTTATGCTACACCGACAATTAGTCGAGCAATGTACATGTACAATGCATGCACGATTACGTAGTTCCGGGTGGAAGCTATCGGTATTTGATTTAACTACCCCCACGGATTATGGCACTTACATGTAAATTAACTTTCCGCATATGTTGAACAAAGTGTATATTTGTGGCCATTTGTCGCAACTTCATTAACATATAGTCTTTGGGCCACCAATAACCCCCCCTCCCCCCCCTGTGGTACATAACGCCACTATGATTTTCAAATTCAGTAGTCAATTGTCTGTCATTCCAGAAGGTCTGCCATTAAAAAGCCGCTGGATGAACAAATGGCGGCCATTTTCCAAGATGGCCGTCAAAAACAATTGTTTTGGTTTACAGGACTAGCTTTATCGCCTGTTAACTGGTATTAGGACCGATTTAAATTTTCTAAATCATTCTTATCTACTCCCTAATTGAATATAAAACAGTGTGTGATACATTCAAAATCAATTTCTTTTACCAAATGGCCGCAATTTTCAAAATGGCCGCCAAAAAGTGTGTTTTTGCGAAAAGTTTGCACTGTAACTGCTGTTAAGTGTTATTGGAACCGCTATTAACATTGTAACTTATACCTTGTAATGCATATCAATATGTATATCAATTATGTAATACATATTGACTTGACAGCATGATATAAATGGAGGAAATTTTCAAGATGGCCACCAAAAAGGGCGTTTTTTAATTTTTTTCAACAATTTTTCTATGTTAACAATTTTCCATGTTGATGATATGTGGCATTTGAACCACTTTTTACACCGCAAATTAATGCCATGTGATGGATATCAATATACATGACAATTGCGTAATATAATGTGTGTTTTACGCAGGGGTAGGTTTTCCATATTTGGCCCATGGCCTAATCTTATGACATATGCGACCTATGGATGTCTTGACTTACACATGTATTGAAATGTAGTCTGTTCTGGATCTAAGATATTCAATAGAAATGACACTTCATAATATAGATTGAATAGCGAACAGCATGTGCTATTATCATACTGTCACATCTGGCGTTACGCTGGTCTCAAATGTATTTCGGTACATTTTGTCAGTCAACGTCACAAATTAGCTGCCAGGTGCAGATTGAAGTCTGTTTGTAGAAAGATCTGCCAGCTTCCATGCGCCAATAAAGCAAAAAAAACTCATTTGCAACGCTTGCAAAATCGGTGACACTTACGAGTCCACAGCGAATGTCAAAGGAACTAGTAGCAGAACGGAATGTATTTGGACAGCTCGTTTCCATTGCACTCAGGAACAACATTGACATGGCTAAGGTCTTCAGTTACCCGTTAGGTCCAGTTCCATGGTCGCTTGCAACAGCTAATGGATCACCGGCAAGGACTGACAAAGCGAAATTGATGCACCAACTGGAAGGGCAGACGCATATGGTTTACAGGCCTCCGCTAGAACAGGTGAGCTACATCATTGACGGAAATGCAATTCTACATATGCAAACTGCTTTACCCAACACATTTGCAGATCTGGCAGAGAGTCTATATCACCAAATGCCGAAAGCAGAACGCGTGGATTTTGTAACAAACACGTACCATCCTCTGTCAATTAAAATCAATGAACGACAACGAAGAGGTACCACACATACCTACTTGATCAAGGGACCGCTGACAAATGTTCTACGTGACTGGAAGCAGTTCCTCTCGAACGATGTCAACAATACACAATTGTGAAAACTCCTACTTAATGAATGGATGCAAGATAAATACACACACAAGGTGAAGGGAAGAACAATTGTGTTTGTGTGTGAAACCAAATGTATCAAATTACTAGTATGTATGGCATATCAACACACACTGACGAAATAGAAGAACTGAATTCGTCACAAGAGGAAGCAGACACACGACTGGTATTGCATTGTTTGTACCATGCATCGCATTTATCGGAGAACAATACAATTGTTGTCAGATCTCCAGATACCGACGTGTTTGTACTTGACACCGGTGTCGGCAACAAACGACGACTGCTTGACATACACGGTATCATTGCTGAGGTTGGTACGCAGCTGTGTTTGGCATTGCCAGCACTTCATGCATTCACCGACTGTGACAGCACGAGTGCTTTCGTTCGTCGTGGAAAGGTGACACCGTTAAAACTACTTCAGAAGCACCCAGAATTCACTGATACAATAATGCAGTTGCATATGTCCCCTTCTGTAGAACCACAACTCTTCGAAAACCTTGAACACTTTGTGTGTGTGATGTACAGGAGTACTAGTACTAGTATTACAGACATAAACAAACTGCGCATGGAGCTATTCCTGCAAAAGTTCAGTCCCAAGTCAGGAGAGCTGCTGTCAAGTTACAATGGCGCTGATCTTAGCATTCTGCCACCATGCAGGTCATCGTTGAGAATGTATATAATGAGAGCTAATCACCAAAGCCTCATTTGGTGCAGCACTGACCAATCGAATGCATGCATACCGCCACCAAATGGCCGTGGGTGGGAGGTCATAAACGGAACACTAGAGTGCAAATGGACAGAGGGGGATTACCTGCCAACTGAATTGATAGATCTACTGGTAGAAGAAGAGGAAGAAGTGGATACGGTGGATGTTGATGAAACAAATGCCCATGAGCCTGACAGCTTACTAGATAGCATGTTTGATGCGGATGAAGCATATGACTAGGTTGCTTCTCTTAAGCCGGATTCGCTAGATATGTATCTACGATTTGAACAGCATGTTAGGATAATACCTGAGCGCTGTTGATGTCAGAAAATATCGAAGAGTTTCGTACCTGATGCCATGGATATTGACTCCGCCACAGGTGCGATGCTTCCGAACCTGATTGAAAATGAATTACTTTGTTGTAACCAACCATACGTGAATCAAGAACAACGAATGCACCGGACACATTATGTAACTGTATGTATGTCTATATATGCTGATATGAATATGCTGATATGACTGATATTGTGTACCATATTTTATTTCATCTGTTATTGTAAATATCGAAATATGTCTTACCTGGTATCGAGGCTTTCAATCCTGAGTGAAAATTAATTACCTTGTTGTATAATCATGCAAAAATCAAGAACAATGAAAGCCCTGGACACATTATGTAACTGTATGTATGTATGTCTATATATATATGTGATGCTATGTATATGTTAATGATTTCATGAACCATATTTGATGTGACGATGCAAATAATGAATAGTTTCTTACCTGATGTTGTGCGGATTGCGGATTGTCCCCGCCACAGGCGCGATGTTTCAAACCTTGATTGAAAATTAATTACCTTGTTGTATAAGCATACGCAAATCAGTATACGCATGTCTATAACTGTTGTTGTGCATTATATCGATGCTGACATTTAACATGTTCTATTTCACAATATAGCATTGATCTTGTTGTAAATATCGAATCATTTCTTGCCCGATAATGTGGGGAAATTCTCTTTTTTCTTCACACTTGCTACTATACATACTTCACTCCATGCACTTTCATCATGACAACTCACGATATTTTTGTGTATGCAATGATGCCAGTGTCATGTTGAAGTAGTTGACTATTCATATGTACCAGTTAAAAGTAAATGTAAGTGGAGACAGCTAATGAAACTCAATATGTGTAAAATGTACATTGTAGATTTAGTGGGTGGGGTAACGGTTTCAAATTCAGTTGTGGTTAACTTAGTATCATGTGCAGTAAGCATAAGAAAAACAGGAACTATAGTTTGCACATGTTTCATGAGCACATGCATGCATATTTTCCATAGTTACAATTTATAAATACCGTATGGGAAGAGATGTGTGGCAATACATGTGTTACCATTGAAATGGAGTGGGTGGGGTAATTAAATATTCAAAATATTTGCTTAAAAGGACCGGATGGTCCTAAATTCTACTTAAATGCAAAGTATTGCTATAAACATCTCTCAAAACCTGCAAAACAACAGCAGTTTCCGTGTTTAACAATATAATTTTGTCACTTTTTATTTTTACAAAAGGTGTGATATTTTAATATGGCAAAAAGTTGCTGGGTGGTATACTTCAAAATGGTGCCATACATTCATCCAGCGGGTTATAGAGCGCAGACAAGTTGCATTAAACTCGTAATTGATTGTAGTTATCAGAAAAATATGTCTGCTTATGTACCACAGGGGGGGGGGGGGGGGGGGGGGGGAGGGTTTCCATATTTGGCCCATGGCCTAATACCATATCTCGTGAATTACGTAAACTTGCATCGGGTTTCGACATATGTATGGCGGTAAATGTGTGTCACGAACACACAATTCATTATTTCTTATAAACTGCATTTATCTTATGCTAATTGTCTCAGCAACCACTCGAGCGGTAAAATACAGTTATCTCTCACAATTACCTGTTTATACTTTAGCCAAACCGATCATTCTTATCGCAATCGTCGTTTCGGAGTTATATCTAGAAAACTTACATAAATGTAAGTTTTCTCGAAATAACTCCAAAACGGCTCGTCAGAAATAACTGCATCATCAGCTACATGTAGATACACTGTGCAATGTTGTGGAATACGTGTGTGTCTTTTATTGAATCAGAATCGCGCAGCTAGTGGCGGAGATATTTAATAAAACATGAGTAATATGTTTCCATAAATAGCAGGTTCTCATAACGCGTGTTGGTCCCCATAAAATGCAACCCCTTGATCAATATCTGAATACCCGGATTAATGCGGTCTGGTGCACGTATTTTTCAATTCAATATATTTAGTAACATATAAATTTAGCAACACATTTACATGTACATGCATATTATTCTACAACAGAATTCTGCCATGTTGCATTCACCCTTTCAACCCTAAGTAACTGGAATGGACTGTGATATGCTAATGTTCCGACCAATCCAATGGTCACAAAATGATTTTCAGATTCGTCCATTTATGAAAAGAGTGTGTTTTTTTTCTAAGAAATATTAACATTACTTTCAAAAAGTGCAGATCCTGATGAGACGGCTCGTTACGAGCCGGCTCATCTGGATCTGCACTTTTTGCATAAACCGCTATAGTGGGATTTCGGGTTCAAAGGGTTAAAATACTGTATTTAACACTTTTACCCCTAAATAACTTTTGATATTTAAAATTTCCGACGGCTCCAATCGTCAGAATGATTTTCAGACCAGCATAAATGTAAATTACTTGCAAAATAGGCAGATCCTGATGAGACGGCTCGTCACGAGTCGACTCATCTGGATCTACACTGTTTGCATACACCGCTATAGAGGTCTGTAGTGTTGAATAGGTTACTTAGTAATGCAAACGTTTGATTACAGACATAATTTTTTAATACAGAATACATTTACTGACGACATGTCTGGATATAAAAGATGTAGAAGAGATATACATGTAAGCTTAGTGTATGTTGGATATACATGTACATGTAAGCTTAGTGTCTGTTCAACATGTACGTATACTCCGCAGATGCATTATGTGAAATTACCGCATTAAATAGCAATACATGTATTATCAAACAACTGTCTAACTAATGAATGTGTTGCCCTAATGAAACATGTTGTATTGAGTGCAAGTCTGTCAAATATATATTGCCAACAACATATTTCCTATGGGATTTTAACACGCACGGTAGATAAAAGTAGATTTTTAATGAAAACATAAATACAACATTTCTGGACAGATTTTTAAAATTTAACAGCTGTTTTTTTTATTAGGTTATTTTCGAGCTATATAGCAATTTTCGGTGTCAGTTTGAACTGTATTTCACACCTGGTAGTCCGTCTCCTGTTTGGCCGGCACATCTATTTCATTTAGAAATAAGTTATAAAGACAGACAAAATAACTATTTTCTGTGTGTATTAAAATAATAGTGTAATAGTTAATGTAAAGAAGACCGCTACAGACACACGTTACGTGATCGGTACATCTTCAATGCATGATGCGGCGGTTATAAAATAAATACCTGCTGATATACTATGCCATCTGTATGTTGATAGGCCGTTAAACCCCAACAAACAAACAAACTAACAAATATGGCAGCAAATCTAATACAATATTTGTCACTATATATTATTGAAAGGTATGCATCTATATAATTATATTATATATTATTTCCGCATCACAACCACCATCATCATCATCATCATCATCGTCATCGCCATCATCATCATTATCATCATCACGTCAGCATCATCATCATCATTATTACTATTAGCATCCCCATTACCTCATCATATATTTCATATCCATCGTATTATATATTACCATTCATCCAATTCATCACCATTTCATCATAAATCATATTATTATTAGATCACCACCACCACTTATCTTAACATTTACCATTCATCCTCACCATCATCATTCATCATCACCCTTCATCATCATCACATCAACAATCCCATATCAAAAAAAAAACATCACATCACATCTACATCACCATCATCATCACATCATCTTCATCATCATCACACCATCATCATCACAATCACCATCATCATCACCATCATCATCACCATCATCTCCCACCATCATCATCCATCATCATCACATCTCAAACCTCAACCATCAACCATCATCATCACCCATCGTCATCACCATCATCATCATCACCATCAACCATAATCATCACCATCACATCACCATCATATCCACCATCATCATCATCATCATCACATCATCATCACCATCATCATCACCATCATCATCATCATCATCACCATCATCATCGTCAGCATCATCATCATCACCATCATCATCATCATCATCATCATCATCAAAATATTATTAGCATCACCACCACCACCTTCATCATCCTCATCATGGTTTGTTTTCATCATCTTGCTAATAGAGCCTGTACTTACATATGTAAGGCTGTTGAACATTGTACTATCAATGTAGACACATGTCTGATGAATCATATTGCATAATAATACAAGCATAATTTGCACCAACGATTGACTATTTGCATAATAATACAAGCATAATTTGCACCAACGATTGACAATTTGCATAATAATACAAGCATAATTTGCACCAACGATTGACAATTTGCATAATAATACAAGCATAATTTGCACCAACGATTGACTATTTGCATAATAATACAACATAATTTGCACCAACGATTGACTATTTGCATAATAATACAAGCATAATTTGCACCAACGATTGACAATTTGCATAAGCATAATTTGCACCAACGATTGACAATTTGCATAATAATACAAGCATAATTTGCACCAACGATTGACATTTGCTATAATACAAGCATAATTTCACCAACGATTGACTATTTGCATAATAATACAAGCATAATTTGCACCAACGATTGACAATTTGCATAATAATACAAGCATAATTTGCACCAACGATTGACAATTTGCATAATAATACAAGCATAATTTGCACCAACGATTGACAATTTGCATATTAATACAAGCATAATTTGCACCAACGATTGACAATGTTTTCAATACTTGTATCTACATGCACATAAGACAATACATGCAATCCACATTAAGTGTTTTTCACACACTATACTCTATGAGACGTTTGGTCATGTTTGTTTTAGGTGGGGATATATCCCCACCTAAAACAAACATGACCAAACGTCTCATAGCGTATAGTGTGTGAAAAACACCAATTCACATAGTTCCACAACGGGGAGATAGGGTGGATGGAAGGAGTGAAACATCTCGAGAGACACAAATAAACCTGCTGAACTATCCACCAACAACGTAAAAGGAAGCACGGTCAGATCAGCCAATCAAAATACAGCCCTCTGACGGCCCTGTGTGTGTCATATCAAAGAATACGAGTACAAAACCCTCGCTACAATATCGAAATGCTGAAAACTGTCCTGCCTACAATAATTGAGAATAGTAACACATTAAAGGCACAACGCCATGTCATATTAAACAATATTAAAGGCACACCCTCTGAAGTTGGATTAAATACATCCAAAACTATGGAAATAAAAAACTGGATAAATTCATAAATAAAACTTGCTATTAAAATAGCATTCATTTATGCAATGTCGGACAACTTATTCAGGTACAAACTCACATGGCTAGTCTCCAATTAGGTATTCTTTGTTTCTAAAGACCTCACTGACGCTATTATTTTAGAAATACATGTCTATATGATCTCAATTCTACTCATATTAATGGGTGTGTACCCATGTATTAGGAAATAGTATGCATTGGGGCGTGGGATAAAAAGAGGATGATTTAATATATGATATTTATTAAACAAGTATACTGATTTCACAAGCTATGCCGAGTTTCTTATTAAACCAGTCAACGAGTTTAATAAATATCATATTAAATCAACACATAATAGTGATGCTAAATTCTCTTCATTTCATAAGCAGATCATCATAATGTGAAGCTCGCTAATTACCAAACATGTTTTCTGTAGCGGGCTCATTTGCATATTTATATTGCAAGTTACAATTGTTTATGCATGATTTTATTGCAATGTACACTATAATATTACACTGTGAAATGCAATTTTATGCAATAAATAACTTATATGACGGTGGTCCTCAAGTGTTGGCAATACTTGCCATCAAACACTTTGATTTCCAGCGTCTGAACTGTAGCACAGCTCATACTCAGCCAGTCAAGTTGCTTCACTTAATAAAGCACACTATTCGAGTATTTAAGGAACACAACCATAGGCTGTTGCGTCTACTGGGGTGACAATACATTTTGTCTGTTTAAAGTGCGTGGAGTATGAAGGACTCATCGCAAACTTTAAAGCAGACCAAACGTACTGTGAAACCACAGTAAACGCAACATCGCATGGTTTGATTACTTATATGTACACAGCAGTTTCTGAGATTCAACAATTTAAATAAGAAAATATGGCGCGAACATTAAGAATACTATTGTTTTACGTCATTTTGTCTCAATTGCTGGAACAGCAACGTTGCCGGTCAATAGCGTGACGTTATTGACAACGACGATTAACGTCATGTACTATTATGACGTCAAACAAACATTAACGAATTAACAACGCGCGACGTCATGTTGGGCTAATGTAATGTACTGGAATATAAACGTTGCGTCATTACACTGACGTCATTCGGTAACGTCACGTGACGTCATCAAACCAATGGAATGTCACTTTTCACTTCGTTGTAACCCGAATGTTATGTAGGAAACGAGGCTATGCTACAGAAAAGGTGTTGGGTGATCAATCAACTTCCAGTCATGATGTTGTGCTTAGGCAATACATATACTATCACATTTGTGTTTAAGTAATATGATACATGTATTCGTTGGCTGACTTCATAACACACTCGTTATAACCTCGTTTCTTATGAAATCAGTAAACTCATTTAAGGTAAATGGCTGTGATTGGAGAAATGGGGCTTAATGGATTGTTGCACCACTGGCTGGCACACTCAGTGTGACTACTCTGTATATGTGGCTGTGACCGGAGAAATGGGGCTTATGGGATTGTTGGTTCCCTGGCTGGCACACTCAGTCTGACAAGTGTGTATATGTGGCTGTGACTGGAGAAATGGGGCATATGAGACTGTTGGACCCCTGGCTGGCACACTCAGTCTGACTAGTCTATATATGTGGCTGTGACTGGAGAAATGGGGCTTATGGGACTGTTGGACCCCTGGCTGGCACACTCAGTCTGACTAGTCTGTATATGTGGCTGTGACTGGAGAAATGGGGCTTATGGGATTGTTGGACCCCTGGCTGGCACACTCAGTCTGACTAGTCTATATATGTGGCTGTGACTGGAGAAATGGGGCTTATGGGATTGTTGGACCCCTGGCTGGCACATTCAGTCTGACTAGTCTGTATATGTGGCTGTGACTGCAGAAATGGGGCTTATGAGATTGTTGGACCCCTGGCTGACACACTCAGTCTGACTAGTCTATATATGTGACTTTGACTGCAGAAATTGGGCTTATGTTGCTTTTTTAGTGACCAATTTAGATCCAGATCAGCATGTGCATACGCACGGTCTGATCAGGATCTGCACCGTTCGCCATTCCATCGATGAAATACAGTCATGCTTCTAGCAAGGAACATAGATGGTTATTACGATACAGGAGCATGTTATATGACCAAGCTCACAAATCCCATAAGCCCAATCTTTCCAGTCACAGTCACATATCTATATATAATTCCCGAAGGTGGTTACAACGTTTTCCAACACTATTATTGCTCCATTAACGTAATAAGGTAACAAACAAATGGTGTCCGTATACTAATAACTGTAAGTATTCGGAAACCATTTGCTTTGTTTCCCAGAATAAATTTACAGTGGAACCTCTCCAAACCGGACACCCTGGGATTTCCCCAGGGTGTCCGGTTTAGAGATGTTCCACTGTAGCTCAGACATGTGAGCGTGTCATGACTGATGACACACTGTATTTTTTTGCAATCATGAAAAGTCATTGTAATCAGAGCGAAATACACCTAAGTTAAACATCCATATTTTCTCGAGTGTCCGGTTTAGAGGGGTTCCACTGTATTATTGTGGGTATGTAGACAACTAGTATTTCCGCCAAGTTAGCAGGTTCGAAGTGGCATATTTGCTGCCAATGTCGCTTCTCATGGAGGAAATACATTGATATGTGGCTGTAACTGAAGAAAGGGGGCAAATGCGATTTGAGACTATAGTGTAGCTCCTGATCAAATAGCACACTCCTGCAGCCATATAGCGATCAGTATTGCTTATTACAAGTATGTTACAAGTATGGCGAACAGTGCATATCCTGATCAGAGTGTGTGGATACACAGGCTGATCTGGATCTTCACTAGTCGCAAAGCCAATTAGACCCATTTCTCCAGTCACAGCCATATATACGAAATGATAACAAATTTTGTCACTAATCTACCAGTTCTAAAAATTACCAGTGCCCGCTATTCAGATAAAATAATTTAGTAATATTTATTTTCTTAATAGTGACTCGCGGTGGTATCAGATTATTTTCATATGCAAATGAGACATGCTATTTCTTAATTATATATCCTAATTAAATGCGTTACCTGAAAACAATACTATTTTCGACAGATTAGATATGATCATTGCACATCAACAAATAAATACAGAGAATAAATAATAATGTCCATTAACATTTTAAGGAAAAACGGTTATCGCCCCTGATATCAGTGTGGAAGTTTTCGTCTGATATAAAGTGTATAATAATGCCAATCATTACGTGGGGTAATGGTAAATGAATGTGTATTTTGCCAGAAAATATCATGTCTACAGAATATACAAAACTATCTGTGTCCCTATATTATAACCGTAGTGCATGTGTACTTACTGCGTGTGCTCCTTTAAACTGTGACTTACATTTTATTTGTTCAGTACATACATGTATCATGTACAGACACATGTATGTCACTGGCCAGACAGACATTGGTCAAACTGTGCGTAAAAACAATTTTACATATGTACATATTCAAAAAATATAAACACCGCACATTTTCAAGCCGTTTACGTGCATTAATGGTGGATGTGACAGGATATGGGTTTGCTACTCGTGTAGATCCAGATCAGCCTGTGCATTCGCACAGTCTGATCAGAATCTACACAGTTTTTGAACGCGAACTAATATAAATACTAATATAATCCGTGGGATTTCTCTTTGGTACTTTCTATGCATTATGAATTTATTCCATGTAAGAATCGTTTGTCAGATCAGAGATCTTATAATACGATTAATAAACTAACACAGAGAAAATTGCAAACACTATAAACTACTGTCTGTTCCACGTTGTTGTGTCGCCGAACTTTTGGCTTTTAAACACATTAAATCTATACACTATTTTAATGTAAATACTTTTCTGTCAATAACAAAAAAGTCACCCTCCAAAAATGTTTTTATTTGATGATTATTTTATTGTGAAAACACAATTTTCCTATGGGAATTTAACATGGGGCAAAAGAAACTGAATGAGCTGCAGGAAGAGTCGATACAATTCGGAAATTGACTCCGAAACCTGTCTAGATAGGTTGGAAATGATGAAACTAATACAACAAAAGTTGGATTTTGAAAATCGGTCGACTATTTCTTAAATTAGAAACATTTCCTCACGCTAAATTTAACATGAGGAAATTCTCTTTTTCGTAATAAAATCAATATTGGACTAATTTCATTCTTAAATTTTGATAACATTTAATACTATCAAATTGTTTTATTGTTTTTGCATTGTTTATATAGCCGTAGACTTTAGGCAGGTTTCGTGAAACAGACACTACATAGAACTATTTTGCAATACTTGACTATATTATCGAACGAGCATAGCTCGTTCGATAATATAGTCAAGTATTGCAAAATAGTAGGGTCTGTTACACCTTGTGACTCATGGCGTTGTGGAATTTTGCTTTAGTAAGTAACTTCTTCAGGTTTTTCGGCAGTTTTTCTACTTTTTATAAATTTATATTTATAAACTATTCTTTCTATACGTTCATCTCGCTTACATGTAAAGGTACATGCCCACCCAGTAGGTTATACTTTAGGTAGACATGTTATACTTTATGTAGACATGTTGTTATTCTTTAGGTATACATGTTATACTTTAGGTAGACATGTTATACTTTAGGTAGACATGTTATACTTTAGGTAGACATGTTATACTTTAGGTATACTTTAGGTACACATGTTATACTTTAGGTAGACATTTAATTTTGTATATTCTGTAGATATGACATTTTCTGGAAAAGTAAACATTCATCCACCATTACCCCACTTATTGATTGGCATTATTATACATTTTATAGCCGACGTAAATTTCCACACTGTTGTCAGGGGCGATACAAGTGTTTCCTTAAAATGTTAACGGACATTACTATGTATTCTCTATATTTATTTGTTGGTGGGCAATATTTACTTTACAATCTGTCGAAAATATTATTTTTTTCATGTGACACATTTAATTAGAATAAATAATTACAAAATATCATGCCTCCTTTGCATATGAAAATAGCCTGATACCACCGCGCATCACTATCATTAAAATAAATATTACTAAATGATTATATATGTATAGCGGGCACTTGTAATTTTTAGAACTGGTGGAATAGTGACACAATTATTCACTAATTTATTGCCTATAAAGAACATTTTGTGCCTACCTTTAAGAATTCGTAAATTTTGTTTGATGATGCCAAATATTTCAGGATTATGATTTCATATTTGCCTGAATGATTTGTAAACGTATTGGCTCAAGCCCGGGTTAGATGAATTAGTGTGCATTTGTCTTGGCAGACATTGCTAGAATGTTAATATGCAATACAACTATTACATTGTCACATGCACGGTGGGAAGTGTGCGTCACGCGCACGTGTTATTTAAACCCGCTTCGACCGACGTTTTCCAAAATACCTCGACATCATTTACGGAAACTATCGTAACTATTGTTTATATGAGACATCGCACATCTTCTTAGGTTCACAATCATATGGCTTATCTCAGATATGTAGACATCCCGCAGTTATTTCGGGAAAACGTGCATGAGTTTTCTCGAAATAACTTCGCAACCTGCGCCAGCTGTGAGTGTGACGTCATCTACTTGAGGATACAACTTATTTTACCGGAGTGTCAACGGTAAGATATTCAGGAAAATATGCGTCGATTGGCGCCTATATAGCAAGTGTTCTTGATGTTCATTGACCTCCGTGACACATATTTCAATCACTGAGTTCACACGTATGTAGGAGCAACATTAACTATTGGTTTATGTGTGTTCGGATCTCTTTGTAAATCTATCTTACTAAGATGAACTTATTGTACCTGTGTACGAGCTATTGAATATTGGGCAGTGTATGCCGCATGCATCAAAACGGTGGACCATCATCATCATCAAAATCATCATCATCATCATCATCATCATCATCATCATCATCATCATCATCATCATCATCATCATCATCATCATCATCATCATTATCATTATCATCATCATCATCATATGTGTTTTCCTGTTGACTTCCAATGATATTTATCAACCAAAAGCATATTTTATTTGATAAAATTCCAATGAATTTGTGTCTTTTTCACTGACTGACGCTATTGTTTTAGAAATATGTATACATACATATTAATGGGTGTGTACCCGTAGTATTAGGAAATAGTATGCATTTGGGCGTGGGATAAACAGAGGATCTTACATGTACATGAGTCATCATTTAATACGATATTTGTATAACAAACGAGTTATCCGATTTCTGCCGACTTTCTTATCAAATCAGTCAACAAGTTTAATAATTGTCATATTAAATCAACAGAAATGTTAGATTTTCTTTATTGCATAAGTAGATCATCATAATTTGAATATCGCTAATAACCGAACATGTGTTCTGTAGCAGGCTCATTTGCATATGTATTCATCTTACAATAGTGTATCATGATTGTATTACACAGTATTATTACACTGTGAAAACTCGTTGTATGCAATAAATAACTGGTATGACGGTTGTCTTCAAATGTTGGAAATACTTGCCATCAAACCCAGCCATACTATATCACACTCCGATAAGCTGATGGGTGATATAGGAGGCCTCACATTATAGGTTACCATACCTGCATAGATTCTCCTATATTTGGCGCACACTTTTGGAGCCTGAATAAATGCAACGTTTATCAATATTCTGAAATATATACCAGATCGACGACCATCGGCCTGCTTCTTTACTGGGTTATATATCCCGGGAATGGAATGTGTTCGAGCCAATTCCCACCCTTAAATATAAGCCGAAACAACAATTTGATTGCCTGCGCCTGAACTGTAGCACAGCTCAGGCCCAGCCAGTCAAGTTGCTTGATTTAAAGCACACTATTCGAGTATTTAAGAAACAAACCATTGGCTGTTGAAATGGGCGTTTTCATTATAATTCCAGCACAAATATATTTACACGATTCCTTAACATTTGATTGGCCCGTAGCAAGTCCGTGTCCAAAATTTATATCCAAGTAAACTCCCACGCCGAACTACTTTCTACAGGTGCGCTGTCAGTGCTGTCAATGTAAACAAATGGCTGCCGTCTGTCAAAATAAACACATTTTCTTGATGAATTTATTTAAAATGCTGGAATTATAAGGAATGAATGGCCTTTTTGCGGAATACTGGACGAGGCCTTCCGGCCTTCGTCCAGTATTCCCGCGACTTTTCCAAGTTTATACCCCGATAAATTCCACAAAAAGGCCATTCATTCCTCTAATGAATTTAAGGACAGTGTAAATATTTTGAAATAAAGAAAGTGAAACATATCGACAAGATTAGCGCAGGCGGTGGTGTATTTATCATTGGGCCGGATCTCTATAAATACAGCAAAGTAAGTCCTAAACATTTCACGAACACAACACAAGATAGTGATAATATATAAATGTTTATTAATCACAGTATTTCTTGATTCACAAGTGTCAGTTTTTACAAATAAACACGTTCGTTACATCAAAAAAGTAAACAATACATCAAACGCCTACAGACTCCTGGTAACTAAATGCAGTGCCCTGTCCTTGCAACTTGGTACATATGTCTCCTACGAAAACATGTTCTACCTAACGATTCAGTGGATAAGGGTTACCGTAACGTATTGTTAAAGATAAATGTTAGACTGTGTCAATGCATTTATAGGCGAGTAATAGTGTGATGTCAAACAAACATATTCGTTTATATAGCCAACTATTAATTATATAAACGCCTGTCGTTTCTTTCAAACATCGTTTTTGCTATGGTGTTCATTGTTTTAATGATGTTTTCGTTGGTTTATGCGTGACACGTTTAAGCCGACGAAAATGTTGTTTTCTAATTAAAAAAATGAAGACAATATCAAAACGATGTGTAAGCGATATGCAATCGTTCGTTTGTTGAGCAAGGAAGACATTCGGGTTGTACTTGTATTGTATGCATTAGCGGAAATATTAACTGCAACAAGTGATGTTTAAATGCATAACTCAAGTTAACCTTGGCTTCATATCAATTAAACGTGAGTATAGTATATAATAAAACAACACTAACTATTGGATTATAAAAATAGAACAACATACCTGTTTATGAGTACACTAGGCGGCCGGCGAATACCCACGTGTATTTCAATCCAGTTGCCGTTTCATACCGATATTCGACAATTAATGTGCAAATCCATAATAAACGCAAATAAAATCTGTCACTGACCATCGGGCAGCGTACATTCATTATCAGCCGTATGCATATATATATATAATATACACATGTCCGTAAACATGTACCAGACAAGTCACGTGGTTGTGTACTACCAGAGATACTACCAGAGCCGGAGCCATATTTAATGAATATCATACACCGGGTACTCAGCCTATGGCCGCCTACTCTCACATAAGACATTGATATATCAACAAGTGTTGGTCGCGATTAACGGAACTAGTGGTCAAAATATTTCCACAATTTCTTTGAAATCTACACTGATATCTACTAATTAAATGCCACGTAACTGTCAATATTAATATAATTACGCATTGTTTATTTACTGCGATACATGTAGCGCTGTATATTTTATTTAATCGATACACTTGATGTTTTAGATCCACTCAAACTATTGATGTAAATCAGATTTAGTTATAAATGTCTGCGTATCGGTTGCTGTATGATATGAATGTGTATGGCTATTGTGAGTTCCTAACTTTCAGCGTAAGACAAGAGTCATAAAGCATCATAGAAGGACCAGACAATACGACTGCGAGATGGACATGTCACGTGGCTCAGTTGTACATGCCATGTGATTCACTCGTTGATATATCTGTACATGCTAACCAGTATTCAATCAGTTGTCAAACGCAACCAAATGTATGCACGTCAGTTTACGCTATTTCATCCAAAATGAGGTAAAATGGTCAGGGTTTAGATTAACATTGCAATAACCAAAGTATACATTGCGAAACTTATGTTATTTCAAAATGAAAACAGCGGTCGTAGACAATTCAAATAAAAATGTGACCAGTAATATGTTTCAATACCGACAGAACGTCAGCATTTTCGCCGTTTATATGTTGCAGAAGTGACGCGACTTGTTTTGCATTTTACAAGTGATTGGATAATCTGAGCATGTACATGTATGTCTATCGTAGTCCTGGGATGCCATCCAATGAATGACATTCCATAACACTACCGTGACTACCTTTCACTGGAACAGAGGACCATCCGTAGTTTCAATAACAACGTACAAGTAATTAAAGAGGTCGGTGGGAGCTCAAAGGAACGTCCGCTGACGGCTTCAATTGATGGTACATACTCACAGAGAGAAATCGACCTGATTGCAGGTGTGCGTTTCTTTATTTATGAACAAAAAAAACAGGCCAATTTCGCCTCTACTCGAGTATTGGTTTGAATATAGCTTTCTTATTTGTCAAGCTATTCGAGAAATGCGGAACAGTGTGCAGAATCCGCGACAGTCGGTCGTTTGCTGATCTTTCCAGCTAGTGTGTGTTACACGTTTTGCTGCAGACGAACCTTTGGCTGGAAAACACATTAAATACTAAATATTTAAATGTAAGTACTTTTTCATCAATAACAAAAACGTCACCCTGCCCAAAAATAAGGATTTATCGAAATTCCGTCAAATATTTATGTTATTGCAGACATTTATTTTTGTACGAAAAATTACTTAAATGTAAATATTTTTTGTTTAGATTTAAAATGTTTGATAGTCAAAAGTTCGTCACGAGAAAAACATGGAACAGACAGTAGTTGGCGAAATTGGCCCGTGTTTGCTGTTCATATATCCAAAACAAGCACCTGCATACGGGTGAGTCTCCATTGTATTTGACTCTCGATTGATGACATAATATATGTAAGCATATATTGACGTAGGTAAGTATGATCACCTGGCTTCCTATGAGAGTGTCAGCAGATTATATGTGGTTTATACAGCACGACGTGGTTTCTGAAAAAAAATTACGTGACTTTTGAAGAAATTATCACAATACAATTAGGTTTGCAAAATATGTTATACTGGTCAGTAAAATGGCTATTATTTTATGAAATGCTATGAAGCCACAAATGGTGCGTTTCGCTAAAATAGGTAATTCGCTGTTCATATATAGACGAAACGGCATATATTGAATCTATGACTCATCATCTGAGACACAGTGTCTTTACTTGCGAGTATCACGTTACTTATGACGTCATTACTGTTTGGCACAATGTAGTCGAATACACTACTGTCTGTTTCACGTTAACCTGCCCAACTTTTACACCTATTTAAACTCCCTAAAACTCTTATTTTTTGGCATAAAATCATTTTTCAGCAAAATTTAGCAATGAGCCATCTTTTTATTTTTTGAAATTCGGTCCTATAATGAAGTAATAGCCATAAATCAAGAATTGAATGCAGGGTTGCAATGTTAAAATGTCACGTGCGATCAGATTTTCAACATTTTTCTAGCATCGAACTGCTTGCTGGATTTCATCATTAAAAAAAAGACACTAACCTTGTATTTATGAGAGCAAATCTTGCCAGGCTGAAAAATAAATGAATAGAGCCTCCTTTTCTCGGTGTTCGTACAAGAATTCCAGAAGAAAATGCCGAGAATTTGGTCAAAATACAACATGATGTCATCATCATCTGCTACAGCTTTCGTATCTATTGACAACGCCAAGCTGAGGTTGGCACGCTGTTCCTACCACACAAAATTGCATATATCCTCGCACATCGACACCGGTGTAAATCTACATTCTCTAATGGTATGACTTGGGAACACAATATAAACGTCATTTCCGGCGGAAGTATTCAGTCACTTCCTGTGAGCCAGTTTCTTTGCCGGACGAATTTCCGGCGGACAACTTGGTTTACTAAATGCTGATTGGTTGGTGAAGGTCACGAGTTTAATCGAATCAAATTCGTTAGCATTCACAATTTACAATACATTAGGACGTATTAGCAATAGTATCAGATCGACTTGGAACCTTATGGATGAATGATATTCGCTAAATATATGAAGATTAAATGATTATGATATATTTTAATGCAAATTGTTTAAGTTATATGCCAGAAAATGATGTTAATAAACAAATTTATTAAGAATTTGTGTTCTGTTCGCAATAATAGTTGTTGTTGTTGTTTACCGGAAGTGATTATTGCAACAGTAGTTTCTTGTTTTATTGTCAACAACTAAAATTCGGTGAAATGAATTTATAAGGCAAAAGCCCATCCATGACTGTTTAATCGAAATAACTTTATTATTAGACGGATTTTCTTGAAATAAAAAGTAGGCTCATTTCTAAAAAATAGTTTTACATTGTTTTATATAAAAAAATAAGCAGATTGGTGTGTTTTTATAGCAATAAATCTTGTGCAGCATTTCGTGGAACAGACAATAGGCCTCCGCGGAACTATATCAAAAATATTACTTCAGATAACGACCGTCCGTCTGCTCCAATGAACGGGTTAATCCCGACAAAGCTGAAAACAAATATTATCGTCTGCTGTTTTTGTGTAATTGTTCTTTACCCATGAAAGACAATAGTTCGGCCAGTACATTTAATCTACATTATTCTAATGTAATGAAAAAGGAACAACATATTTTCATTACGACACAAAATGAAGAAGAAACAACAGCAGACGAAAACATTTATTTCATCGGTCTTGTCAGGATCGAGCTAGTACGGCCTACATAAACTTTGCCGTCAACGCCGTAATTATGAAAATCAGGCTGCTGACGAGTCCGCTGATGCCGTTGGTACATTCCTGTGTGGTGGCTCCGTCCGCCATCCGCGTAATGGTGACTGAAATAGACCCGGTAGCGGGTGCCGCACCATTATCCACCGCCTGTATCACAAGGGTGTATGTTGCGCTCGCCAGGGTTTTCGCCGTGACAAGAATGCCGCTGGTCAGGGTCTTCGAAAAATCTAAGTTGGTGTCCCCGGCTGTTGAAAAGTAAAACTGCGATATTAAATGGCTATAAAATATAGTCGGAAAAGAAAGGACACTGAGCCTCCTATTAGTATGTGATGCAACATATTAAAAAATGTGACTGTATAATTGAAGATTTATATTGAATTTCCTAACTAAATTCAGTTGTACATACGTCGTCTGAAAAAAACAAGCAGGAAGTTGTAAAAAGAACTGTTTCTATTGCATAAAATGGGCAATAACACAGTGTAATAAATATGCAAATGAGCCCGCTACAGAAAACATGTTTAAAAACATCAATACAGCTTCAAATTATGATGATGTGATTATCCAATAAAAATAACATAACACTTTGGTTGATTTAATAAGATATTTATTAAGCTCGATGACTGATGTCATACAAACTCGGAATAGCCTCGTTTCTTATGAAATCAGTAAACTCGTTTAATAAATATCATATTAAATCATTACTCCTGTAAGATCCTCTATATAATACATACACATATTAGTTAGCGTTGCGAAGGCTAATATGTCAATCGACGGGTACGGAATTATTTGTGGCTGTGACTGTAGACATGGGGCTTATGGGTTTTGACCAGTGTACCTCCGGAACAACCTATGTGCCCGCACAGTCTGATCAGGATCTTCACTGTTTGACATTCTATCAATAAAACGCCAACCATACTTCTAACAAGCAATATAGTTCGTTCCCATGCTACAGGAGTGTGATTAGGAGCTGCATTATCACAAATCCCATAAGCCCCATTTCTCCAGTCACAGCCACAGTGTACCTTGGCGTCAAACAACACTTACTCCCCGTACCAGAAAGAAATGTAATTTGTAAATTGTGTTTATCACATTATTCAAATTCGCTTAATAGGCACAATTACCGGCAATACCATTATTCAACCACGTTATTAAGCTCTGACTCCAATTTCCTTTCATAACAATCAACTATAGGGCGTGGTTCAATTTTTATATGTTTTTATAAACGCTAGATAAATGTACTTATTCTATATTTATCTCCTTGAATTTATTCTCACATTTAAACTTTATTTCTGTATGCATGCATAGTAGATCTTACATGAGTGATGGTTTAATATGAACTTTATTTTAATTAAGCAAGTTTACTGATTTCATAAGACATTTAGTCAGCTAATTTAATAAATATCACATCATATAAAATCAACATCAAATGTTATATTTGATTTATTACATCAACTCATCATCATAATCAGTAGCCTATTTCATCAACATTGCAAAGTATACTTTAGTAGCAAAGTATACTTTGAGGGAGAAATTTTCAATTTTATGATAAATTTATTAATTTTTATTATACTGAATTTATTACATTATCACAGCCAGTTTGGCTGTGATAATGTAATAAATTCGGTATAATAATTCTGCATACTTTTAGTCATTAAATATATGCATTTGTTAGTTCTATATGAAATAATGCATTTCAGGAAAAATAAATGATTACTCCCTCAAAGTATACTTTGCTAGTAAAGTATACTTTGCAATGTTGATTAAATAGGCTACTGGAGCGGTATTGATTAAATGTATCTAACATGTTTTCTGTAGCGGACATTTGCATATTTATTACACTAGTCAGTGTACATGTATTATGATTTTTATTAAACTGTGAAATTCAATTTTATGTAATAAACTATAGTATTCGACAAATAACAATTAGTTAATGCGACTTCATGTAACAAAATGTACGTACCTGCAATAGTATAGGTAATGGTAGATCCCATTTTAGATGTAATGTCTTAAAAAAACAAAAGTTCTTCGGTAGTAAAACGTTGAACAGACAGTAATATCTATAATGGAAATGTTTCCCATGTTCTACACGGTTTCTAAAAACCTTGTAAATAATGTATGCGTTCAGCGGATTTTTTTTTCAGACATTTAATAAAATTGTATACAAGTAGCATTGACATATCGATTAGTGAATGCGACTTGATGTACGTACATGCAATGGCATAGCTGGTAATCGCACTTCCGACGGTTCCGGCGGACGCTGTGTACGTGCCGACGGTTGTCCCTAGAAATATAGATTTAAAGAGGAAAATGAACAGTCAAATTATAAATCCGAACTGAAATACGAATCTATTATTATAATCATCCATGTACCATCCATTTACCCCATTCACCCCTAAGTACTGGAATGTATTTTGATATGTTAATTTTGCAACCAACCCAATCATCACAAAATGATTGTCAGACAAGTCGATTTATGAAATGGGGATATGTTCCGTTCAGAAGTATATGAAAATTACTTTAAAAAATGCAGATCCTGATGAGACGGCTTTTTACGAGCAGGTTCACCTTGATATGCACTGTTGCCATAAACCGTTATTATAGCGGACTTTCTGGTTCAAAGGGTTAAAGGGGAAATGTACAGTCAAATTATAAATCCGAACTAAAATACAAATATATACTGAGCAAAACTAGAAACGTCCCTCCATGTTTAAGGAAAGATTCATCAAAAACCAAAAGGGTTACTTTTAAAAATCAAAATGAAAAAACAAGTTCATTCATTTCTGTATCAAAGCCAATAAATTGCATTTGAATATCTCGTTAAATATTCGAGAGATAACCGGCCAAGGGCGGTAGGGGTCAAAATCAAAAATCACAAAAACTCAGAAATGTGTTACTTAATGTTTAGAGATGGAATTTCAATAAGTAATGTGGCAAATTCAGTAAATCTCGTTAGTACCGAGTGTGGCCACCATTTGCATGAATTAATGCATGCAATGATCCTACGCCGCATCGACGTGACGTAACGCAATACCAGTGCGTTGGGCAAATTCCTCCATTCCCGTTGTAACGCCCGTGTAAGATCGCGAACATTGTCAATCTGATGGTTAGCTCGTGCTTTGCGGCCCAGCTCATCCCATATGTGCTCAATGGGATTGAGATCCGGGGAGACCGCGGGCCATGGCATGACGTTGACGTTGTTTTGCTGTAAGTATTGAGTGGTGACCCTGGCTACGTGAGGGCGGGCATTGTCGTGCATCAATGTCACACCAGGACCATGCTGACGGATAAATGGTAACGTTGTGCATTGATGTTGCCCTGTACAACAACCAAATCTGTCTTCCGGTTTCCCATGATCCCACCCCAGACCATTACGCTCCCTCCCCCAAACCTGTTCTTCTCAACAATGCAACAATCGGTGAATCTTTCATTTTTACGCCTGTATACCCGTAATCTTCCGTCAGCATGACTAACTGTGAACCGAGATTCATCGGTGAACAAAACTCGGTTCCAGTCAGCCCTTCTCCAGTTCAGATGACGTCGCGCCCATAACAGTCTGGCAGCACGGTGACGTTGGGTCATTATCTGACCAGTGTACGGGCGGCGTGCCCGGATTGGTTGGGCGTTACGACGTAACCGGTTGCGAATGGTCTGCCCTGAGACACCGTATCGCCTAGCAGTGACTGTGGCTGCCAATCGACGTTGACGTAAGTGCGTCAACGTAATGTAACGATCGGCTCTAGCCGTCGTTACACGAGGCCTACCAGGTCGCTGCCGGTCGTGAACAGCCCCAGTCTGCTGGTACCGGGCTGCAAGACGATCAACCGTCTTCCGACAGCAACCAAACCGAGGCGCGACCGCCCTGGCGGCCATCCCACCCGCAAGCATCCCAATTGCCTGATTTCGCTCGTTTTCGGAAAGCCGTGGCATATCGAAAACAGTGAAAAATTAAAAGTTTTTTAATTTTCCGAATAGCCCCTATCGCATGAATGGTACGACATGAACTGAATCACCTTATCGATGACAAGTATAGCGTGCACGTGCAAAAAGTGGAAATCAACGTTCCGGTCACTGGCCGCTATGTAAACCGTGTGTATCGGCTAAACTCTACACGATCGTATTCTGAACATCGCCACGTTTTAAAATACATGTACTTTGAACATGTGGTAACATAGAAAGAGCTACACCGGCTATAAAACAGGGACGTTTCTAGTTTTGTTGAGTATATTATTATAATCAGCCATGTTACATGGCTGATTATAATAATATATTTGTATTTTAACCCCCTTTAAAGTAAATACCATATTCCCACATAATAAATCTTAACCTATTTAAGGTGTTCGCGTGTTTGAACAACCTACATGTACATATACACATGCAGCACAAAACCGTACAAACACATGGACACCTTAATAGGTTAGTAACTGACTTACATATCGGCTTATCTGACTGTGCAGTGTAGATTACTCCTGCATCGTATTCAGACTTACATGTTCATAGACCTTCATTTTGAAGTATCACTTTTTATTAATTTTACGGTTGCTATTTTAGTAACCCATCCGCGAGCGAACGGGAGATATACGTTTATCGAGAGAGTAAATATATGCACGTGAATGTACATGTGTATGTACATGTATCCATGCATTCGAGTGAGCGTTAGTACCTGCATAACCATACACATATGAACATGTACGTTTGGAACATTTATTTTGCCAATAACTTTTGAACCGTTTACGAATTTCAATAATTGTTGGCAACAATGCATGTTCACACTGTATTGAGGACGCGCTGTGTCGCACGTTCCACGCGTCCTACATGCACGTGTAGTACATAAGGTGAAAGTCACTTGGCTGCATGTTCCATCGGACAGGTCTCAAGCAGTGTGATTGGCTGAGCATGGACTGTAGCACACTTCATGTTCAGCCAAACAAAATGGTTGATTTTAAACACAATATATTTTGAAGAAAAATTTTGTTTTGAAAGATCAGCACAGATGTGTGTCCTCAAGAATTCCCAGTGAGATGTCATTGATTCCAGTATCTATATTTATATGAGCACCGGTCTAGCTGACGTAGACTGCAAATTATTTAAATTAAAATCGCACATGTGTGTCCTCATAGATGAAAACAATAATTATTGTGAGATATCACATGCCAATACCAATACACATTGGTAGACAGTCATTATACAGACAAGTTGCTAGGTGGGGTATATACTAAATATTCTTTGCAGAAATATGACATGGCGGCAATCGTGAAATATTAGACAGGTCATACCACTCGGGGTCGTTTTAAGTTGTATGTCATCAGCAATGCGCGGAGTACATTTTGGTGTCGCCAGGGCTGAATAGTGATGATAATTGTAAATGATCCAATAAACTTGCCATAGCGTCCAATTGCTTTAAACCAATTTGTTGATATGGCGAACGCATTGGGCGTGTCAAAAGTCACATAAATTCAGTGAATAAAAAGTTGAGTATTATTCTAGGTCAGATATACACTTTAGGAATCGCAAATATGTTCTATATAGGGGCGAGAAAAATTATCCATCATAATGTATGCACTGGTGTGGGACTAAGAGTATTCCAGATATACTCCGGTCTGTGACTAACAGTATTCCATATATACTCCGGTGTGTATGGAATTCTTTTTCTCGCATACCCACTAAGTCCAGAATCATGTTTAGCCATAGTACGCCATCAACGAACCACCATAGTATAATACTAACTTTTCATAGAACGCCTATATTCTCGTGAATAGTTACAGGCGTTCTATAATTACAATCGGTCGATGGGCCGAATGGGGTTCGCTGCGGGAAACTTCGTAAAATGAAAGTGTGCCAATACCAACAAGCTATATGTTAGTTCAATATTGAAACATGCTAACACCTGTAAACATTGATAGGTTATATTAAAATAATAATACGCATGTAATTTGCAAAAAAATAGCTTCCCAATGAAATTTAGTTTAAATAGATTATCCCGTATGGAGCCTCATTTAGAACGTCCGGCACATATAGAGTCAATATTTGAACCTTTTTACTAAACGCCATAGTGTCATGTGTCCAATTTATTGGACACAGGACACTTTTTTTTAATGTAATATACCAACCAATAACAAATTTACGTTTAAAAAGTCAGCTATTTGTTGTTAAATGCGATTTTATTTTCATTGTGACGTCATACTATATTTCGTGTCCTGCCAAACGCGTAATAATACAATGATTGGTCATATTGCCATTACACGTACTGGTCGAAGCCATCGTGTCATTATTGCTGTCTTCATTGTTGATAAGCTCTAAATACGGAAATACAGATACTCATTGTGTACTCGACGATTTGTGAATGCTACAGACGTACATTTCTGCAAATTTGCTAAAGTTGAGAGGACAATACGGCGACAGCCAAGACGCATCAATAATTGACCTACATTTCAAGTCTACTAGCTGCCAGACACGAAACATTCGTTTCAGGTAGGAATTATTTCTTTATTACTGTTGACCAATATTTGAATCGTGCTGACTTCGACAGCACTTTTAACCACAGGGCTACTAAAATAATTCCATTGTATTCAATCTAACATGAATTCAAGTGGGTGGGGGATATTCAACATTGCCTGTGCATGTGCCGAGTCATTGGTTTTCGCGACCAATGTTGTTTCCACAATTGTTGTTTAAATAGCTAATTTATGGTGCATCTCTCGGACTCTGTGTGTTTGTGGCACCTCGATACTTGTAGATTCACTTTGAATATATGTTTTCAGTCCAACAAGTCAATTCATTATTTATTTAGGCTGTTATCTGTTATCTATTGTCTATATAGTATAGGCTTTTAGCCACTTAAAAAAGACACTACTTTCATTCCCCCCCCCCCCCCACGAGAGTCAAATGTGTTTATAAAAACTGTAACAACAGTGATGAAATAAGTAAAAAATTGAGGTGTGCGAATCCAGGTACACTGCATTTGCACAGCAGTGACTTTTCCCCGAAATATCATGAATATAGGCCGGTGCAGTATTTCTATTAAGTAAGTGTACCCGGCTTCGCACCGTGTATGTGGCTTTGCACACACCAATATTTTACATGTCTGATTATTCATGTTGTTTTCTTAAGACAAGTGTTTTCAGAAAGTCACGTGTTTACACGATTTAGAAAACTTTAACAACAGTGACCAAACGAGTAAAAAAATTGAAGTGCAGTATTTGTATTAAGTATTTGTATTGCAGTGGGTGGGCTTCCTAAAATTTATTTGTACACAGGGTACCCATATTTGGTCTGGGGTGGTGATGAGGGACTTCTTTGCTTCATTGGGGTGACCTCACGAAATATGGGCGGGGGTGGAGACTGTATGTTTGTTGGGATTACAATCGTGTCTGTTAATTCTGCACACCTAATAATAATTTTCGTGAAAATGTCCATATTCAGTCTAAATTCCCTGAACATTCAAGGCAGTTCTTAGCCAAGATAATCACGGCTAAACAGATGGCTTTTACTATTTCATCTGTCGTCTATTATCTGTATCCGCCTAGCGGAGACCCAGCCAAATTTGATCAAAATATCAGTCCATTTTGTCCTTGAGTTTTGCGAATAATACGGGAATAAAATAATAACCAATGTCGGTATATTTGCATGTGTATTATTGGTTTATGAAGCTTTTTTTAACAGATCTGTTGTTGATCTATTAATTTAGTAAGCAGGACCACTAATCATTTTGACCATGTTCTGAATAACTTTTTACCAAACTATCGGAATGGGATAAAATTGTGACTTAGTATACCGTTAATCAGCTGATTTATTCCAAATCAACATAATTTATTCTGACGTGATTAAAGCTGGGCAAAACATTACGTGAATTGTGCATTAGCCGGTGCGCAGAATTAGCCGAAATGACATTTTTTATATGCAGATCAGAATGTCAGTTTTCATTGGTTTGATACATGTACAGATATGTATGTCAGTGATTCTATATTTTTATGTACACTGGTGTCCCGGTGTAATTTACCTCTGACAAATCACACAATTTATAAGGAAATTTTTTTTTTTTCAGTAAAGAAACTATGTATAATACCATGTATATAACGATGTTTGGTACATGTGGTAAAACACGGCATTCTGTTAGTTGCCAAGCTATTTTGTTTTGCTTAACTTTACTGATTCATATTAAATACATGTTGTTGGGTTGCCATAAATGAGAAATTCCACGACTTGCTACTAAATTTCTCTGTTTCGCACTAATACAATTAGCTTACCATATTCTTGACACTTTTCTAAATAGATGCCCCTTCAGTTGTATGTTTTATGCCGTTGAAAAGAAAAAATATGTAAATGTAAAGCTATATTTACGTCATGTAAATGTACATAACGGAAATTACATTTCTGAGACCCCTGGTCCCTTGAAGTGGAAATAAAATAAAAAAAATGACGAGAACAATTGGCTATACTGTTATAAATGTAACAACTGGACTGTCACCCAATGGAATAAACACAGTTTAATGAATTATTGGTTCTACATCGAAACTATAAAAACGACACCAATATGTACATAAAATATCGAATCACTGATGTCTCATTATTATTGAACCATGTTATTGTAGTTGCGAACAATAACTCTTGCAATCTACTCCTGTACCGTCTGTAGCAGAGTTACTATTCCATTCATACATGTAGGCTTCCTCTACATAATAGCTAATCAGATCTGATTTACACTTTAGTTGTTAATTGTGACACAATTTGTATATTTTCCATCTGAAAAAAAATATTATAAAAGTAATACGTATGGATCACGATTTGCCTGGTTTGGCCCTCATGCACGTTTTCATCTTTCGCTCTTTCTGTTACCTGGGAGTTGAATTGGGTAATTGCCCATTATAGAAGTAGTAAGATTATTACTGATCCTACTGCTTTTGGTAGGGGCCATGTGATTCTGGTGTGGCGAGGACCTGGCATCAGACCAGGATCATCCTGATTTCAGGGCTGAGTATATAGTTCTTTTATTGTAAATATTAATTTCTGATTTTAGGATTTTTCCCCCCATTTGTACATGTACTTGAACATGTACTTGTACAGGTAATGGGATTTATTACTAAACCCATTGACCCGGCCTTAAATGACCGCATCTGTTGATTGGCCGTTAGACCCCAACAAACAAATAAATGATATACGTAGGCTTCCTCTACAGAATAGCTAATCAGATCTGATTTACACTTTAGTTGTTAATTGTGACCTAATTTGTATATTTTCCATCTGAAAAAAAAGCTATTATAAAAGTAATACAAAACTTTACGTGGGTGGTGGTCGGGAGAACGAGACGACTTAAATTAACGGTAGTGGTTCCTCCATATAGGAATCACTATTTGCCTGGTTTGACCCTTCAGTACATTTTTATCTTTGGCTCTTTTGTTACCTGGATTGAATTTGGGTTATTGCCCATTATAAAAGTAGTAAGAATTATTACTTATCCTACTGCTTTTGGGAGGGGCCAAGTGATTCTGGTGTGGCGAGGACCTGGCATTAGACCAGGGATTATTCTGATTTCAGCGCTGAATATATAGTTTTGTTATTGTAAATATTCAGTTCTGATTTTGGGATTTTCCCCCCATTTGTACATGTACGTGAAAATATACATGTACTTTTTTCTTTTTGTATGAAACGTGAATTTCGTCACTGATATCAGGGCGATAACCGTGTTTCCATTAAAGGTTAATGGAAACTATATTCTGTCTGCTTAGTTTTGTTATGTGCACTATGATCGTACTTTATAATGTGTCAATAAAAATATTTGTTCGGGCGACACATTTAATGGGTATAAATAATTTAAAATGTCATGTCTCATTTGCATATCAAAATATCCTGATACCACCGCGAGTCACTATCAGTAAAATCAATATTACTGAATGATTATATGTGTATAGTGGGCCTGCACTCGTAATTTTTAAAACTGGCGGAATACATGTACCGTAGTTACACAATTATACACTTATTTAATTCTTATAGGCAAACTGTTATGCCTACTAGATGGGACCACAGGTTGAAGTACATTGTAATGGACCGAGGTCTATAAATACATTAAATACGCCTAAAAGCGTCCATAAACGAAAAAAAAAGCTAAAAAAAGTTTTGTTACTCCCTCTATAACACACACATATATATACCTCGGTCCGTTACTTCAACCTGTGGATATGACCCCAACTTTAGCTGCTACATGTAATTTGCGAACCAGATCTCTTATTCACTATTCTGCAGAGGAAGACTATGAATGGAAACGTAACTCTGCTACGGACAGTACGGTTGTAGATTTCAAGAGTTACTGTTCACAACTATGAACAATGTGGCTTACTCGCTTACCACATTTATCCAAGTGTTGTGAGTTTGATGCCCGGGTGGGATGTAGTTCTCTAAGCACTGTTTCATGTTGGAAAGTTGCGGAGTCATTTGCTGAGTAATGGTTAATACTGGTAAGAAATTCAATAAAAGGCTAACCATGAACATAATAGTGTTTGATTGTTTGTTTCAGGGAAGCCGTCTACAGATCTTAGCCATCTGGATTATTCGTCGAGCCTCTTCAACTTCACCCTGCAGTCGAGGCAGACACCAGCAGGGCTATTGAGATAGTATATGGGCGGTTTCAGAAGAAGCAGATAAGGCGGAAATTGTTTCTCATTCTGCTGTTGAAGGACAAAGGCCACCAGAAGAATCGCTGCCCGAAGACACAACTCCACCTGGGCAACAAGTTGCCAAACACTCGCGAAATGGGAACTGATCCAGTTCCTGCCACCTACACGAAGCAAAATATAGTGTCGCCATGACAGACTGTCATCATCTTAAGATCAGCGACATCTGAAAATATAACCCTCGAGGAAGAGCTTGAGAAAGACAAGTTCAGTTACAAAAAATTAACCATTTAACCGGAGTACCATCCATGCCAGCGGCAGTGTTTGTGTGGTTCTTAACTCTGATTTCTGCTCTAATCATCTAATCAACCTGTTGAAAGGATGTGTCGTGAAGACATGTTACTTCTTGTGTTGATGGAATTGAAAATGAATCTTATTCACACAAATCTGACTTGTGCAGTTTTAAGATTTGTCAATATTTTTTGAATCGGTGTCTCATTCTTGTGGTGGACAGAATGACATTTGTACATTTCTGATTATGTGACACTCGAAGGACTAGATATTGAAATGGTCAGAAATATATTTACTATGCTTTTACACATATGTGGCTGTGACCTCAGGTTGAAGTAACGGACCATGGCCTATAAATACATTAAATATACCTAAAGAGCATCAATAAGTGAGAGAAAAATAAGCTAAACAAAATGTATTTACTCCATGTGTGATATATGGGAGTAAATAATTTGTTTAGCCTATTTTATTTCACTTATTGATGCTTTTAGGTATATTTAATGTATTTATAGGTATTGGTCCGTTACTTTAACCGGTGGCTGTGACAGGAGAATGTGGTTTATGGGATTTGTGACCAGTGTAGCTCCTGATCAAATAGTACACTCCTGTAGCCTGATAATGATGTGGCTTGTTAGAAGCATGATGGAGATTTCATTGATGCAATGGTGAACAGTGCAGATCCTGTGCGGATATGTGTATCTACACTGGTCGCAAATCCCATAAGCCCCATTTCTCCAGTCACAGACACATATTTGAGCAAATTTAAAAATCCTGCTGCCAACCTAGAATGATTAACATTTAAGGTATTGCATTCAATCTTTGATTCATAAATTTCTGTTTAGCGTCCACAGTCTATAAAGTCTATATTTGGTTGGTTTCACATGGTTTCAGTTATCTTCGCAATAAAGGATTTTACTTGAAACATCCAGAATAGACCAAAGACAAACTTTGTAGACTTTCGAAGGGAAATGAAAATTTACGAATTAATGATGTATTTTTGTGCTATTATCATGATTATAATTGAAATCAATGCCCAATGGTCAAACTTGTAACAAATTACATGTGTACAATAAATTTCGACTTCGAAATTTGACTTCGAATGAAATGGTGCAATTGGTTGATATTGGTCATTTGCAGTGCATGATGTGACAAACAACATATTGAGGCATCATCTGTAACACAGTGCCTTCAATCATGATTCATACCCAGGCATACAAAGTATGTCGAGGTGTATATAGTTTTTGTATTTTCGTCCATCCGTAAGATTTGCGTTAAAGGTTTTTGGGTACCCATTATATCTGCAACCGTAAATCGCATTGAGTTGAATCTTCATATACTTCTTTATCGTCATCCATATTTTTTATACTGTAGCACACCGATGTGGCTTTCCTGCACAAGGTCAAATTACTTAAAGTTTTGAAATATTTGCATCAAACATGTCAAAGTTTTTAAGTACACAATGTCTCTGCAACCGCAAGTCGGGTTGACTTGAAACTTCATATATATACTTCTTTATGAAGTTAGAAGATCAATATTTTCTTTCTATAGCCCTGGTGGGTGCATGTGATGGGTAATTTAACAATCGCGATTCATCCTTACCGGAAATCCGACTGGAGACCTGGTTTGGCCCTCACATACGTCTTTGGCATTTTGTATGTGACAGTTGAATCTGGTTACCGGTATATCTCTTATGTGAGTATTACGATTATTCGTAATCCTTTTTTAGGGAAAGGGGCCAAGTGACGTTGGTGTGGTATGGACCTGGCATCAGGTCAGGTTATTCTAATTTCAGGGCTGACTTTATTTTTCTCGATGAAATTATTATTAGACCATAGCTGTTGATAGGCCGTTAAACACCATTAAACAAACATGCTATAGCCCACTCATACGGCTTTCATGGACACAGTGAAGGTGAAATTACTTTGAAACTTGCGTTAAATGTTTTGAAATATATGCGTTAAAGTTTTAAGTAAACAATTTCTCTGCAACCGTAAGTCAGATTGAATTGAAACTTCATATATTTGTCTGTCAACAATCAACATCCATATTTTCATTTTATAGCCCACACATGTGACTTTCATACCCAAGGTCAAGGTCAAATTGTGTTAAATGTTTTGAAATATTTGCATTAAAGTTTTAAGTACACAATTTATCTGCAACCGTATGTTGGATCAACTGCAAATGTCACATACTTCTTTATCAACAGCCATATTTTCATTCTATATCTCACCTAAGCGGCTTTCATGCCAAAGGTCAAGGCCAAATGACTTTGCTACGGCCGAGGGTATGTGTGAGACCCCGCTCACTTGCTCTAGTCCTTAAAAGCAAGAATAACATATCTTACCATACATGTACTGATTTCTTTTGTTTTTTTCGGATACATGTACTGATTTTGTGTCCCGAGCATAACTGGAATTCCTTTTTGTATAGTTTTATCACAACTCTTGCCGCACTAATATTCCAGTGTTCTCCTTTTGTTTTTTCACGCATTGATTTTGTATTTGGCACATGGCGATATTTCAAATTTGACCTAATATGGTCCCGATATATATCAAATCGAAGGTATCGTGGGTATTGTCAAAATCGGATGATACATCATACAAGATGGCCGCTGACAGGTCATCCTTTAATTATAGATTTCGCCTTCTTCTCATGTACCGTTTGGCCGACGCTGGTCAGACTTCACAGTTGTGGTGCGTGGGTGAAGCATTTTCATATTTGTTAAAATGGAGGTTGTCGAATAATTCAAGATGGCCGTCGTAGAAAATTTGGTAAAATTCTTAAAAAAATCATATCAACCATGTTAATTTTACATTATTATTATTTTTACATCAAGCTTGAATTGCCACTTTGATATCAAGGGCGATAACATTGACTCTTTAAAATGTTAATGGAAACAACTATTTATTCTCTCTATTTATCTGTTGATGTGCAATGATCATATTTTGTAACAAGTCAATACAAATATTTATTCAGGTGACGCATTTAGTTGATATAAATAATTTAAAAATGACCTGCCTCATTTACAATCAAAATAGCACGATGATACAACCTATCAGTAAACCTAATATTACTAAGTGAATATTTCTGTGTAGCGGGCACTCGTATTTTTGAAAACTGTTGGAATAGTTAAACAATTATACTTATTTAATATTTAATTCCTATAAAGAACACTTTGTGCCAAACAGATGGGACCCCAATTCAAATCATGATTTGCAACTTTGCTGAAGGATGTCTGGCACCCAGTCATTAAGTGCATAGGCACGACACATGTCTTATCAGCTCATTCACAAACACCACATCATACAAAACACTTGGCACATGGATTCACCAGTGGGTGTACAGTACAAAGTCCAGTGATATGGTGTGTAATTGCATCCGTAACATTTGGTCAGGTGTGTATTTTTTTTTACTTTAACCTACGTTTTCTGGGGGAAATAACTACCTGTATAATATATGTGAAAATCACTACAATGGAAGAAATTGAATGTATGTTCTCGCACCCCCTTCAAAACTCCATTCACAATTCACACCCCCTCTGCATGAATCTGGATACTCCACTGCAGTGCAAAGTCGCAGAACAATTTTGGACATACAGCCGTTTGAATGTGTACTTGTGTGTGTGTAATATTTCTCAGACTTTTTCAAGGCAATGATTTCTGTTTCGATGTAATGTATGACCTGTTGTTGGTGCTTGTAGGAATATTTTATATCCAGTATACATTTTCTATGGTTTTCACATTCTGTAAAACCGTCTGGAGTTTCGACAATGAAATGGAGAAATGGCAAAACATTTCCATGTGTCTGAATGTGGATTATTTCTGGCAATCATATCTTTGGCTTATAACGTCGTTCAAATTGTACTGCGTCAATTTTATCGAATTTAAGATTGCATATTTCATGACTTTCTTCAAAACGCCAGTTTTAGAAGTTGATGGTTTTAGGATTTTTATATCATGCACTGCAGTGCCGGTGATAAGTCGCTAGGTGGCGTTGCCAAGTCGGACTGTTGAACAGTTGTACTGTGCGGACTCACCGAAACAAACCGCCAGTGGACGCGTTACACTATTTTTGCAATGTAATCTCCCTGGGTAAGTTTATAGATCGCGGCTCAGTCAGCGTGCGACTAGATGTCGTTTTTTTTTGTTAGGGGAAAGTACTAAAATTGGGAAAATTGGGGGGGCCCGCGCAATATTTAAAATTGCGCCATGTCAATTACAGTTGGTGCAGGATGTTGAATGTAATATCTTTATAATGGAAAGACAGAGTTTAATGAAACATAACGCAGTAATGCTTAACAGGTTGCCAATTAGTATCCCCTCGCCGATAGGCAAGAGCTGGTATATCGTTAGTCCATGTACTGCGTACGTATGTACGTACGCTAGTAACACATTTCATTTTTCAATAACTTGTGAACTGCTTCCACGATTTTGATATTATTTGACCATAATGTGTGTCTATGGATGGAGCATGGTTTAGCATATGAGTAGACTCCTATGACCCACGTTCGACCGCCCAAGGTCACGGAGTACTTTTTTATTATCAAGGTTGCCAGCGAGGAGATTAGCTTCGTTTAATGATGCCAGTGCGAGGGGATTAGCTTCGTTTAATGATGCCAGTTCTTGCATTATGGTATAGTTTGCTTTAATCTAACAATTTTCTGGTTTTGACGAAGAATCGGTTACCATGGATGTGAATATAAATCTAAAGAACGTGAATGTATGGTGTCATACATATCATCGAACCGGTATGCCACTTCTATGGTGTGATACATATCATCGAAATCCGTCCCTTTGCTTGGAAAAGTTTCAAGAAAATTTACTGTAAAAATGACGTCACAGAATACGTCACGTCGGAAAAGCAGGTTCGGAAACCACTGATCCCATACCCTGATATCTATAACTTTACATGCTACTTGCAAACATGTAGTTGGCCTCAATAATAATAACATACACTCAAAGCGTTCTTTTATAACATGATCATTCATGTTATAATTGTTCTTGTTCTATTTATGTGCTATCTCCAATACAACCACTCAATCACATTACTCTTAGTCCCACATTGAAATGGACTCTAAGTTTGCGAGAAAAGGATATTCCACTCTCGTTATCAGAATAAGTCGTAATTTACTCGGCAAAGACTCGTGTTCCTACAACATATTCTGGCACTCGGGTGGAATAACCTTATGCAGTGCATATGATGGATACTCTTAGTCAGATTCATTTAAAAAGTACATGAAAACATATCCTCGAAATTTTGTTAAACGAATGTTACTGTTCTAGTCAGGTCACAAATCAGACGTAGTGATTTTACTTTGTGATTTTACTTTGATGAACGTAGTCTGCATTGAGTTTGAAGCGAGGTAGCCATTTGAAAAATGTGTCTTCGTAAATACAGTAGCGCCTGAATTTTTGTTCCAAGTTTTCACGTGGTGTTTTAGTTTGACCCACGTGTTGCTCACGTTTGGTGCGCCACGTTCACATCTTGTTTCCAGTGGAACACAAACGCAGACGCTACTGCATTATAATTTACATCAATCTGTGAAATCAACTTAATTTACTTATACATAACCAATGATGGCCTCTGTCAGTAACTATTCCAAGAAAACAAATAAATATAGCATAACGAACCATCTGTACATAATATATGTTTAATTATTCGCATTTGCGATGTGGAGCTCCTCTTGACTGTGAGACGGATTGAAATTACAATTGGAGTTATAATCTGATGTCGTGTAATAATAAGCTAACCATTCATTGGTTGAATGTGGTTTACGGATTGGTATACAGCCGCAGTGATACACCGCCTCCTGCGGTAATCTAGTCCAGATAATCATCGTATTCAATTTGGCAATTTCAATCAAGCAATTTGTTTCTTTGAGCCTGAGCTGTCGCACAGCTCAGGATCAGCCCATCAAGCAGCTTGATTCCATCACAGGCATTCGGCGTGTTTCGGCTTTCAACGATATAACTATGAACAAGGCTTCTAACTTTGGTCGGACACAACCTCGTATCATAACACATTCCGCGATTTTCTTAACGCTAATGTGAATATTTTGGCGGAAAGTACACATGTTCATTTGCGAATTATTGTTATCTTACTAAAATAACATAGTTAGAACATGTTAATGCAAATAATAGCGAATTACACCTCCTTTTCCTAGGTCGGACACAACGCCGTATCATAACAAATTATATAATGTGTTTAAGGCTCTAACGACAATATTGTAGTGGCAAGTTCATATGATTATTTGAGAATTATCGATATCCTGCTGAAATACATAGAATGCATAGAAAATTACAATTTTAATCATGTTATTTTGTTTGGATACGAGGTCGTTAAATGCCTTGTTCATATATAGTTATACCGATGACAGCCGAAATACGCCGAATGTCTGTGGATTCCAGACACAATATTGCAGTATTTTGAAATAAAGAACATGACAAATATTAACACAGGTGGTAGTGTACTTACCGATGGAGGCGTTGCTGGCAATCTCCCAGCACAAGGTCGGCGATGTAAACGTCGGTATGTCGTTCACGGTCACGGTCACGGTCAGGGTTAGCGTTGCTGTCACAGTAGTATTAGCATCAACGGCGCTGGTAATATATCAAATTGATCACATGTATTATTTTCATGTAGAGAATGCCTGGCTATTGGATTTTCATATAGAAAATGGTATCATGCAAGACTAGGCTAGAAATAGGTAGTAGTTTTCTTATCATGTAACGTTTTATGCTAGATGGGCACACCTACGTGTAACAAGGTTTTCATTCAAAATACTGCGGACTTGTTAACGTCGCGTCATTACACTGATGCTACATGTATTCGGTAACGTAATGTGACGCAGTCCGACTAATAGAATGAAAGCAAAAGTATGTATGACCTGTATATGTCATGTTGTAACCCATTTGAAATGTTCATACATATGATATGACACACGGGCATGACATGTAACACCTGCAGCGAATTGTATTATCATCGGAAAACTGTAACTAAGTAATACAATACTGCCGTAAAGTCTGTGGCGTCCGAGGTACCGCATGCACATTGCACAGAACAATTATTTGTGTAACATAGCAAACGCAACTGTCCATGGTTGTATTACTTATATTTACAATGCATTTTCGGATAGTTTTCAAAAATCTGAATAAGCAAATGTGGCGTTGAAATTAATAATTATATTGTTTTACGTCATTTTGTTGCAATTCATGGAACAGCGACATTACGGGCCCATGACAACGTGGTGGATAATAATGACGTCAAACAAACTGTAACCAATCAATAGTGTCGAGCGAGGTCACGTGAGGCTAATATAATGTCTTGAGATATAAACGCAAAACGTTGAATGTCCGTTTCCTTTATATCTTTATGGAATGTGTCAACATTTGTTATTACGCTCTAACATTATTTAAACCGAACACAGTCAAGACGTTCCAAATGACGTCCCTAGTGGGGTGACAAAGCAGTGATGTTTTGACGTTGACGTCATCATCTGTTAAACGTCATTAGAAGCGTCAGTGGCTCGGTAGAAATACTGCAATGTTAGAATGTGCTCACATTTGGTAATTGGAAGGTCCTACAAAGGGATCACAAAGTTGGATCATATTTATAATACTGTTATTGCTAGTATGAAAACTATTTTTCTCTGTGGTGATGTTCAACTAGGTGCGATGATAGTCAATGGCGTTTGCTCACTGAAACGTATTGAACATCTCTAAGATGTCTGCTATTTGCGCTATTTGCTTGGTGAAGTGATATACAGTGCAACCTCTCTACAACAGCCACCCATGGGAAGAGGCAAAATTGGCTGTTATAGAGAGGTGGCTGTTGTAGGGAGGTTAATACTGAACACAATTTTGTCGTCTGATGTTTATTTATTTTCTTCAATAATTCTCAATAAAAACATGTTTTGACAGCATTTTAGAATCATTTCCAATGGAAATGATTCTAAAATGCTGTAAAAACATGTTTTTATTGAGAAAGAAGGCAAAATCAACATCAAACGACAATGTTCATGCTCAGCAGTGTAAGGGTTAGATATAGATGAAATCATCCATTTGGGATATAAAATAGCGGCTGTTACAGAGAGGTGGCTGTTGTAGAGAGGTGGCCGTTCGGGGAGGTTCGACTGTACATCCATCTCGAATCCATTTGCTATGATATTTATGAAACTCGTCAGCTGTATATGCACCTCGCCAGCGGCTGGTGCAAAAAATGTGTGTGACTCGTTTCATAAAAATCATATCAAATGAAAGCTCGTTTAATAACCTGTGTGTACTGGATACGACACCGTATTCCGCCAGTGAACATTTCGTTACCTGATACTTTACATGTAAACACAAGTGTGTATTGTGATAAAGACTTGACGTCATCATGTGCCGTATCGGAGTATAACAACATAACATGTTGGCTTATATGTCATATTCTAAACGGCCGCGCAATGTTATGCATGTACATGTATTACCGAGATGATCGCTAACACGTGATTATGTGTTCTGGCATGAGAAATAAGTAGAGGATGTTACATGAGTCATACTTTAATATGATATTTATTCAACGACTTTACTGATGTCATAAGAAACGAGGCTATGCCGATTTTCTTATGAACTTAGTCAACGAGTTTAATAAATACCATATTAAATCACCACACATAATAGAGTATATTTATAGCATAATCACTTAGTCATATCTTGAAGCTGTATTGGTCACCAAACTTGTATTCTGTATCGAGCTAATTTGCATGTTAATTACATTAATGTAGTATGATTTTATTACACTGTGTTAATACACTGCGAGCGCGCATTTTATGTAATAAAGGATGACATAACACATCTATATGTGCATGTTATGAAAAGTGTACATGTATGTATAACTTACGTGACAGTTAAGGTAAACGACGGCTTTGTAGCATAGTTGACTGCATATCCCGATTTGGTCTTAACCGCTCCACTAGTCGAATCAATTTCGATGTCGGTGTCGGTTAAGGAGTATACTATAGTACCACTATCACCAGAAACGCCTTCAACTGTAGTTATTGTCGTAGCGGCGGCAGTGCCGTCCTCAATAACAACCGTCGCCACTGTTGTTAGTTCACCTGTCTTTACGCCAATCGTTACGGCACCGCCTTGGGCTGGCTTGGTAAAACCCGTCATGGCCGCATCTGATAAAAGGATAGAAAACTCTAAATATTTGTGCGCTGTAGCTTAAAGGAGCTGTGTGAAATTAAAGCCTCAAAAGAAAGTAGAAATGTGTAACTAATCATAGAAACAAGTACATGTAGTTTGTCAATCCATGGTTTGAATAGAACAAAACAACCTCACATTTCGAGAATGAGTTTTAATGCAACTTTCGAAAGTAAAAGTACAATGGCTTTTGAATGTTACGGGAATCCATGTCTGAAAATACGCGATCAAGCGATTACCGTGCGCGCACCGGCGTGTGGTCAAGTAATACAACAGGACTAAAAAGATGACGTCAGATAGTGTTACTGAGATATGGTATTCCAGTGTTGTATTATTTTCTTCGTAATTAAGTTGTGATTAAACCTTAGCCAAAGTAAGTAAACCCGCTTTCCCAAATATGTTAACAGTTAGGACAACCAATCACTATAAAATTTGTTTAAAAACACATCTAAAATTTACATAATAATTCCAATTATATGTTAGTATAATATAAAACATATATACATGTGTGGGGTAGTTTATGTAAGTTGCCAATGGGCTGATAATAAGTGTTAGCTTGATACCACTTTTAATGATATGTCTTTATTCGAACAGGTTCTTACATAACGTGGTTCGACCGCATACCAGGATCAACGGGCAACCTGATATAATTTGGTTGGAATGTACATATGGAAAACTATTTGACACATAATTATACTGGGTTTATACAATTTGCTAACGGAATAGTTCTGCTTATAGTCGGTGACATAAATAATAACCCACATGCAGATAGCTAGCATATTACGTAACAAAAACCGAAGGAAAATATCCAGTAAAGAAGTACTGCAGTTCAAACAATTAAATAATTTTCCAAAAAATATAAAAGCGACAAAGAACACAAAAAGAAGCCTTAATGGGAATCAAGACCAGGCTTGATCATGCGATAAAACAAAATCTGCAAACTTAACATATTGTCTATGATTTGCTGAATAAATGTTGAACTATGCAAACCATTGTGAAATCTAAATAACTTCACTAGATATATAGTGCTATATTTCAGATAATGACCAATCATATACAAGGTAGGAACACGCTGTTATGTATTTGCCAATTATAAATTTGTGCATGGTGCATTTAATGTGTCTCTTTCAAATGACTATTGTATGCATACCACCTTACCAAATGAAAACACAAACCCGTGTGAAATCACCTCTTATGGGCAGTAGTCATTATTCGCCGGTGCGATGTGGTTTTCCCCGGGAATTCTGGTTTCCTCTCCATAAATCTCACAGAGTAATGCAGTTTATGCCGGAAGTGGCCGCCCGCGTTACTCTACATTAAACATCATTGACCGTGAGCTGCATCGTATACATCAAATTTCGGACCATGACGGGTATGGAAGGTAATATCTGCCATAATTTTATGTGACTTGATGCTTGCGTGCTGATGACATTACAACTTATATTCATGGTATTTCATTCGTCATTTGTATTGATTACATTTGAAATCTGCTTGTTGTAATTGTATTTGTCTTTCGTACATGTCCATTCTGCTGATTGCTTTGTTCATTCGTCTTATTTACATTACAATTATTCGTGTCCCTGTTTTATTGCACTAAGCATTTGCAATATAAAGTATGAACAAAGCACTTAGCACTTTGAATAAGACCGAAAGCAGTAAGGACAAAGCCGCAGGCGGTAAGCATCAAGCCACAGTCCGAAAGCGGAAGCCGCAAGCAGAAAGCATCAAGCTACAATCAGAATGATGCAAGCAATATATCGGTTAGTAGTGCGTCATTATGACGTCAGATGGCACTGCTGTCTGCTCAAGTAATTCTCCCTCTAATAAATTATAGTCCGACATCTGATTGGTTGTTCAAGTCACACCTCCAATGCCGGTGTTGATGTAAGATTTCACCCACAAATTATCACAGTATAGGTTAGAAGACACCAAATAGTTTTAATATATACTTTAACCGAATCCCAACCAATAAGGCCAGTCTCTCCTACTTTCACTATTCGTATGGATGTTGTGGGACCTACTTGTACATGACCTGCAGCCGGTCTATACTGGTTCTGCATGAATTAAACCATAGGTTCACTAATTCCTAAGAAAGAAAAATCCAACCTCGTCATGTCCCCCAATATTTTTTACATTTTATTGGCCACGGAAACTCTGTTTACATCACATGACCAACACCCCCACATGTACCTCAAGTGAAACTGGGTAGTAATGGATCAAGATTTGCAAGCAAACTGTGTCAGTGACCTCAAAACACCCGCATGATTTTGTTCATACTGGACTACTATTACCCCCTTGACGATTTCGCACCATGTATTATTCTCTAATCTATATTAACTAAATTGCATACGCATGTATGGTGTTTGACTTACTAATGTGTTTTATACATACACGTATCCTCATAATTAAATTACATATGTACGTAATTGAAAACAATCACATTTTTTTAGTAAGTTACACATATGGTAACTTACACAGGTTGACTGTCAAACTGGCCAGTTACCGATGCAAACCAATAACCGTCAGGGATCAGACTAAGGTGGCTCACCACCATTGATTTTCCCTAAAACACTAACCCGTTACCACACATTTTGCTATTCTCTGTTACTTTCATTTCTTATGGATGTTGTGGGACCTATTTTCCAATAACCTGCACTTATTCTGCTCTGGATCTTGACTAATTAAAATATAGATTTAATTATTGTTGAAGCTGGGGTCCCATCTAGTAGGTACAAATTTTTCTTTATGACAATTAAATAAGTGTATAATTGCAACTAGTCCACCACTTTTAAAAATTACGATTGCCAGCTACACAGATATAATTATTTAGTAATCTTTAATGTACTCATAGAGACTCGCGGTGGTATCAAGCTAGTTCCATATGCAAATGATGCAGTATTTTTTAAATTATTTATATCAACTAAATGCTGAATAAATATTTTTATCGACATATTATAAAGTATGATATTGCACATCAAAAAATAAATAAATAGAATAAATAATTGCTTTCGTTATCATCTTAAGATAACACGGTTATCGCCCCTGATATCAAACTGACATTTCGCGTTTGATATAACAAGTATAATAATGTCAATTAGTACGTCTGGTAATGGTAAATCAATGTTCATTTTGCCAGAAAAATGTCAGATTGAAAGAAAAAAAACAACATGTCTTCCTATATTATAACCTGGCATGTAGCACTCTAGGTTTAAGGTTAGAGAAATTGACACCAGTTTCAGCATATTTGAAGCATTTAAAAGAAAACACTGAGCCTGTTGGTCACGAGATGCAAACAGAGTTTCCGTGACCAAATAATGTAAACAATATTGGGGGACATGCATGGGCGGATTCAGGGGGGGGAGGGGCGGACCCGCCACCCCTCCCCTTAAAATACGCCGAGTAAAGATGTTTTACAAGTTACAATGCACGTTTCTACGTTCGCGTTGTGAATTTATTGTTTATTGGGGGATGCAGCCAAAAATAAACGCGGGGCAGCAGCAGCAGCAGCATCATCTGACAGCAGCCACAACAACAACAACCTGAACTACAATCCTACGCTCGTTCGATAATATAGTCAAGTATTGCAAAATAGTTACGCCCCCCCCCCTACCCCCCCCCCCCTATCCCCCTATCCCGAAATCCTAGATTCGCGCCTGAAATGACGAGGTTGGTCCCACAACATCCATACGAATAGTGAAAGTATAAAAGACTGGCTGGGATTCGGTTAAATTATACAGTAAAACTATTTGTGTCTTTTAACCTAAACATGGCGCAACAGAAAAGGCGGCATCAATCTACATCAACACCGTTTAAGTAATATGATACATGTATTTTGCAAACTCGTTGACTGACTTCATAAGAAACGCGTTATAACCTGGGGCCCGTTTCACGAAACTTCGTAAGACTAAAATGTTCGTAAGTACAAATTTAGGATCGTCGGGAAATTTCTATTGATGGATTTACATTTATTGAGCATAGGCTGCATATAACGATATTTACTGAGTGATAACGATGTCCTTGTTGCTTTCTGCGTTTATCTGAGTCACATTGCCCATATGGCCCACACATTTACTATCGAGTGTATGCCCCGTGAATTCAACCTTTGTTGAACGTTGCATTTTTGTGATTGGGGTCTGACGAACAGATTGACACAATATCAATCAACATGTCCAAAATCCGGGCCCAGCTGGTTATGAGTCAACCGAGTTATAATAAGACGAACACACACAAAATTAAAGCAGTGAGGCTGTTCTTACATATGTGGCTGTGACTGGAGAAATGGGGCTATGGGATTGCTGGACCCCTGGCTGGCAAACTCAGTCTTACTTGTCTATATATGTGGCTGTGACTAGAGAAATGGAGCTTATGGGACTGTTGTACCAATGGTTGGCACACTCAGTCTGACTAGTCTATATAAAAAAGTATGTGGCTGTGATTAGAGAAATGGAGCTTATGGGACTGTTGTATCAATGGTTGGCACACTCAGTCTGACTAGTCTATATAAAAAAAGTATGTGGCTGTGACTAGAGAAATGGGGCTTATGGGATTGTTGGACCCCTGGCCTGCACACTCAGTCTGACTAGTATATATAGTCCTGTGTCTGAGATGTCAACGGAAAGTGTGAACTTGTACATAATTGAGTTGATACCAGTTGTAAGTGTAATACGGGTTATTCCTATTAATATGAGCTATTAAGTGACTCTGGTGTTGGGGGTACCTGGCACAGGCCAGCTTACACTAATCTAATCTCAGGCTGAATATATACGTTTTGTTTTAAATATTCAGCTCTGATTTTGGAATTTAAATCCCAAATGACCCTATCGCTTGATAGGTCGTTAAACACCATTAAACAAACAACTGCAGCAAACAATGTGACAAAACACACATACATTAACCTATCTGAGGCATCATCTGAGACACAATTGTTTTGAGTACAATATGGGTCACTATCTGACTAAACTGGCTGAATATACTTTTCTTGATGTAAGTGAACTCAACACCAGTGAATAAACAAAATGGACTTTATTGTTTGTTGACAGGCCATTATACACCATTTAACTAACATACAGGAATCTACCCTCATTTTACACTTTGCACACCAAATTTTAGTAAAATATAGAAACTAGATGGCCACGGCCAGCATATCATGCCCGCCGAGGTATTTAGTTTAAACAGTATATAGTTTATTTCATTTGGATAAACACATGTCATATACATATATGCACATTATAGTATTGGAGAATTGAGGAGAAAACAAGTATGCTTGTATTACACCTCTTTTCTAGGTAATTGATGGTCCCAGTACATATATATGTATATGTATCTGGTTAGAGCAATCAAATTAGGGAGATACATGATTTTGGTACTTAAAAACGCAGATTTTACAAAAACATTAACGCAAATGTGACCTTGACATTGGGCATAGGGGCTGCATGAGTGTGCTATAGGTAGCGATCCCAGCGAAAAATTAAAATTTATTAAACCATGGAGTTTTATATAACCTTGGAAAGGTATTGATGAGAGAAACACAATGGTACCATTGCCCCTTTAAAGATTTGTCAAAAAACTAATTTACTGCCAGCATTGTGCGCTTTAGCATTTCGTGCTATTACATGTGCACAGTGTAATAAATACTGGACTATTATATATTGTTGTAAAGAGAATAATTACTGAAACAAAATGTTACAATCATCATTTAAAACAATCAATATTTGGAAGAGTTATGGCCCTTTAAAGAGTTATGGTGCTACCAAATTGTACGCAAACTTTGCACATACTTGCGCTGAGTGAAATACACGGTTTTCAATTACAGTTTATCCACAAGGCAAACTTAACATGTTCTTATGGCTAAATGCTCACTGTCTGTTATCTTGTTATCTGTTAATGGTCTTTAGCCGATTTCATCAAAAGTTCAAAGTATACTTAGCTAGCAAAGTATACTTTGAGGGAGCAATCATTTATTTTTCCCAAAATGCATTATTTCATATAGAACTAAACACTGCAGATATTTGATGATTAAAAGTATGCAGAATTATTATACTGAATTTATTACATTATCACAGCCAAAGTGGCTGTGATAATGTAATACATTCAGTATAATAAAAATTTATCCTAAAATTGAAACTTTCTTCCTCAAAGTATACTTTGCTAGATAAGTATACTTTGCAATGTTGGTGAAATAGCCTACTGGTAGTTGGATACTATTGCAATATTTCTAGGTCTTGGTTTTTGTAGTCGGCGAGCAGATTGGCCGGCGTGTAAATTGCCTCGCCCTCATCGTATTTCAAGTTAAACCAATCGGGGAAACCGGGTACCACGAAACACCCAATAATCACATGTTAGCTAAATTTTTAACCATAGATTAATATGTAAGGTATTGTGTGGCTGTGACTGGAAAAATGGGGCTTATGCGGTATTTGTAACCAGTATAGCTCCTGATCCAATAGCACTCTCCTGTAGCCCAATAACGAGTTTTGCTTGTTATAAGCATGGCTGGTGTTTCATTTATGGAATGGCGAACATATCCTGATCAGATTGCTAATGTACGGGCTTACAGTTGCGATTTTATGCAGGTCAACTATACGTACTATACCAATACTATACTTATACTATACCAATACGATATGTTTTCTATACGATATGCATATAATATAAACGTACGGTATGTTTGTACTGTATATACCAACCAATATCGTATAGATATACCATTCATATCGTACGTTTATACGATTTTTATACATGTGTATAATTCTGGTACGTTTGTATCGTACATGTACAAACATACCAGATTATGGTATATTCATACCATATCCGTACGGATATATCGTATATACGAACGGATATCGTATGTTTGTATAATATTCGTATAGTACGTTTGATACGGTACAACCATACCAATATTATATGATCATACGATATGCTCAATAAATATACCAATACTATACGATTACGATATGTATACGATATTAGTATATACCAATAGGTACGGAGCAGAAAAACGCTACTGTATCTGGATCTGCACTGTTCTCAAATCACATAAGCCCCATTTCTCCAGTCACAGCCACTTATTCACATTCACCGAGGTGTCATAGGATTGGTTCGCTGCTATCGGAACTAGGGAAACAAAAATAAATGCAAATAAAAGTCATAAAACAAAACATTTACACTGTCCTTAAATACATAATGGAAACGCCCAGTCAACGTATTGCGTTTATATCTCAGTAAATTACATTAGCCCCATGTGACGTCGCCACAGGTGATTCTAGCTTGGATGGTAAATTATTATTTGTACATACATGAAACACCTTTCTGAAAAATGTACAAAACAATTCAAATAGAAAGGTATAAAACTCCCATTCGCCACCATTGAAACAAAAATCCACGCGATGTCGTTTTCTGGAACTCGCCTATACAACGCATTACAGCGTGTCGAAACCGCTGCTTGGGGTGGGTTTTCGGCATAGATTTTCCAGTTACTAATACATTAACATAAATCTCAATGATTTCGAATGCAAACTGCACTAAAAACGCGTCTCGCTAGCCTAAATACACGTTCGCTTCCTGATTAAAAATGAATGTCAGCCGCCATCTTTGAAAATATTTGAATCACGTGCACGCATTGGTTTGGTTGGTTACTGGAGTCATTTCCCATTAGCCAACCAAATCAGTGCTTGTCCTTCGATATTTTTAAAGATGGCGGCTAACATTCCATGAAGAACATCGCCGTCAAATCGGCGGTGCATATTTCGCCCTATAGGTTTCGCCCTATCCTTCCGTCTGTCTGTCTGTCCGTTTATTTTGGCATTATTTATTTAATAGCGATATATCCTTCTGCATTAATACAATTACCCTCACTACTGATCGTACGTCCTTTCGTCTGTTTATATATATGTTTTTAATGTTTTGTCTGTCTGTGCGTGTGTTTATTTTTTGGAAGTTTTTGTGAGTTTCTCAAATCACATATAGGGGCCCTAAGTGCGTAAACAGACCGGATGTTCTAGTTTTAGCTGCTTATCAGTTAGCCAGTAAATGCAACCCAGATATAACGTGGCTTATATAGTAGTGACTCACTTTACTTGTACCTGCTGATCAGTTAGCCAGCAAATACCTAAGAAGGAGTGATTCACTATAATTGTACTGTGGTGTAGGGGTGAAATGGATGAAAACACAAATCAAATAACTTTCAAAAGTAAAATATGTAATTCGTTGTCATATTAGGAATATTACCAATGTCCGTCTAATGTTCGCAGCTATTTCCAGAACTTTCCAGAACTTTTTCAGAGAACAACAGTTGTTATTGTATACAATATGGTACATCGAGTTGCATCTCCGCCATCTTTGTATGTTCAGCCATCTTACAATTTCATCACTTCGACAGTTTGACACATACAGCAAATAATATGACAGAAAAAGTATTGCAATGTGGTGCAATACATTATAGACAGATATGACAACAGTGTTCTATAAATATTACGACAGAACGCTATACAACAGGTTAAGGTCGTGCAAGGCATGGTCAATTATTTCGATCCCATATTCAACATACTGCATTGGGAGTGGGGGAAATCCCAAAATCAGAAAGGAATATTTACATCGAAAAAAATATATATCCAGCCCTGAAATTAGAATAACCCGACCTGATTCCAGGTCCACACCACACCAAAGCCACACCAAAGCCACTTGGCCACTTCCGCTAAAAGTAATAGGAAATCAGACTTTGTATATAAGAGTGATGAAACAACAACCAATAGGACGTTGCACAAACTTGTATTTATGGGTTTGTCAACTTATTTTTGGTATGTGTCAAACGCCACAGGAGGTACAAGTTACTGATGAATTGCATACACTAAGATGGCAAATATAGCAACTCCATGTCCCGTATAGTATACAGTAACAAGCTGAATCAAATAAAAATCACATTTGAGATCATCAAAAACTCAAACACTTGAAACTTTTCAGACATTGGTTACCCTGCGCTACCTGACGAAGGGTGAGTTCTACTCTGAGGCTGGCGGCATCCACGGTGTCTCTAGGAATTTGGTTTCTCGTTGTATCAATGATGTTGTCTGAGCCATCAATAATCGACGGGACAACATCAATTTTTCCACCGAGGATCAAGAAAATGTGTCTGTCTACGCACTTAGGGCCCCTATAAGCGATTTGAGAAAGTTACAAAAGCTTCCAAAAAGTAAACACACGAACTGACAGACAGACAGACAACAACACGAAGTTGACGTTAGTGAAACGGTAAAATGTGTCTAAGAAGCTTAGTGAAGCGGGCCCCTGGAGGTCTATCATGCGGAAATATATAGAGTATGTATGTTTAGTAACATTGGTAACAAAAATCGTTGGTGTGCAGAGATGGTACTAACAACCCTATTGTATGCCGGTACACTCAAGGTCTAATACGTGTTTCCAGTAGTTGGAAACTTACACATTGTCACCAAATTAATATATGAAAAATGTGCCAAATTATGTCAATTTCAATGTTAATCCCTCATATACGGTGGCCATATTTGAGTTACGTCCGTTAAGATGATTGTATGAGCTTGTGATTATGTTAGATAGATTCCTTGGCTATGCAAACATAGGTGTCTCTATTTTACGAAGTCTCTATTTGATATATTAAGGGAGATATTTATGAGTTTGCGATTTGATCTAATTAATATGCAAGCCTATAGACTGGCATTTACATACAATTATAACTGACTTTCACGGTGGCCATATTGATTTAATGTAGTTGGAACGGCACTATATGAATGAAATTGTAATATATGCTTAATATGTTTCGGCTTGCTTAACATGTTTCGGCTATCTTATGCAGACATAAAACAGAACACGATCGTCAATTATGACGATTTTGGGACGCATTGCCTCATTTATGGAGGCCATATTGGATTTGCCGTCATTGAATGGGCTTACGCTGTAGTATTGTTGGATATATAATTTAATATCGAAAACCTAAGTATAGTCACAAAAACTAAATCTCTAGTTGACTTATTAATTGAGCTATTCCTGAGTTTGTGAGTTGACCTACATGTAATTAATATGCTAAATGTTTATATGAAGGACATAAGAACAAATATACACGTATGCAAATGAGCACCCGGCAGTTTCTGAGCCCTTCGGACCCTATATATATCATTTCAACTTCAAAACTTTGCGGCACTCGACATTGTTAGATTCAACATTTGGCTAGTAAACTAAATATGGCGGTATTATGCTGTATTTTAATTGGCTACATGGTAACGAGATACTATCTCGTGGGAACGATATTCTATCTCGTAAAAACGACATAGATAACTGGTGGTATCGAGATCCTATCTCGTGGGAACGAGATGCCATGTCGTGGTAACGAGATGATATCTGGAGGGAACTAGATGCTATGTCGTGCGAACGACATAGCTATGTTAGGATAATTAGATGCTATGTCGTGGTAATGAGATGCTATATCGTGGGATCGAGATAGAAACAGAATTGCCCATGTCCATTTTAAGCTGACGTACCATAGGGTAGAATATTCCCATATTTGATGCTTAATGAACTAAATTTAGCTAGCTCTCCCTCACATTAAATCCCTTAAAATCAAATATTTGAACAATAACATACTTATAATTAGCCAGTTTTATAATGCAGTCTCCTATCCGAGTATTGATTTTCCTATTTGTTGTAGAACAGGTAGGCATTAAATCTGTTAATATGTAACGTATTTGATATAAATATTGCAATATGTGAAATCACCGGAACGTGATAGTGGCTAGCGATTTGTTTAGAACTACATATGTCGAATTATAATAAAATTCAATGTATATTTTATGTTTGCGTACATATTGTTAAGTGTTGAATTTATTTAAATAAAAGTGTAAGTAAGCAAGTAATGCGTTTACTATAGTGACATGTGGAAATAGCATACAAGTACGTAATATGAATACAATTTGTAGTACATTCGACGGTATGGACCTATACATCACAGTTAAACAAGTATGTAAGTTACATAGAACGAACATATATGACAGAATACATAATACAATAAATTATATTATCCGCCATATCGACTGTATACAAATATCCTGAAACATGCAATAATGTAATAATATCAAAAATCGTCCTAAGTGGATGTGGATGTTAAATCGGTTTGAGACAATCAGTGATGTTCAGAAAAGAGGAATATTTCTAGTCGAAAGCGAAACTATGTACTACCTGACCTGCGACCGTATGTGACAGTGACAGAAAATATAGATTTATCAGGTACCTGCCCTGCATTGACCGAATACGTACTGACTGATAACATATTGTTGTATCAGTCATTGCCCTGATATAAACATACGGGTTACAACGAAGTTAAAACTGACGTTCCATTGGTTGGATGACGTCACGTGATGTTACCGAATGACGTCAGTGTAATGACACAACGTAAACAAGTCCGCGTTCTGTCCATAGAATACGACGTCATCTAATGTCATTTTCGAGCATAAAACGTTACCTGATAAATAGAATACCAGGCTAGTGTATTTTGATATCAAGTTTATCAGTTTATCATTCCTACGCGTTTCCTAGCCTTGCCTGATAAACATGATATCGAAAGACAGTAGCCTGGTATTCTTTATATAACGTCCATTGTTGCTTGTTCATGTATATTATACATACATTCAAGTGTTTCCTTATACCCACAAACTACATTGAGTTTCAACATATTTTCTCAATATCAACTGGGCCATAACAAGGTTTATAGCATAACATAGGCGCTCGCAGTGTATTAACGCAGTGTAATAAAACTCATAATACACTAGCGTAATAAATAGGTAAATTAGCTCGTTGCAGAAAACAGATTTGGTTATCAGTATATACAACTTCAATGTATGATTATCTGCTTAAAAATACATATAATCTAACATCTGTAATGGTTTAATATCGTCTTTCTTAAATTAGTTGACTAATTTCATTTAAACTTGTTGGAAGTGTCTCGACTTGAATGTTGATACGACTGGACACGACAAGAGGATGGCTCAGTAAAATAAAATTTAAATAAATTCAGCGCATCTAAATGCGCAATCTTAAATATTAATAATACATATGTGTTTAATTGCTATTCAACGCTACTATATATATGTGTATAGCTGATATCTTACACTTCTGTTATTGATATGTAGTTATCAAATATCGCATATCGAAGTTACAGAAAACGTTCATCGCTTACATGTATATATGGCATCCTGGTGTAAGTGTATAAAGTTAGTTAGTTACATCACGATATGATTGCCATTATCAGGTAAATACACATAATTGGCAGTCATGTTGACACAAGTATCTAATTACATATATAACGTATTGAAAACGACCATTGCATAATTAAATGCGCAGCTATCTGAGAAGGCGACATACTCATATAGACTGATAAGGGCCTACATGTATATTGCGCATTTTATTTGACCCACTGACTGAATGACAAACAGTGCAGGCCCTGATCAGATTGAGGGGATGTGGAGACCGATCTAGGGCTACACTAGTTGCATAACCCATAAGCCCCATTTCTCCAGTAACAGTCATATTTCTGCACATCTACATGTTATATATTGATTGTAACTGGATAAACATGATAAATGGGCCTTATGACATTTACGACTAGTGTAGCTCCTGATCAAATAGCACACGTCTGTAGCTTGATGACGATATGTATTGCGTGTTAGAAGTATGACGGGTGTTTCATTGATGAAATAGAGAACTGAACAGATCCTAATATACACTGGTCACGAAGCCCATAAGCCCCGTTTCTCCAGCCACACCTTACAGCGATGCTATTGTTTTCAATCCTCATTCAAATGACACGTGTGTTTACGGAGCCCAGCAGGGGACATGGAATTTTATCAATTCGTTCCCACGAAACAACAATTCGTTCCCTCGAAATAACAATTCGTTCCTTCGAATTAACAATTCGAGGGAACGGATTGTTAATTCGAGGGAACAAATTGTTAATTTGAGTGAACGGATTGTCAGATCGAGGGAACGAATTGTTAATTCGAGTGAACGGATTGTCAGTTCGAGAGAACGAATTGTTAAATCGAGGGAACGAATTGTTAATTCGAGGGAACGGAATGGATTGTTAATTCGAAGGAACTAATTGTTAATTCGAGGGAACGGATTGTTAGTTCGAGCGAACGAATTGTTAGTTCGAAGAAATGAATTGTTAATTCGATGGAACGGAACGGATTGTTAATTCGAGGGAACGAATTGTTAATTCGAGGGAACGTAACGGATTGCTAATTCTAGGGAACGAATTGTTAAATCGAGGGAACGGATTGTTAATTCGAATTGTTATTTCGTGGGAATGAATTGTTAAATTGCGGGAACGAATTGTTATTTAGTGGGACCGAATTAATAAAAACAAATTCGACGTCCTCTGAGGGGCTCCGTATGTGTTTGCAATATTCGGCATCTAGAAATAAGTTGAACATCACCTCATACAATGTATTTGTAAACCGATTTCTATATAAATACAAGACATGGAGTTATATGCCACGTGACCAAAATGCTGGTATTTCATTTGATCAGATAGTTGTTATACAAACTATTAATCCACAAACTTTAACCCTTTCAACCCTCAATAACTGGAATGGACTGTCCCATGTTAACTTTTCGACCAATCCAATCATCACAATGTAAAAATAATATTTAAATTACGTGTAACAAGTGAAGATCCTGATGAGACGGCTCCTTATGAATCTACATTGTTGTAAGACACCGCTATGTAGTGTTGAAAGGGTTAAACGTGTGTTGTTCAATCGAAACGAAGAAACGAAGATTAAGGGGCACAAATTTACGAGTCGTAAGTTTCCGCTTCAGAAGTGATAATTCGTGTGTAAAACATAGATAGAGGAATCCATCTTACATGAGTGATGAGTTAACATGATATTTATTAAACGAGTTTACGACTTCATAAGAACGAGTCTATGCCGAGTTTCTTATGAAATCAGTCAACGAGATTATTAAATCTCCTATTAAGTCTACACATATGGTAGATTATAGTTATTGCATAAGCACAGCACTACGTTGAAGCTGTAATGACAACATAGCGTGTGCCGGCCTCATTTACATATATATTACACTAGTGTATTATGATTTCTAATGCACTCTATAAATATCACGCAATCTGATTGGCTGATGGTCATACATTACTGGTATATCATTGTTGATGAATGGTCGGAAATTATTTCAATATGTATTGCTACGCCAGTAGTAAAGGAGTGCATTAACAATAGGTTAACCGCATTGTAATTTTGAAATTTGCAGATAAATCAGAAAATGATAGGTCGGAAAACATGTTTAATGGTTACGCTAGCGCGTCGCCATTAAATTGATTATCCGACCTATCATTTTCTGATATACGCCGCTGGCAATACAGTTAACACTATAGTGAACGTCTGTTGTATGCAATAACAATAAATGTAATAATAATTGATGGAACTTTTGCCTCTCAAAATGAACTTAAAAACAATTTCAACATAAATATAAACTTTCTTCAATATTATGGCCTTGTCAAAGCAATACAAGATTGGGGTAAAAGTTTGAAACTTATCAATATCGAAAAAAAGTTGCAAATGCCATTTACTCCATACAAAATAAAAATATACCTAAAAAAACAAAACCGGGGCAAAAGACATGTACCTCGCATTAAACTCCAATTCTGAAACGCCAGCTGGTAAAATTAAATGAAACTCCACCTATAATTTGAACAATGAAACATGGAAGAAAATATATTTATGGCCGCATATCATAACAAAAGACACAACTCGAAAATGGTTCCAGTACCGAATAAACCACAATATTCTGACCACAAATGATTTCCTAAATAAGATTAAAATTGTCAGTAGTCCATTATGTACGTTCTGTAAGAATTTCTCGGAAACAATAAAACATTTGTTTTGGGATTGTAAGGTTACACAAAACATATTTAGGGAACTTCAAGAATGGTTAGCGACCAAAAATATAACTATTACAATTAACGAAAAATCATTCATCTTTGGGATTTACGAAAAAACAATAAGTATCTTCAAACAATTAATACTATTAGAAACTAAATACTATCTCTATTATTGCCGGTATTCAAAAGTAGTACCAAGTCTCAGCATACTGAATCATCGAATTCAACTATTGTATGAAACATCCAGGAAGGCAGCAATAATGGCCAACAAACTTGAAAACTTTACAAAAATTTGGGAAGACTTTATCATTTCAAAAGTTTAATATATGTAACAAAAATACCAAAATAAGATTTCATCTTCAGCTGAGCTACTTGCGGGTGCTATACTAAATCTCTGCTTTTGTGCGTTTTTTTTTCTTCCTTTCTTTGTTTTAACCCCTTCCCCACCCCCTCCCCACTCCCCATTCCACTTCATATTATAGGTTTGGGAAATAAAGACATTATAATTATGAATCTAGTAGAAGAATATAATACACACAGAGTAATACAGGTTCAAGCAAAGACCATGATCTGACGGAGCCAGCCGCGTTTTGTTTTATAACCAGTGTGGGGATCGGAACAGATTGTACATTGGCTTGTCAATACATAATGTTACCAACAACTTGAACATTTAACCCTTTCAGCCCTAAATAACTGGAATGGATTATATATAATACGTTAATTTTCGGTCAATTCCATTCAACACAAAATACTTTTCAAATAATCTATTTATAATTTTTATTTTCTTTTAACAAATATGAAAATTACTTGCAAAGAGTGCATATCCTGATGAGCCGGCTCGTCTGGATCTACACTGTTTAAAAACACCTATATAAACGGCTGTAGTGTTGAAAGGGTTAATACACGATTTAAACATGTAGATGCACAGTAGGATTGAACTTCACCTTTTACAGAGTGCGGCTGGTTCAGTTGGATCATGGGTAGTATGAATGATAACAAATAATCAATTACATGTATTACATATGCTAAATCAAACTTTGACTCTTGCAGCGCTGGAGAGTGACATTGTCATCTGCGGGTTTATTATAAGTATTACTGTCTTTTTTTTAATAATACGTGCAAGTTTTTATTGAAAATTCAGGTCTCTCATTAATGACGATTCTAATGTACCACTCAACCATGAAGTCTTAATAGAACAGTGATTTCTACCCAGTACTGCAAGAGCAAAAGAGGGTGAATATCTGTAATTGTATATTTTGTATTTGTATCTGACTATTACATGCATATTATGTACGGTTTGTGGGGGATGGCCCCGACCCACCACAAACCTATTACGGGGAAAATAAATATTTAAAAAAAAACAACAAAAAAAAAACAAAAAAAAAGCAATAAATGTAATAGCATGCACGGACTCAGATGTAGTCACAGGAAAAGCGGTAGAATTAATAATAATCTTATTTCAGGCAATGCTGTAGCAATTCAAGGAACCGCGACGTTGCTTGAAATGCGTTGAATGCCAGTAAATAAATAATATGTCAATGCATGTATGAAAATACGGAAATACCAACAATTAAAATCTGCGACAAATTTGGACAAAAGCAAAACTCAACCATCTAACTATGGAATAGAAGATACGATCGGACATACATCACCGTCTGCGTTAATCTTGCCAAGATTGACATGTTTTGTTCAAAATATTGGAATATTGTGCTTGTAATCAAACAGTTCGATTGGCTGAACCTGAGCTGTGCTACAGCTCAGCGCTCAGCCAATCAACTGCTTGACTGAGAGTTGAGATTGCCAAAATATGTTCCGAAATGTTGACATCTGGGGAAGATTAATTCGGTGAATTTGAATACAAACATGACGTTCGACCTTTAGACAAAACAAAGTCACCAACCTGTGGCAATGGTGAAAACGCATGGATTTACATTTATTGAATATAGGCTGCTCTAAATAAATACAAATCCAATAATTGTTTACAAGGAAACATCGTTAATGTGAAATTTACAGACTATCATACTTTTGTACCTACGAACATTTTAGTCGTACGATGTTTAGTGAAACGGCCACCAGGTCGGGCATAAAACATGGCGGCGAATTTGCATTAACATTACGCAAACGTCAGCCACCTACCATCTGCACGTTTTCCGTTTTATTTGAAATATGTTGCTCTATACCGCTACGATGCACTGATTTTTGAGAACGGTTAATATTTCGGTGTTTGGGGGTGCATTGTTACCAACATACAATTTACGTAACCAACCGGAATTACACGTATAACTAGAAGTACAGTATAAATTCGGAACGGTGAATGTGCAGATAATTGGCGATTTCTGTCGTGTGTAATGTTTGAGCATTCTTTGAGGGAGAAATTTTCAATTTAATGATAAATTTATTAATTTTTATTATACTGAATTTATTACATTATCACAGCCAATTTGGCTGTGATAATGTAATAAATTCAGTATAATAATTCTGCATACTTTTAATCATGAAATATATGCATTTGTTAGTTCTATATCAAATAACGCATTCAGGAAAAATAAATGATTACTCCCTCAAAGTATACTTTGCTAGAAAAGTATACTTTGCAATTTTGATGAAATCGGCAACTGTACTATGCTGCAGTCATAACTATAATATAATGTAATGTAATAAAAATAAATATATGTACTCAGAAAAGTCACCTACCTGCGTTCTGAAGAAGAACAGCCAAGCAGCAGAGAATGATTCTATAGTTGCCCATCGCAGTTGAAGGTCTTAGCAGGTCTGCAGGTAACGTGATACTGTGTGTCAAGTGACTCCGGCGGCGCATCCGGAACATTTAAAGGACTACGAAGAAAGGAAACCATGGTACACAGACGTCAACACAGACGCGGGTCAGGTGTCACGGCAATAGGGGATTATTTGTGGCTGCGATTAGAGACATGGGGCTTAATGAAGTTGAGAACAGTGCAGGGCGATTTACAAGTACCCCAGCGTTACAATCAGAACATTCGGGTTAGCTTAGCTCCTGATATAATAGCACACGCCTGTAGCCTGACAACGATCATCATTATTGTGTATTAAGAACGTGACAGGTATTTCATTGATGGAATGGCGAACAGTGTATATCCTGATCAGTCTGGGTGGATGCATATTCTGAATTGCTTGTTAAAAGCAGGACTGATGTTTCATTGATGGAATGGGGAACAGTGTAGATCCTGATCAGGCTGTGCGGATGCAGAGGCTGATCCGGGTATACACTGGCCACACAACCCATAAGCCACATTCCACAGTCAGTCACAGCCATATGTAAGGTTTACCAGCTTAGCTTTCAGACATTTGCATATTCGCTCAGACTCCAGATCTGACTGCGCGGATGTACAGCCTGATTTCTGGGCTACACTGGTAGCAAACGCCATACGTCCCGTTTTGTCGTGGCATGCCGTATGTGTGAAAATACAGCCACACTGCCGCCTGCGCTAATCTTGCTGATATTTGTCAATGTTTTTTTTATTTCAAAATACTTGAATATTGTGCTTGAAATCAAGCTTAAGCTCAGCAATTCAAACTGCTTGATTGCCAGCGGTGGTTGCCAAGAGATGCTCAGACGGAAGGACATCTGGGCAAGACTAATGCCAATATCAGTCTCTCTCTTTTTCAAAATATTTGCTACCGATGCACTTGTGCCCATTGAACGCATTCAATCTAAAACTATTTATATGTAAGTAATGTTTCCTCAATAACATCATTGCGAAGCTATCTAGCCAGGTTTCGGAGGCATTTTTATATTTTATTTCGCAATAAAATAAAAAGTTAATAGAATTCCATCAGTTGTCGGCACCAAAACGTGGAACAGACAACACTGGTACATTTGAATTAAATCTGGGGGCCGCTTCACTAAACTTCGTACGCCTAAAATGTTTGTAAGTGACAATTTAGGATCGTCTGGAAATTTCAATTTATGGATTTACATTTATTGAGCATAGGCTGCATATGCAGCCTATGCTCAATAAATGCAAATTCAATAATTGTTTACAAGTAAACGTTGTTGTGAAATTTACAGACTATCATAATTTTTCTCTTACGAACATTTTAGTCGTACGAAGTTACGGAAACGGCCCCCTGGTCTCGCACACCTCAAGTTGCAATATAGAAATATATAGTTGTTCGTCCATTCTTTACATATGACATTTATCAGGGAAAATAAACATTCATGTACCATTACCGGACGTGTTAATGGGCATTATTAAACTTTTATATTAAACGCAATTGCCACTCTTGATATCAGGGGCGATAACCATGTTTCCTTAAAATGTTGACGGAGACAACTATTTATGCTCTCTATTTATTTATTGATGTGCAATGATCACACTTTATACACTTGTTAGCCTGATACAGCCGCGTGTGTCTATCAGAAAGTTAATGATTAATAAATGATTATATCTGCAAAGAGGGCACTCGTAATGTTTAAAGCTGGTGGAATAGTTACATAATTATAGACTTATTTAATTCCTATAAAGAACATTTTGTGTCTAATTGATGAGACAGCAACTTTAAGTAATACATAACTTAATATACGTTTAGAAACGTTGAACCCTGCAAGATTAATGCAGGAAGTTATACATGTATTAATTCACGTTATTGATTTCATAAGACACGAGTTTAATACAGTGAAACCACACTAAACCGGACACTCTGTGAGGTCTCCATGGTGTCCGGCTTGGCGAGGTTTCACTGTAAATCAGGTATATGATTATTCCGAGCCATAGTTGTGTGCTATGCGATCACGAACAGGCATTATCACCTGAGATAAATGACTAAGAAACCCATCAAAATTATGATCACATACGTTTCTTGTTGTCCGGTTTAGAGCTGTTCCACTGTACATATCATACTAAACCATCACGAGTGTTAGACTTTATTTATTGCATAAGCACTACATCATACATTGAAACTGTAACATGTGTTTGTAGCGGTATCATTTGCATATTTATCCCGTCAACACAGTGCGTATGTGCCGTGAAACACGGTGCCGTGAAACATTTTTGATATCCAGTCAATACTATTTTTGCATTTTACAGCCATTTGTAGGTGTTGACGGGATAAATAGAATAGTAGGTTAGTGCCGTGAATGGGAAAAAATATCTGGCGCGGCACGGAAACGGGATGTGCTCGGCAGAGCCTCGCCCATCCCGTTTCCTGAGCCTTGCCAGATATTTTTTCCCATTCACGGCACTAACCTACTATTCTCTATTTATTACTCTAGTGTATTCTGATTCTTAATACACTGTGGTAATACAATGCGAAAACCAATTTCAAACTCATGTAATAAATACTGCTGTAGATGTGGAAAACACAAACAATATTTAGTTAATGATTTTAGTAAATAACTGCATATTTATTGTGTTTTCTACATGTCTAAAGTATTATTCATATCATAGCATGGGTAAAATGTGGATTTTATTTTCTTAATATGCATTTGGTAAACGTGAATCCCGTTTCGGATCACTAAGAAACGGTGAATGTATGGTTTTTGATTGCTTCCGCATCATCCTTTTAGCTTGTGTAAAACAGCGTTAAATGTATGCACGGTGCATCGGCCTATCCACAGGACCCATACAGGTTCACAGACACATGCTGCGCTATCGCTTGCACAACAGCACAATATGTAGACTTGCACAAAATGTCACAATTCTATGGTGGCATATTTATGCCATCTATTTAACAAGATAACGTGATAGCTAAGTCGTCTTAATATACAATGTACCTATAATGTAGTGCCCACGAGTAACATCGATTTCAAACCTGGACCCACACATCCCCTGCATATGGAAGGGTCCTGGTGCCAATGCTAAAATAGCTTTATCTCTAACTTACTAATACCCCTTTGTACAGAGGTGGAGACCATTGAGAGACCATTGAGCGATTAAAAAATGGCCAGATCTCTCAACGATCTTTCAATGAGCGCCCAGCAATCGTCATGGTCTCTCAATGATCTCTCAATGATCTCAATGATCGTCCAGTGATCTCCACGGTCGCCACGGTCTCCTCAAAGTTTTGACTCGGTCCAAAACAATATCTCAACGATCGCTGAGGGAAGCCATCTCTCAACGGTATCTCAAGGAGCGCCCAAGGAGCGCTCAACGGTCAAATCGATCTCCCAATGATATATCTTTTAATGGACGCCATTTTTTTTTCCACTCGGAAGGTAGAGATGTCTGAGAGATCAGTGAGGGATCGTTGAGCGTCCGATGAAAGACCAATGGAGTGCATTGAAAGACCTCGGTGGAGACCGCTGAGAGATCATTGGGAGATCCACTTGAGAGATTGTTGAGCGACCACTGAGAGATTCGGCAGAGATTTCCACGGCGATGGGGAGCGCGGCATATGAGGCTTTAAATACGGGTGCTAAACTCCCTATTTTTCATTCTGTGTCTAGACTTACTGAAGAGCACAAGAACATGACAGTTGGCCAAACTTTGCATTTCGATCACACAACGAGCGCACAAGGATCTCCCAAGCATTTACACATAAACGGCTTTTTCGGTGCTTTGAGAGATCGGGCCAATTTTGTATCGCTCAATGGTCGCTCAATGGTCGCCCAACGATATCCGTGTGTGTAAAGGGACCTTAACTGATCAAGATGCGATAAAATGTATTAAAGCCCACTCAATAGGAAAATGTTCTTCTGGCAAAATAAACATTCATTCACCATTACCCCACGTATTGATTGGCATTATTATACCTTTTATATCAGACTTACATTTTCAAACTGATATCAGGGACGATAACCGTGTTTCCTTAAAATGTTAACTGACATTACTATTTATTAATCTGTAGTTATATTTTGATGTGCAATGATCATACTTTATAATCTGTCGAAAATATTATTTTTTTCAGGTGACGCATTTAATTAGTATAAATAATAAAAAATAGCATCCCTCATTTGCATATGAAAATAACCTAATACGACCGCCCGCCACTATCAGTAAATTATGTATTACTAAATGATTATATAAACGCAATGCGTTGAATGCCCGTTTCCATTATGAACTTATGTAAGTAATAAATATGTGTCAATGCATGTATGAAAATACGGAGAAAACAACAATTAAACTCTAAAGTAGATGGCGGAGTTATACCACCACCAAATACCGAAGTCACAATCGTTGATTCTCGGCGGGAGTTGATGGAACGGGTTAAGACGTGCGCAGTGTATGTTCCGTGACAATATTACAATTTAACCAAATTCATGCTCAATATGCACAATTTTTCTGATGACAAATATAAATAATTTCCTTATTTATACTCAAAATTATATGTTGTCACCACTCATTGGAACCGCCTTGCTGAGACGGTTTTAATGAGTGGTAACAACGTACAATAAGATAAGAAATACAACAGGAAAATAGAAAATAATTGATTGAACATTCAATATTCAGTATAGTACATACTGTTTCGCTTCATTGCAAAAGTCCTATGACATGAATAACCAATCAGACTGTTGCACTTAACCGAATTTGAAAATGCTTGCGTTGAATTCAAGTTCAAACATACTTTCAGAAATTGTGATTAACATACAGATGGGGGGTAATTTAGTTTTACATTTTCACCTTACATGCATCAGTAAGGAATATTTAAAGCTGGGGTCCCACATGCCAGGTTATAATGTATACATGTAGGAATGTATCTGCAGAATGTTCAGACTAACTACATATGTAATGCTGCTAAATATGGTATTGGCGGACTCGTAGTGTTAACGGCTGGAACATGGTCATCATTAAAAACACATTGCCATTAATCAAGTGTAAACAATAGACCACGTGATCCCATACCCTGACCAAGGCAATATTCCTATTTTTACTACAATGATCAATTTCCACCACAAACCAACTACTTGCGCATCTGTGACTGTGACTGGATAAATTGGGCTTTCGGGTTTTGCGACCAGTGTAGATCCAGATCAGCCTGTGCATCCGCACAGTCTGATCAGGATCTGCCCTGTTCGCCGTTCAATCAATGAAACACCAGTCATGCTTCTATCAAGTAATATGCATCATTATCAGGCTACACGATTGTGCTAGTAGATCAGTAGCCTATTTCACCAACATTGCAAAGTATACTTATCTAGCAAAGTATAACTTTGAGGGAGACATTTTCAATTTTATGATAAATTTATTATTTGTTATTATACTGAATATATTACATTATCACAGCCATTTTGGCTGTGATAATGTAATAAATTCAGTATAATAAGTCTGCATAGTTTTGATCATCAAATACATGCGCATGTACATGTATATGCAGTAGTTAGTTCTATATGCAATAATGCATTTCAGGAAAAATAACTGATTGCTCCCTCAAAGTATACTTTGCTAGAAAACTATATGTTGCAATGTTGGTGAAATAGGCTACAGGAGTTATATTGGTCACAAATCCCATTAACACCGTTTCTCCAGTCACAGACACATTTCAAGTGCATCACAGGGTCCAGTAACGTTCCTCTGCTCCATAGCGAAAATTGTAGGTCCTGATCAGACCGTGCGGATGCACATGCTGATCTGAGCCCATACCATATCTCTCTCTCTCTCTCTCTCTCTCTCTCTCTCTCTCTCTCTCTCTCTCTCTCTCTCTCTCTCTCTCTCTCTCTCTCTCTCTCTCTCTCTAGGTTTTCAGCTCCGCAATGAATAGAAAACAGCTATTTATTATTTATATTTATTGTTTGATATGCAATGATCATACTTTATAATATGTCGATACATATTTATTCATGTTTGTATTGGTGTTTAACGGCCTGTCAACAGCTAAGGTCATTTCAGGCCGGGATTTATTCAGGTACCGCACTTAGTTGATATATATAATTTAAAAAGTATCCTGCCTCATTTGTATATGAAAATAGTCTGATACATGTACAACCCCGCGTCACTAAGTCTATTAGTGAATTAAAAGTAAATGAAGTGTTATATCTGTATATCTGGGCTCGTATTTTTTTTAAATGGTGGAATAGTTTACACAAATATGCAACTTAATCAGTTTCTAAAAAAAATTGTGATGTTCCTAACAGATTGGACACCAACTTTAAATCAGCTCTTTCGTTGTATCTGAGGGGGCAGTGACCAGTTAATTTAAAATGATCCATTTCACGCCCTCGGAAAGTATGTATTTAATGCAATATTCCAAATAAGTGGGCGGAGAGCAATATGCGTTCGACATTTGTGACCAAGACACACAAGAAGCTTTTACATAAACACGCATATGCTGCTATATGTACAAAATAATAATTACACAATTAAAATGAATTTTAATCAGCATAAAGTGTAATATTTATTAATTTCACCGGTGCCATTATACGAAATTGGCGGCTAAGTGGTCACTGTTACCTGGTGTAACGTCATACCATTGATAGATCGTAGCTAGTTATCTCCCGTCGAATTTATTTATAGAAATCCGGTCCAAATTATGTAGTTAAGTACCTTATTGCGAGTAAAAAGGGCGAATGTATTTCGTGATTTTTTATGAACATGACCAATTACAGTGATATCGACTATAGTCTGTTTCACGAAAGCTGCCCAAATTTTACGGCCATATAAACAATTCAAAAACAATATTATTTTCGATAATATTAAATTAAAGGAAAATTTAAGAATGAGCCTTCTTTTTATTTCGTGAAATTCGGTCAAATATTGGTTTTATTACGAAAAATTGATTTCTCTATGGGAATTTAACATGGGGGGAAAAGAGGTAAAGGAGTGTGGGATTAGTCAAAAAACGAAAACATTTGGAAATTGACTCCGAAACCTGACTAGATAGCTTGGATATGATCTAACTAAGAAAACAAAAGTTAAATTTTAAAAATCGGTCCAGTATTTCTAAAATTCCAAAAAAATTCCCCATGTTAAATCCCCATAGACATCTTCACTCCGTGAAGATGTCTATGGGGATTTAACATGGGGAAATTTTGTTTTCGCAATAAAATCAATATTTGACAAAATTTCACGAAATAAAAAGAAGGCTCATTCTTAAATTTTCCTTTAATTTAATACTATCGAAAAAAATATTGTTTTTGAATTGTCTATATGGCCGTAAAATTTGGGCAGCTTTCGTGAAACAGACTATAGCTACATATACGATCCCTCATTGTAGCTGGTTTCCAGTTTGGCCCTACAGGCTACACCACTGCCTGCGCTAATATAGAGAATAGTAGGTTAGTGCCGTGAATGGGAAAACATATCCGGCAAGGCTCAATAATTTCTTTATTTCTCATCAGAAGTATATGTTGTGACCACTCATTTGAACCGTCTCGCCGAGACGGTTCAAATGAGTGGTCACAACATATACTTTGGTTCAGAAATAAGGAAAATAGATAGAGAATAGTAGGTTAGTGCAGGCACATGGGAAAAAATATCTGGCAAGGCTCAGGAAACGGGATGGGCGAGGCTCTGCCGAGCACATCCCGTTTCCGTGCCGCGCCAGATATTTTTTCCCAATCACGGCACTAACCTACTTTTCTATTTATCCCGTCAACACCTACAAATGGCTGTAAGATGCAAAAATTGTATTGACTGGATATCAAAAATGTTTCACGGCAAAGTGTTTCACGGCACATACATGTACGCACTGTGTTGACGGGATAAATTGCCAATATTTGTCTCTCTTAAATATCGTGCTTGAAGTCAAGCAGCTCGATTGACTGAATCTCAGCTGTGCGATTATCACACGTGGTTTCCGAACATTTCCGAATGATGTGATCACGTGATGTAATGGTTGATATAATTTGTCATGTGTACAGTAGATTGTCTAAGAAACGGAAGAATATTGATGATACATAGCTCACCAACGACGATGACTTCCGTGTTTTATGTAACCGAGTGGGAGATTTCGGGGTCGTTACTCATATTCCCCCGTGCACAGTCTGTACACGGGAAACCCCCAATGTGTTCGAATAAACCAGACAACGCTGATTAGTACGGAGCCATGCAGGGGACATAGATTTTTTTAATAAATCGTTCCCACGAAATAACAATTCATTCCTTCAATTTAACAATTCGTTCCCTTGAATTAACAATTCGTTCCCACCATATAACAATTCGTTCCCTCAAATTAACAATTCGTTCCCACTAAATGAAAATTCGTTCCCTCGAATTAACAATTCGTTCCCGTGGGAACGAATTGTTATTTCCTGGGAACGAATTAATTAAAAAAATAAGTCTACGTCCCATAGTAGTATATACATGGGGGGCGACAAATGCAATTGTATCAATGTACATATCAGGGGCTACACTGGTGACAAATGTCATAAGCTCGCTTGATCAATTTTCATGTCAGGGGCTACACTTGTGACAAATGTCATCAATGTGCATATCAGGGGCTGCACTGTTGCACATACATTGTATAATGTGCTATACTGGACACAAATGTCATATGCTTGTTTTATTTAGGCACAGGTCAGGGACTAGACTGGCCACAAATACCATAAGCTCAATTTATCACGGCTCAGATGCAACAAGTCATGTGAGTTTGTACCTAATAATGTCTGTACACAATTTCGAAAGCTGGTCCTGGGTATCTCCTTCATTAATCAAATACAGTGGAACCTCTCTAAACCGGACACCCTTGGGACCGAAATGGTGCTCAGTTTGGATGTGTTTCACTGTAAGGTAGTTAATTGTCATGTCCGTTTGTGATTGCGCTTAATTACAGTGGAAACTCTCTAAACCGGACACCCTGGGGGACCCAGGGTGTCCGGTTTAGAGAGGTTCCACTGTAGTTAAGCACAGATGCACGTACTGAATCTGGATCTACAATGCTCTCAAAGGCCCACAAGCCACATTTCTGTAGTCACATCCGCATAATATATACAACAAAAACAGTGTTATTGCTAATACAAACGTTTATTTCATCACAGTAATAGAAAACAGGAATAAGTGCTTGTCTTATCGTTCTGAAACATTGTACACAATTCAAATGTATAAACAGTTTAGATAGTGTGTGTCATCGGTAATATGCATAAAACCTGTTGTATATACATTGTACACGTTCCAACGGCGATGAAAATCTTACTTTCTATTCTCGAATATACGAGAAAACAAATGACAACTTACATCGTACATCTCTCAGTCCCCAGCAGGGGTCCGAGTTTATCTGAATATATATTATCCATGTACAACGTGTATTTGTTCCTGGTTCCACAAACGAAATGCGACTGCCTATCGTTTACACATCGTTTTGACAATGTTTTCGTTTTTTATAATTAGAAAACGATGTCTTCGTTGGTTTAAATTAAATAATTAAATACGTTTTGAAAGAAACAAGCGTTTAAATAATTCAAAGTCGGGGATAAAAACGTAAACATCGTTTGTATGTACAATAAAAAAACAAACGATAATCTTTTCTATGCATATCGTTGTACAAAACTATCGTTTTCCATTCGTTTCCGTTTGTTTAATTTCGGAACCTTTAGCAAATCGTCGCTGTATATACGGTTCGTATCGCCGCAAATACTGATAATTAGAACACGTATATTTTCATTACAATATATTAGTGCATAAGTAATGCATCAAATAAACGTACAAAGTTTAATGAAGATAAACAAGACTATTAAATATTAAATTAAAACAACAATAAATTAAAACAACATTAACCAGTCTTTATACAAGATGGCCGGCGAATTCGCACATGTGTTCATATCCAGTTGTCGTTACATACCGGTATTCGGCAGTTACTTCAAAATACAATAACGAAAACAAAGTGAGTTTGGCGACACTATGCGAAACTCTAGGAGAATAATCGCATCCTCAAAGATTTCTTCAACAATAGTGTTTACCAGACACACATATCGATGGTCTAGTAACATAAGGTCGTAACTGCTATGCTAAAGCATAGTACTTACGACCTTATGTTGCTAGACCATCGATATGTACATGTAGAGCATGTAAATGGAGACGCTATCCTACATCACCCATGTACCTGACAGTGTGTGGGGTAAATACTTAAGAACACTATTGTCTACCAGTCGCTGATTACATGTACATGCATCTCCTCGTACAGGCGGATGAACGGTGTTCTAAGTACTGCATACATGTATGTGGTCACATGCCTACTATGTTCTCGTATTATTATTATCATATGCGAGCCAGTATGTACGACAACTTGAATGGTTATTCGAACATAAATCAGCACACGTTGTAACATTATTCCAAAACTAATTGTGATAAATTTTCATTTTGTTGACATCTCAGAATTGATACATAATAACATAATACACAGATTATGACACATGTGTTATTCCCTGCAACGTGCAGCTATGTGTTTACGTATATTACTTAATGGAGATGTTTCCCCAAATCGGCGTATACGTTTCTATGGTTACATACCTGTTATACTACCGCGTACGTTCATCTTGTAAATATTTGTAAACTACATATTTAAAAATAAACGTAAATATTGTGCTTGAAGTCAAGCACTCGATTGACTGAGCCTGAGCTGTATCACAGCTCAGGCGCAGACAATCAAGTTGCTTGATTGCGAGCTGAATAGCCAATATATCTCTAGAAACGTTGCTAGTATGGGTAATATTAACGCACGCGGTTGTGTATATACACGAATACACGTACACGTATTCTATACTGTAATTGTTGATACGCAGACAACGAAGGAAATATGATGGAAACATATCGATGGTCTAATAACATAAGGTCGTAAGTGCTATGCTTTAGCATAGCAGTTACGACCTTATGTTACTAGACCATCGATATGTTGAGAATATGGTAACTCATGCAACGTTTGGCGAAGAAAATGTTACACGTGTGCAGGTATTACCTTTTGAATTATGTAAGAATAACTCGTTTGACCATGGGCATTATACATTTATACTGTGACCGGAGAAATGGGGCTTACGGGTTTTGCGACCAGTGTAGATCCAGTTCCATCAATGACACACATAGCATGATTGCACCAAACAATTAAGATCACTATCAGGATGCAGGAAAGTGTTTGTTATTTAATGAGGAGCTTCACTGGTTACAAATCCTATAAGCCCCATTTCTCCAGTCAGAGACACAAGTATACTGATGATATAGCGATACAATAGGGCGACAAAAGAGCAAGAAATGACATGGTCAAACTATGTATTATGGTAGGTGTACCATTCTTGAACCCCGATGATACGTCTATAGAAATATAATTAAAAAACAAAAAACGATGGTATGCATGTGATCAGTATTTATGTATTTATGTACATTATTATTACATGTACCAATATCAATTAACATATATCTGTAATATGCAAATAATAAACCAATTTTGATGAAGCACATGCATATTATCCTCTCTACGCGGGTATGTAGAAGCCAAAGTATCCATGTAAAATTGTGCATACTATTATTTTCTAACTACATCATATAGTGTGCAGAATCTGCATACATAGTTAACAGACACATATTTATACATATATGTTTATTTGTATAGCTCGCATTCGTTTTATGAGTATGTTGTCTTTATTAGATTTCCATAGACATTACATGGGGCCACACGAAGGGTAACCAAACTTAAGCGATGGTGGCGGATACTATACACAGGAAACTCAGCCTGGTGCCATCTATTTGAACAATAAACGGGCCCGACGCTGGTATTACAATGTAGTACTATTACAAATTATCTCCCTTTTCGGATCACGATATTTCGCCGATATTGATATAGAAAAAAATACATTATTTTACGTTAATGATATTGTAATTGTACAAACAACCCACAACTCATGCGTTTTGTGTCAAATTCCGCCGTCATGTCTAGAAGATATGTAATGTAATGTAATATTTAAGTTTTCTCGAATCAGTATCTGCGAAATACCGCGAGACGACAAGGGATGTAATCCCAGAACATGGTCCCAAATGAGGGATTGTAGCATTTATCTCCCTTTGTAAATATATGTATAGAAATCCGGTACAGACTGTGTTGTATTTCAGCACTTATTTCTTGCTGAACAGCTCGAAAATTGAGTTTTGCAAACAGAGTACACCCAGATCAGACTGCACATATGTGCAGTCTGATCTGCGTGTACACTGATTGCAATACAATTAATAAGTGTGAAAATATGAAGATGGCAAATTATGCAGTTCTGGATCAGACTGCACATGTGTATAGGATAACCTGGATCAACACCAGTCGAAACCACTATAATGACTTCCTTTCATAACAAATCATGCGACATTCGCCCTTTTTACAAGCAATAAGTCCATAACATATACAATTTAGACCGGATTTCTATAACTACAACCAAAGGGAAATAACTAGCTAATGTCCCCCATTGATATATCAACAACTGTATATTTGATGGAATGTGTTGTATGCAATGATGCAGGAAGGGGGATAACTCAAATAATTACTTCATGAAGAGTTACCTCCCATCCCGAATCTACCGCGTACAAATACCCAATGTGCACCCAAAGGGCCATTCCTTGTGGCGTATCCTCTCGTGTCAACTTGTTCTTTACATTACATGTAATTGGTATATTGAAATAATTTCGAGGGATTTTAGTTTCGTGCTCAGGCAAATGTACATTTTTACATGTTCGAAGATACGTTGAAGAAACAATTTCGATGAATATATATTTTGTTGGCTGCAAATGTGCGTGTGTGACTATATGCTACCTTGAATTGCTTTCAAGGAATGTCGATTTCAGTCTCATGTACAACTACACTGTATGTTTAACGAAACAAATATTCCGCGAAATTAGTTGTGTATTTGTTTGTTGCTAGGATACGTCAGTTCATTGCCAGTTCCTAACTTTCAGCGTAAGACAAACGTCGTAACGCATCATAGAAGGACCAGTAAACGCGACTGCGACGTGATGATGTCACGTGATATAGGTGTACACGTCACGTGATACAGTTGTTGATATATATGTACATGCTAACTGCTAAACATTCAGCTGCATTACGCACAGTACGCACACGTATACGCGTTTACTAATCTTTAACATGTTAGAAACGTAAATTCTCGTCTGGTGTAGCTTTACGGTTGTTTTCTTTCTCAACAAAATGCGGTTTGGCAGCAATTTAGAATCATTTGCATTGCAAATGATTCTAAAGTGTTGTCAAAGCATATGTTGGATGTGAAAATGGAACACAAATAAACAGCTGACGGTACACGTTCGCATCCAGTACTCGTCTGGTGTAGCTTTACGGTTGTTTTCTTTCTCAACAAAATGCGGTTTGGCAGCACTTTAGAATCATTTGCATTGCAAATGATTCTAAAGTGTTGTCAAAGCATATGTTGGATGTGAAAATGGAACACAAATAAACAGCTGACGGTACACGTTCGCATCCAGTACTCTTTAAAGGGACATGCCCATTCAGTAGGCACATAGAGAATAGTAGGTTAGTGCCGTGAATGGGGAAAAATATATGGCAAGGCTCAGGAAACGGGATGGGCGAGGCTCTGCCGAGCACATCCCGTTTCCGTGCCGCGCCAGATATGTTTTTTCCCATTCACGGCACTAACCTACTATTCTATTTATCCCGTCAACACCTACAAATGGCTGTAAAATGCAAAAATAGTATTGATTGGATATCAAAAATGTTTCACGGCACCGTGTTTCACGGCACATACACACTGTGTTGACGGGATAAAAACTGTTATTTATATCAGAGACATCATCTGAGACATTTTCTCGCAAAATAAACATTAATTCACCATTACCCCACGTAGTGATTGACAGTATTATACATTTTATATCGGAAGTAAATTTCCACGCCGATATCAGGGGCGATAACCGTGTTTCCTTAAAATGTTAACGGACAATACTATTTATTCTCTGTATTTACTTTTGGATATGAAATGATCATACTTTATAATCTGCCAAAAATATAATTTGTAAAATATCGTGCCTCATTTGCAGATGAAAATAGTATGATACCACGGCGAGTCACTATCATAAAATAAATAGTACTGAAGGATTATATCTATATAGCGGGCACATTTTTAGAAAGGGTCGAATAGTGACAATTATACACTTATTTAATTCCTATAAAGAACATGTTGTGGCGATTGAGTGGCCCGGTTCCTTTAAGAAATGAGGAACGTGAATTGTCAAGTGTTGTTGTTATATATTTTGTGTTCTATCTCTATCAATCCACGCACTGACAACACGTTAGAATGCATTCTAAAGTGTTGTTTATGCATGTTCTCGAAGCTATGTGTAATATGGTTAAAACTAGTCCAAGCTTAAATAAAGCTTAGCTGTTAATAATGTAAGCTCGAAATTAATTTACATTGCTAGCTGTAAATGACGTATGGCTAACAAACTGTTATTGTATACGTACATGGTCTACGTGCGTATACTTGTATGCTTACAGCGCCTTACAACTGAATGCGTAATAGTAATTGCGGAAACGTAACACTCATTATTTCACGCGCCGTATGACTGGAAATAATAAGTGTTACAGTTGCGCAACTAGGCAATCGCCAGCATGTACGTATACACGTACTTAACACGGCCATGTTGATGTTAATCCGTCAAGAAAGCGTGACAGATAATCGCCAACATGACGGTGTTATGTCACGGCAGCACCCCTTAAAGGATCTCTGCCATCATCAGTGACATGACGACGAGCAAGCTGCCGACGACGCCGCTAGCGCCTCCGCCAGCGCTGCACGTCTCCATGGTTGTTCCGGCGTCTCTTAGCAATACAGCAACGTATACCGTGCCGGTTCCCACCACAGCCGCGTCGTCCTCGGCGTTGAGTTCAAGCAGGTATGCCGCTGTCGTTTCCTTGGCCATCTGGTTTGCCGAGATGAGGTTACCGCCTGTCATTGGTGTTGTGAAGTCGGTGCCCGTATTGCCACCTTTGAAGTGGAGAAACAGAATCTTTTAACAGGTAACCTGCCCTGTATTGACCGAATACGTACTGACTGATAACATATTGTTGTATCAGGCATTGCCCTGATATAAACATCCGGGTTACAACGAAGTGAAAACTGACGTTCCATTGGTCGGATGACGTCACGTGACGTTACCGAATGACGTCAGTGTAATGACGCAACGTAAACAAGTCCGCGTTCTGTCCATAGAATACGACGTCACATAATGTCATTTTGAGCATAAAACGTTACCTGATAAATAGAATACCAGGCTAGTGTATTTTGATATCAAGTTTATCAGGTTCGGCTCGGAAACGGTAGGAATTCCTCGGCAAGCCTCGGAATTCCTACGCGTTTCCTAGCCTTGCCTGATAAACTTTTTTATCAAAAGACACTAGCCCGGTATTCTCTATATACTACAGCGTTATTCATATGAATTATGGGATCGAGTTCCTTCGATATTTGTAAATCCGTTAAGAAAATAACGCATAACACACATGATTGAATAGTATGAAATTTAACATGAAATTGTCCATTTCAGTCGTTTAGGGGTGAACGTGTTGAAGGGGCATATCAGGATTATTTTTTTTTAAATTCTATAAAAATAAAAACGTTTTCTCACCATGGTCCTGTGTAAAGTGGTTTAAGTATAAGTGAGATAATGTATTCGAGTTGAATATGGTTAGTTAACATGGGGGAAAATTAGTGGGCCGGAAATCGTCGATCCGCTAGGCGAAACGTATTTCGGCCGTCTAAAATCCCCCCACGCGCTGTTAACTAATCTTATTCAACGAGAAGACATTATCTAACTAATGTATTGAACGGATACGACGAAAACCTGAGATAAAATGAGATATTTTGTCGAATTTATTGTAAGTTTAATACAAATGTCTAGTTTATTATAATTTAGCTGTTCCTCTTTTATTTACATTTCCGCAGACATGCCATCATTACCCAGCGGTCATGTGACCATTTAAACTGAGCATCAATCACACATGCTTTTTCTGATTTGGAGCATAATCTTAAACGGAGTACGTACTCGGAAAGTTTATTCAGCACAAATTTTTGTTTTTGCGGAGACACGGGTGATGCTGTGACACACACAAATAACCCATCAAAAATCCAATAATTCCGGCACAAAAATATTTACACAATTACCTAACATTTGATTGGCCCGTAGCAAGTCTCTGTCCAAAATTTATATTCCAGTAAACTCCTACGCCGAACTACTTTCCGTAACCGTGAGGCGCAGTTAAAATAATTCTTAAGAAAACGGAAAATAAACACATTGTCTTGATGAATTTATTTCAAATGCTGAAATTATAAGGAATGAATGGCCTTTTTGTGGAATTTATCGGGGATATAAACTTGGAAAAGTCGCGGTAATACTGGACGAGGCCTTCCGGCCTTCGTCCAGTATTCCCGCGACTTTTCCAAGTTTATACCCCGATAAATTCAACAAAAACGACATTCATTCCTATATTATGCCACCCACAAGGGTCTCATACAGTATATAGTAACAGTAGTGTACTAGACCAGGTGGGTGGGGTAATGTTTTTAATGGTCTTTTTGTGTCACACTTCACTTATTTCCACCTATGCTACATAATGTTCATGTACAGCCAGATTTGTTCCAGTAGCCTATTTCACCAACTTAGCAAAGTATACTTATCCAGCAAACTATACATTGAGGGAGAAATTTTCAATTTAAGATAAATTTATTAATTTTTATTATACTGAATTTATTACATTATCACAGCCATTTTGGCTGTGATAATGTAACCAATTCAGTATTATAATTCTGCATACTTTTAATCATCAAATATATGCAGTTAGTTCTATATGAAACACTGCATTTCGGGAAATATAAATGATTACTCCCTCAAAGTATACTTTCGTAGATAAGTATGCTTTGCAATTTTAATGAAATCGGCTACTGGTTTCACAAACGAATGACGGCCTATCGTTTACACACATTTCTCTGGCAATACCCCTGGGAACAACCTTATACAAACACAACAATCACTTATTTAGCATTTAATCAAGCAAAATACATCATTGTATAGTATTTTAGACAAGCAAGCGACGCGACATTTGAGAAACACGCATTTCTTACTATAAACACATACAATCCAATAACCTGTCCTAAATAACTACATAACTAAAGTAATCCCTACCATATTTCCATTGCGACAAAAATACGTGTCGCTCTAGTGTCGGTCAACACTTGAATGACAAGATTCCGCCAGTGGTCACACCTATATAGTGACCACGCTTGGCACGAAAACGTGCACGACAGAACACGCGCAAGCGGGTTACCATCAATCAATATTCTTAACATTGTATAAGGTTGTCCCGCCGACCGCCAGAGGAAGAGAATTTATTTCTAATTCACTACGTTCAAACGACATAAATTATATATGTTTATAAAGCGATGTACATGTATTCATTTGGTTTAAAAACAGCGAAAACAATGTCAAAACGATGCTTTGAAAGAAACGACAGCCGTTGAAACAGTTGAAAGCCGGGTATTGAAACGAGAAATAGAGAATAGTAGGTTAGTGCCGTGAATGGGAAAAAATATCTGGCACGGCTCAGGAAACGGGATGGGCGAGGCTCTGCCGAGCACATCCCGTTTCCGTGCCGCGCCAGATATTTTTTCCCATTCACGGCACTAACCTACTATTCTATTTATCCCGTCAACACCTACAAATGGCTGTAAAATGCAAAAATTGTATTGACTGGATATCAAAAATGTTTCACGGCACCGTGTTTCACGGCACATACGCACTGTGTTGACGGGATAATATTGTTTTCATGTACCAAAAAAAAACAACACAACACATGATGATCGTTTTTATGAATTTCGTTGTACAAAAACTTCGTTTTCGTTTCGGACCCTTCAACAAATCTTCGCTGTACAAGCATTCATCATTACATGTAAACACATCCACTAAAGATGTTCATCGGTCGTCAGTGTAAATGTTATTATCCCGTCAACACAGTGCGTGTGTGCCGTGAAACACGGTGCCGTGAAACATTTTTGATATCCAGTCAATACTATTTTTGCATTTTACAGCCGTTTGTAGGTGTTGACGGGATAAATAGAATAGTAGGTTAGTGCCGTGAATGGGAAAAAATATCTGGCGCGACACGGAAACGGGATGTGCTCGGCAGAGCCTCACCCATCCCGTTTCCTGAGCCTTGCCAGATATTTTTTCCCATTCACGGCACTAACCTATTATTCACTATCTATTTTCCTTATTTCTGAACCAAAGTGTATGTTGTGACCACTCATTTGAACCGTCTCGTCGAGACGGTTCAAATGGTGGTCACTACATATACTTCTGATGAGAAATAAAGAAATTATATTTTCCGTTTCCGAAGCCTTGCCAGATATTTTTTCCCATTCACGGCACTAACCTACTATTCTCTATTTCTATTATTCAATTATGCCCGTCTTAGTCTTATGAAGTTTAGTGATACTTGCCCTAAATATGCTATGTAATAATTATAGTTCACATATTGAATTGTTAATACATTAATTTCAAGCGATCATGAAATTAGTTTATTTAGCATTCAATATGTGAACTATAACTTACGTATTGTTTTCGCAGCCCAGTCACGAAGCTCAGTTACAATTAGTTCGATATATATATATATATATTAATATAGCGGTGAGCATTTAATGATTTGTTTAATATTTATTGGCGAAAGCGTCGCAATATGATATTAATTGAGACGAAATTCGGTTCTTTCATTGGTCGACAAACTAGGGTAAACAATAAGTGGACATACCTGCGATTGTGTACGTGATTGTTTCACCGGTGCCCGCTGATGCAGAGTATGTACCCACAGTTGTTGCTGAAACACAATATAAATCCAATTATAAATGTGGCTGTGACTGGTAAATGGGGCTTATGGGATTTGCGACCAGTATAACCTGATAACGATCTATATTGCTTGTGTTGAAACATGACAATTCATTCATTGATGGAATGGCGAACAGTGCAGATCCTGATCAGACTGTGCGGATGCACAGGCTGATCTGGATCTACACTGGTCGCAAAACCTATAAGCCCCTTTTCTCCAGTCACAGTAACACATAGTGTACACGGTTATATACATGTACTTTCCATTGATCGCGAGTAGCAAATTTAGAATCGTCTGGAAATTTCAATTGATGGATATCCAGCATGTGCTCAATCAATGTAAATCCAATAATTGTTAATGTGAAATTTACAGACTATCATAATGTTGCACTTACGAACATGTTAGTCGTACGAAGTTTAGTGAAACGACCCTTGATTTCGACAAAAAACATCATACAAAGAATGCACCGGCGCCTTATGAGCACGTTTTCGAAATTACAAACGAATTCTTGCTGAGTAAAGAGAAGATACATCCCAGTCTCGACCAATCAAACTTCTCGTCTGTGATTCAACCATCAAGCTTGACCAATCAAACTTCTCATCTTTGAATCATCCATCAAGCTTGACCAATCAGACTTCTCGACTTTGAATCAACCATCAAGCTCGACCAATCAAACTTCAAACATACAATATTAAAAATAGTTAACTGTATGTACTTTTTCATCAATAACAAAAAGTCAATCTTCCAAAAAAAAAGTTTTTTATTGCGAAAAAACTATTTGTATATGGAAATTTAACTTGGTGGCTAAAACAGATTTGTATTATAATTTTGTATTTGTAGACCGTTTTCCAAAATCTAACTTTTGTTTTCTTAGTTACATCATTTCCAGGCTATTTAGCCAAGTTTGAAGTCAATTTCCAATTGTTTACGTTTATTGACTCCTCCCCCAACTCTTCCGCCTTTATTCCCCCCATGTTAAATTCCCATTGGAAAATCGTTATTTCGCTATAAAATGAATATTTGATGGAATTTCATCAAACAAACTTTTTGGGGAGGGTGACTTTTTTGCTATTTGTATCATTTTCCCACGGGAACGAATTTGAACGAATTGTTATATCGTGGGAACGAATTGTTAATTCGAGGGAACGAATTGTTAAATTGAAGGAACGAATTGTCATTTCGTGGAAACGAATTGTTATATCGTCGGAACGAATTGTTGTATCGTGGGAACGAATTGTTAATTCGAGGAAACGAATCGCTATTTCGTGTGAATTAATTAATAAAGCAAATCCATGTCCCCTGAGGGGCTCAGTAAAGTCCAAACTATCTCCTGTGTTCTAGTTTCTTATCACATGACAATGCGGTGATTTCATGACGTATCATTTCCTCTAAAACCCATACGCATTGAAACAAAAACGCCAACTGCGGTTTCCTGAAACGCTGTACATGCGCAGTGATATAAAAACGGTTAAACGATCGATTGACTTAAAGTGTGGCCAGTAGTGTAATACAATGTAGTCTGAGACAATTAACTCGGCACACACGTTCAGACGCTACTGTATCTGGGTACTAAAGAATACTCACTGGCGGCTTGGTTGTCTGGGAGATACCAACACAAGGTCTGGGACGAGAAGACGGGGATGGCATTGACGGTGATAGTGATGGTTAGCGTGCCTGTATTGGCTACGCCGGCAAGCGCACCAGTTTCCACGGCGCTGTAAATGGAAAATATCAAGTTTATCAGGCAAGGCTAGGAAACGCGTAGGAATTCCGAGGTTCGTCGAGCAATTCATACCCGAGCCCAGCTTACAGTCGTAGCTTGCATGCATGCACGGAGAGTAACGTGTCATTTTATATCAGCCCTATCAGGCAAGGCATGGACATGTATAGGACTTCCGAGGCTCGTCAGTTTGCGACTAATTATTCTGCTACAATTTACCAAAGTTCACAGTTAATATTACTCTAAAATGTGTTTCAAACTGATTTTTTAACAATAAATTGACAGCATAGCTGTTTTTAATAATTGATAGCAACCAGTACGGCAACCGGATCGATTGACGCAAATTGTGGTCAGAAGTGCAATACACGGTGGTCTGAGAGTGGACAACTCCAGAAATAGACCTATCCTACGAAGCCCCGCAGGGGACATGGATTATTTTTATTAATTCGTTCCCACGAAATAAGAATTCGTTCCCTCAATCTAACAATTCCTTCCCTCGAATTACAAATTCGTTCGCACTACAGTCGAACCTGTGCTACAGACCACCTCCGAATAGCAATCACCTGGCTGTAAAGGCCACATTTTTGTTGTCCCAATGAGACAATTACTATATAATTGACCCTGCGAATAAAGACCAGACATTTCACGTCCCATGGCTGGCCTTTATTTACCGGTTTCGGTGTATATAACAATTCGTTCCCACGAATTAACAATTCGTTCCTGTTGGAACGAATTGTTATTTCGTGGGAACGAACGAACGAATTTTTAATTCGTGGGAACGAATTGTTAAATTGAGGGAACGAATTGCTATCTCGTGGGAACGAATTGTTATTTCGTGGAAACGAATTAATAAAAAATAAAATGTTACGTCCATTGCAGAGCTCCGTACTATTCCGAAGTCTACACAGTGAGGTACATTTGTAACTTGTAACTATACCCTGGCATGATGTTAAGAGCTCTAGGATCATGTTTATGAAAGACTGAGACTAATATATTCTACAAGTCTCTGGCCAGAGGCTACAGGTGTGTATTCTTATAACACGATGTATCAACTGTATTTACCATTTACTGTGGAAAGTTAATAATTTAAAATATTTTGATAAAAGTACAGTAGGAGGCGAATATTTTATGAAGTGAAAACTATTTTGAAGCATCTGGGGTCGAACATAGGTCGCCTGCATATGAGGCGAACACGTTACCACGTCGCTATAAAGAAAACAAACAACACACTCAGTATGTGACACTAACAGTGGGCTTAGCAGGGACCGATGATCGTGATTTGTCACAACATGATAGAAGATCATCAGAGGGATGAACATTTACAATATGAGGAAGGTGTAAGCACATTTTGTTCTGCTACTTTGAAACACATATTTGCAAGATCAGGGCAGTTCTCACGACGTACATGTAGCATATAACCCACGAGTTAGCTATCTCGTTCAAACGTGTTAACATCTAGTTCCCACTAGATAGCAGCTCGTCCCCATGAGATAGCATCTCGTGCACTCGGATTAACTCTCTACTTCCCACGACTTAGCATCTCGTTCCCAGAAGATATAACATTGTTCCCTTGCCTTAACTCGTTTTCATGACATAGCATCTTGACACTCGAGTTAACCCAATTGGTTGCCATGACATAGTATCTTGTTCCCAGGACTTAGCTATCTCGTTCCACGAGGTAGCTATCACGTTCTCATGACATAGGATATCGGTCCCACGAGATAGCATCTCGTTAGAATGGCACAACAATCATCCAATGGACTACAGTTATGTGGCTGAGACTGGAGACATTATCACCGTCTTATCATGAGTTGCCATGTTCGCTACCTCTCTAGGAACGAGATACTATCTAGTAGAAAGGATATTATATTTCGCGGGAACGAGAGAGCTAACTCGTGTTCACGATATGCTATCTCGTAGTAACGAGATGCTCTCTAATGGGAACGAGATGCTGTCTAGTGGAAACGAGATGCTATCTAGTGGGAACGAGATGCTACGTCGTGAGAACTGCGCTAATCTTCTAAATGTGTTTATTGAAATCAGTTGAAACATTGTGTTTGAAATCAAGCCGCCTGGTCGGCTGAGCCTCAGCTGTGCTACAGCTGAAGCTCAGAAAATCAACTTGCTTGATTGCGATTTGTTTGAACGAGATACTATATCCTGTAACGGAATGCAGTGTCGTGGGAACGAGATGCTGTCATGGGAACGATCTGGAACATACAATTATGCTAATGTCCTTTTAAACTGTTGTCAATGTTGTTACGTGATTTTCCATATTTAACAGTTCTGACTTACACGTGTACACGAAAACGTTTATAGAAATGAAAAACAAAAACAGAAAACAAACCAAATATATACTGATACAATGGGCCAATAAGAATTAACAATAAATACGTAATGTCCAAGCGTCAGTTTCAATAATATGCTAAAGAAGTAACACATGACCCCGTACCCACCCCACCACCCCCTCACCCCAGTGTCAGCGGCAACAGGTAAACAAGTAATTACAGGATCACATAATCCGCTGATTTTAATGATAATTCGTTTGTTTAAACGGGATATCGTTTTGAAAATATGAAAACGAAAATGGTGTCTAAACGGTATGTAAACGATAGACAGTCGTTCGTTTGTGGAACCAGCTACAAAGCATGGCTGTACAATGTAACTTACATGATCTCCAGGCTGTATGAACTTTGTGTAGCAAAGCTGATCGTGTGTGCAGCGTCGACAGAGACTTCTCCATTGGTGGGGTGGACGTCGAAGTCTGTCGATGTAGTGGTATATCCGGCGACGTTACTTGCACTAGCTGCATCTATGACAGTAGCGTCCACAGTGGTGACAGTTCCGGTGACGCCTTCCAGCACCGTCAGAGCGGCGGTGTCCGTGACACCCCCACCAGTGACGGCAGTAGTGACGGCGCCTTTGCCGGCTTCATTCTCGCTTGCCGTAGGTTTGACCCAAACCGTGACCTGGGCGTCTGAAACATCCACATAAGCGTGACCTCCAGAAAGGTGGAGTGCATGCTTGGACCGCGCTGAAAACTCCTCGACCAAGGATGTGTATGTGTCGTGTTTTAAATTCAAGCCTTCCCCAAGTCCATTGCATCCGCACAGTCTGATCAGCATTTGCACAGTTCGCCATGCAAACATGTAAATGTAAATGCTTTGATTTAACGACGGCACTGGTTCGATGACCTTGCATGTCGGGACCGACTATTTAAGTCCCCATTCGATAGGACTAGGCTATCACGAAGGTGTCTAACCCAAGGACACGCCGAATCGGCCAGTGTCGGGATTGGAACTCAGGACCTTTCGATCCGTAGTCCGATGCTCTACCACTGAGCTATTGCGGCTGACTAAAATATATTCCACAAGTTTTTAACATACAATTGTTCGCTGGTGATCACCAGTTTATGTGCATGTGAAGACAGTGTGATTAGATTTAATTATTTAAGTCAAGTTTGTGTAACAACTTAAACACGATTGCTGTCGATATCTTATAAAGTATAGTTATCGTACACCAGAAATTGCAATGGACAAATACATATTGGCTTCCTTTGAATAAATATCGAATTTTGTTAATATTTTCAGAAAACGCGGTTATCTCCCCTGACCTCAGATAGTTGATTTCCGTCATAAAAATAACACAAAATTGTACCAATGTACCCGGTAATAAAATTTAAACGCTATTTATCCCGTGCATATTATTTGAAATGAAATATTGTTTAAATTGAAAAATTGGCGGTATATGGTAAAGCAAATGTTGTTTCTATAATCTTACAGACACGTACATTTAGTATGTATGACATGTGACTGTGACTGCAGAAATACGGCTGATGGGTTTTGCGATCAGTGTAGGTCCAGATCAGCCTGTGCATACGCAGAGTCTGACCAGGATCTGCACTGTTCGCTATTTCATCAATGAAACTCCCTCCACGCTTCTAACAAGGCGTGTACTATTTGACCAGGAGCTACACTCGTCATAAATCCCATACATAGGTACATAGTGTTGAGCAAAATAATAATCCTTCACAGCCATGACATAGTTTAGCCTTCGTCGGTATTGCAATTGTGGCTGTATCAATATGGATGACATCTCCAAGTAGATGTCTGCAATTTCAATTGGAGGAGACTGTCAATCCGTAAGTCCCGCTAATTGTGACTGTGCTAATTTTTCCGTTATTTTTTAATGTGTTTATTACAAAGTATGTTAATACCAAAATGATTGTGTTTGAGATTTAGCAGCTTGATTGGCGGAGCCTGAGCTGATTAAATTTCATTTAGCATAGCCTCACTGACAGTTTCCCGCCTACATTTGAAAATACATCCACTGCCGAGCATAATATATACATGTAGTTGCAATCTGAAAAATGTTATCAACGTTGTATTTATTTTTAGAGACGTGTTAACAAAGTTTGCTCTTTGTTCTGATATAATAGCATTTTCGCGATTAGTGTACACATAAAGCACACTTTGTGAAACATAAATGTATTTTAGTTGTGACAAAGTATGTTTCTATTACAAACACTAGATAAATTAATTTAAATAAGTTAAATTAATAACTATTTATTGCACAAAAACTGGCTTTCGCAAAGCAAGTTATTGTTCACTATTAACCACATTGCTTTGCGAACCCTGCTCGTAGTTTTATCAGGTCAGCTTAGAAAGCAAGTGCGAACTGGATAGTTCAGACGTGTTCCCTAGCCATGCCTCATACAACTTGATATCGACAGAGACAAAGTTACATGGAATTCTATATATATACGTTATTGTTCACATATTGGATTTCTAAGGAATTAAATGTGAGAGAGTGTTAGCCACCGCATTTTGTTCCATAAACATCCAATATGTGAACAATAACTGACTTATAGTTCAGCCAAGTGTACAAAACAATGTCCAATCCAAGTATTGATTTTCCATTTCCCGTCGAACTGTTAATCATTAAATCTGACATTGGGGTTAAACGTTGCAATATGTGAAATAAGTGGAGCACAATGCTGTCTCGCATTTATTTCAGTCACAAGCTCGATCTCCCAGCCTAATTGCTTATCATATTTTTCTCAATTCTCACAGCACAGCACAGACCAGTTTTGACAAATCAAACGTTCCGATTTAGAGGATGAGAAAGGAGCATCAGAAATCATTATAATCATGAGCCTCCCGAATTATCTGTCTGTAACGCAGGGCGACTTAAGTCGCTCTGCGTTACAGGCAGATAATTTGGGTTAGCATGAGCCATGAATAAACCCCGCTACAAATATGTATGCACCAGTCGACAGATGGACACATGTCTACAGTGAAAAACTTACCAGTTCCATGTCGCAGAATGACCAGTGCCACACAAGCCAACTGTAGAAGCATCAGACCCATGGTTAATATCCTAGAGAACGGTAGTCCACTCGCACAAAGTCAAGTCCAAGAACACTGTAGATCCACTCGCACAAAGTCAAGTCACGGCGGCAGGTACTGTGCGGGTCCCGTTTTGGAATCGGCTCTTTATGGCGGCTTGGACGACGGCTAACCATGCTCTCATCCAACCAGATGCCAGGCATTGGTTCAGACAATTGGAATTGTTCATCGCGTGA